>NC_069460.1:3811812-3830241 GCF_026875155.1 Cherax quadricarinatus
CTAAGTGGGTTACAGGGGTCGAGGGACTCAGCTCCTGGCCCCGCCTGTGTCTGTGTGTGTGTGTCGTGGGTGTGTGTGTGTGTGTGTGTGTGTGTGTGTGTGTGTGTGTGTGTGTGTGTTTTGTGTTTTACTAAATCTATAGCAATTTATCCTAGCCTTCCCATGATTCCACCCTCACCACTAACTTGAATATCTTTGCTCTCTTAGCACCTTCTCTCTCTCTCTCTCTCTCTCTCTCTCTCTCTCTCTCTCTCTCTCTATTCTCTCCTCTCTCTCTCATCTCTCTCTACATCAAAGCTCGGCATACTCTTTAACCATCATTTCCTCTTTCAATCCTTTCACCGCATTTCTACGCTTAAGTCGTCACTCCCAACACCACTACATCCTCCATCACACCACCGCCACTAGCTCCCTCTATTTGCTCTTCCAGTGTGTTGGAGGTCTGCAGTCGGGGCAAGAATTCGCCCTAGTCGTTTCAGGTTCCAATGAAGAAGGTGTTAGCCGCCTGTTGTACTCAGTGCCTTCACCCTTAAAGAAAATGCGCAGACGGTCATAGGTAAGTAACCATAGCAACCATTTATTTAGGTGAGTACCAAAGTACTCGTACCATCACAGGTGGCTGTTAAACTGCTCACGGGAAATCATGATGAGGACTTATTGTGAGTGTATATCACAGTGCCCAGAGTATAAAAGATTCTATATTAATCCTTCACAAATAAATACAAGGGGACTATCACAAAGATTACTATCGAGTGACATTTCCATGGGTCACACAGTTAGATTGTCATAGTTTTATAATGAGCAGTTAAATTTCTTCACAAAGACAAGAAAAACAAATTTTAGTTACTTATATTCCTTAAGCGTCTTCGACCAGTCTATTAATTGAACGGTGACCACAAAGTTCCCCAAACAATCACGGGTGCCACAGAAGTGATGGATGTTTCTGTCACCTTTACATACCACCACCATACACTCTGGCTCATGGAATCCTAAACACTGATTATCTCAATCCAACCTTGATGCCACACGTAGCTTGAAAATGAACGAAACATCTGAATGTGCAGTATACGTGTTGTATATTTATATATATATATTTTTATATATATATTTATATCATATTTATATATATATTATATATATATAATATATTTATATATATATATATATTTATACAACACGTTATACCGTGCACTTTCAGATGTTTCGTTTCATTTTCAAGCTTACGTGTGGAATCTTGGAGTGTTTGTGATAATCAGTGTTTAGGTTCCACTGAGCCAGATTGTATTGGTGGGTGGATGTAAAGGTCACAGAACAATCCATCACTTCTGTGGCACCCAGTGTTTTGTTTGGGGAAATTGTGGTCACCGTTCAATTAATAGACTGGCCGTTCGAAGGACGCTTTTAGGATATTAGTAACTATTATTTATATATAGACTATATAAATATAGATATATATATTATATATATATATTTTTTATATTTTTTTTATATATATATATATATATTTATATATATATATATATTTATTTATTTATATTATTTTTTTTTTTTTATTATCACATTGGCCAATTCCCACCAAGGCCAGGGTGGCCCGAAAAAGAAAAACCTTCATCATATTCACTCATCACTGTCTTGCCGAAGGGTGCTTTACACTCTGTTTTAATGCCAACATTAACACCCCTCCTTCAGAGTGCAAGGCACTTGTTACTTCCATCTCCTAGGACTCATGTCCGGCCTGCCGGTTTCCATGAATTCCCCTTCATAAAATGTTACTTTGGCTCACACTCCAACAGCACGTCAAGTATTAAAAACCATTTGTCTCCATTCATCCTATTCTAACACGCTCACGACATGCCTTGCTGGGAAGATCCAAGCCACCTCGCACACAAAAATTCCTTTACCCCCTCCCTCAAAACCATTCCTGGCCAGACCCCTACCCGCCCTTCCTTCCACTACAGAATGATACAATCTTGAAGTCATTCTGTTTCGCTCCATTCTATCTAATGTCCGAACCAACTCAACAACCCTTCTCAGCCCTCTGGACATACAGTTTTGGTTAAAAATGGTATAAAAACCGACAGGTTGGTTAGGTAAAGACACATATGCTACAGTTACGGTATCTTTTTATGAAACGTTTCACCTACACAGTGCTTCTTCAGATCTAGTACAGAAAAGTTGATTGAAGCAGTAGATACTTGAAGACGATGTAATCAGTCCATCACCCTTAAAGTTTTGAGGTGGTCAGTCCCTCAGTCGGAGAATAGCATTGTTCCATAGTATGAAACAATTCCATAGTATGAAACAATATTGTTTCATACTATGGAACAATGCTCTTCTCCAGACTGAGGGACTGACCACCTCAAAACTTTAAGGGTGATGGACTGATTACATCGTCTTCAAGTATCTTCTGCTTCTATCAACTTTTCTGTACTTGACTGAAGAAGCCTACTGTGTAGGTGAAACGTTTCATAATAAAGATACCTAACTGTTGCATATGTGTCTTACCTAACATCATGCAGTTTCTTCAGCATAAGTCACTGCTGGGTACAAAGGCTTACTTTCGTAATTAAGGAAGAAAATACAGGTGCAGAGACAGGGTTTTCTTGTGACAACGTTTCGCCCCATGCAGAGCTTAATGAAACTCTTCATGGAGCGAGATACCTTCAAAATTAAAGAAGCTTCTTCTTGATTTTTGTGCTTGTGTATCTTTGTAAGTCACCAATGTAGCATTCCAGCTGGCTGGTGGCCTTGGCAGCTTGTCCTGACCTCATAACTCAAGTTTTTCGACCTATTTCCCCTGCCTCGTTTGATCTCCTGGCATCGATTTGATGATCTTTAGCATCATTTCCACATTTGAGAAACCTTTTCCTTCGCCGTCATTCTGAGTGTCACTTCAGGGACCCTACAGTCTCCTGAAGCCTTCGTGTTGACCTCCATGTCGTGATCTTCAGCAGCTCCCTCTAGAGATGTGAATGATCAGGGGGAAGACTTGTATAACGCGGTGACATCGACCAGGTGGTGGCATCACCGAGGTAGTGACATGAGTTGGCGAGTCTTGCAAACCATTACATACTTAATGTACATAAAACTCCTTTATTGGGCGTATTTCTTTATTAGATGCGGAAGGACGAGTCTTTCCCAAGCCGCAGTCCTGTTAATGATTCAAAATCACTTGTTCGTGTATTTCATTGATATTTATATATATATTATTATATATATATTATATATATTTATATATATATATATTATATATATATCTATATATATATACTCTATATCTGAATTTTGTGTTGACAAACACTGCATTAGGCAGATGCAAGTGATGTAGGATAATTTGATTTCCAGGGAAAGGGCACAGAGGAGCGTCAACTCATATAGGATAAAATTTATGAGAATGCCGGTTGTTGTACCGTAGAACTGGAAAAGTTGATGTCTACTTGATAACTACGATTGGTGGAGCGGTAAATGATATTTAGCAACACAGATGCACTGATCTTAATGATAATTAATAATTTAGCAATAATATAACGATTAATACTACTACTATGCTTAATAATAATAATGTAAGAATAATGATTAATTATAAATAATAATAATAATAAAATAATATAATAATAATAATGAAGGGAGAAAAAAATATATATTATTATTTATAATTATTATTATTGTTTTATTATATTATATTACTTTATTATGCGTATATAATCATGAGGAAATTTTTAAGATTATATCCACAAAAAAATGCGCAAAACCCGTATGAATCACACAGCGCCGTAAGCCGGAGACAACTAATCAGAAGATGCCTTGCAGATATCTTTTAAAAATATTGTAGATGTTTTATAGACATCCTGCAGATCCCAATGTACATACAAAACATTTCGCTCAGAATAAAGCGAAACATTGCCCCGGTAATAGCTTGCTTTCCAGACCTACTTTTTTGAGTGTTTTACGAGGCGTGGATGCTGCTGCTTTTATAAGGATATTAATGTGTTTTTTCAAGGCAAATCTCTCTCTCCGAGAGAAGATGCATCATACAAGATTTGCATAAACGGAGAGAAATTTTGAAAGTGGTACCCTTCGGTAACTGAAGAGAGATGAGAAGACAGAGACGAGGTGAGAGAGAAGAGAGAGAGAGAGAGTGGACGAGAGTGAGAGAGAGATCCCTGTTCCCTACTTGTATGTTGATAAACAATAAAAATTGTAACCCATCTATGTCAATACTTTAACAGCTCTTTGCTTGCCAATAAAGTTAGGAATCCTTAACCTGTAAATAGCTTGTCAATAAAGCTAGGGGATCCTTAACTTGTCAAACCCTGTGTTATAAAAGAGAGAGAGAGAGAGACAGAGAGAGTGAGGAGAAGTGAGACGAGAGACGAGAGAGAGGAGAGAGAGAGAGAGAGAGAGAGAGAGAGTGAGAGAGAGAGAGAAGAGGTGCAAGATTTTGTACGAGGTACAGTGCCCTCACACCCTTAAGTATGATTCCACTTTCTTGTATTTTGCATTGCTCTACGTCTCATCTGCGACTGCTTGACTGAGTAGAGAACAGAGCAAGAACGTCCATCTCTCGCGCTGGCCATCCTGGATAGATTCTGTCATTTCAGCAGAGCTTCAACATAGGAGGGAGAGGGATTTGTGGAAAGACACTTGTTTGGTTTGTGATACTTTACTGTTATGTACAAGGCAATATTGTAAAGTACCACACTTGGATCACTTCGAGGTACAGCGTGAAGCAAGTCATATACCACAAGACGGGCAGCAAGCCAGCATCATTTATGGACTGTTACCTTCACCAGAACATCACTTCTTCTGAGTCATTTATCCCCAGATGACTCGAGTATGGAAAACACATTTCATACAGCATTATGATGTCAAACGAAATTAAATGTCAGTTGATGAAACTAAATTGTGGCCACAGATGGTCCATTCATTCCTGTTCCCTACTCGTACTGTTCATAAAAATAGAATGCATTTCAGATGAGCTGATGTTGGTAACAAGCTCTCATCTGTTAACTAGTTAGGCAACCCTTAAAACCTAACTTGTATTATCGGTGTAAGAGAGAGAAGGGTGAGATGAGAGAGATAGATAGATAGATAGAGAAGAGGAGTGAGAGATGAGAGAGAGAGAGAGAGTGAAGAGGAGAGAGATACGGCAGGGGGGGGCGCCTGATCTCTCGGAAGGAAATGGGAAGTGGTCTCTGTATCCATGACAAACGAGGGGAGCTGGAATTAAAGCTGCTTTTGTTCCCAGTGCAAAGGCTCATGACCGTTCGGTCAATTTTTCCCCCCTGCTGTATATTGTTTATGTTTGTCTGTTATTTTTGTTCATTTCGTACGTATACTCGCTAGTTGAGGACTGACAGAGCCTTTACAGAGACTTGTTAAAAATGTGGTTACTTGCTAAATACTGAACTTATATTAGAATTCCGATCTAAAATTTACTAGTAGAATTAGAACCACCCGGCTAGTATAGTGTCAAAAAGGCTCCAAACACAACACAACACAACACAACCACACACACACACACACACCAAACACACACACACACCCACACCACACACACACACAGACACACACTTAACGAGAGAACGTTTTGTTCTGAGTAAAGATCTGTCCATTCATTCCTATAACTGAACACTAATAAAATGTGGTAAATAAGACACTTGTCGGTTTTCTTAAGCCATTTTATAGAAATTAGTGAAATATAAGATAAAAGAGATAAAAGCGAACACTCGTTCGCCACCGAGAAGGTTCATTACTGCAGCAAAGGTGTCGCTGGTAAAATAGAACCCCCCCGCATCTTTAAAACCGAACACTCGTTCGCCACAGAGAAGGATCATTACTGTAGCGAAAATGACCCTGGAAAAATAGAACCCCCTACCTTTAGAACACACGTACCTGCTAAACGGAAACACCTCATGGCCCGAAGTCGAGCAACTCTTAACCGAAACCCCTCTTCGAAACCCCACTGATCGAAAAAAGAGGGAACATTCGGATTGAAAATAAGATCAGACGACTCTAATCACTAAAAAAATATTCACTGAAAGTGACTTCTTTCGTGGAAACACAGAACACGAATATAAAATACTGGAACTGGAGCAACCACTGCTAAATTTTATAAACCCACTGTCAAAAACAGTCAAGGTGGGGAACATTCGATCCCCCCGCCAATCATCATAAACACCCACTGGAAAAACAAATTCCTCACTTTTATACACTGGAAAAGACACTGCTGAAAACAGCCTACGATTAAAACAACAAAAGCTCGTAAAAAAAATCTAATCCTATGCTATTGAAAATTAAAACTATTAAAAACCAATCGCCTGCTTTTGCAAAACCGAAATTTCACTTTTTGAAAACCATTCTATAAAAAATAAAATTAAAAACTTTTTCTTCAATCCTCAACCACCATTGCTTTAAAATTTCAACTTTCTCGTGTAAAAACCATGTACCTGGTTTAAAAAAGAAATCCACTGCTTAGAAGAAAGCAACTACTTTCTAAAATTCCCACATCTAACTTTCTAAGAACACCAGCTTTCTAAGAACACCAGCTTTCTAAGAACACCAGCTTTCTAAGGACACCAGCTATCTAAGGACACCAGCTTTCTAAGAACATCAGCTTTCTAAAAACACCAGCTTTCTAAGGGACACCAGCTTTCTAAGTACACCAGCTTTCTTAGGAACACCAAACTTTCTAGAGACACCAGATTTCTTGAGACAACCAGCTTTATACGAACACAGATTTCTAAGAACAACAGCTTTCTAAGAACACCTGGATTCTAAGAAACCAGCTTTCTAGGGACACCAGCTTTCTAAGAACACCAGCTTTCTAAGAACGCCAGCTTTCTAAGAACACCAGCTTTCTAAGAACACCAGCTTTCTAAGGACACCAGCTATCTAAGGAAACCAGCTTTCTAAGAACACAAGATTTCTAAGTGAACACCAGCTTTTAAGGACACCAGCTATCTAAGGACTCAGCTTTCTTAGAACACCAGCTTTCTAAGAACACCTGCTTTCTAAGAACACCAGCTTTCTAAGAACACCAGCTTTCTAAGAACACCTGCATTCTACGAACACCAGCTTTCTGAGAACGGTAAACTCACTATTAAAATCGGAACACCACGCCTGCAATTCCGACCTCACCACATGCATTAGAACCACCCAATGAGCGTAGACCCGAGAAGTGTGATCTCTGTGTGCATACTTCTAAGTGGTCCGGACACACAATGAACCATGAATCCAGAGGCCGTGTGGTTGCCGACGCGACAACTACTGACTGGACCCGGCCGACCTGTAGATAAAAACGTATATAATTATTTTTATTATATTTATTATTATTATTATATTATTAGTTATTCTTATTTATTATTATTTTATTATTATTTTTATTATTATTATTTTTAGCATTGCCTCATCTAGAATTTGGAGGGAAGCTCTTAATCTCGGATCAAGAGCCATTTTAACTTCTGCATTAGATACTCCCTTGAAATGAGAGGAAGGGATGCAGGAAGAGAAAGGGGGATAGGGAAGCAGAAAATGAGGGAGAAAAAAAAAAATGGGGAAACAAGAGAGAAGGAGGAGAGGTGAAAGGGATAGAGGAAAAAAAGAGGATAGCATAATGTAAACATGCGAAAAACAGACGGCAGGGAATTATGGGAGAGTGAGAGATAGAGAGAGAGAGAGAGAGAGAGAGTAGAGAGAGAGAAAGGGAGAGAGAGAAAGTGAAGAGAGAGAGAGAAAGATGGGGGTTTTCCATAGATTTGTGGAATTAAAGGTCTATAATTTTCTTGAGTTATATATATATATATATATATATATTATACTCAGATATATTATAGGACCTTAATTCCACAAATCTATGGAAAACCCCCATCGTTCTCACTCTATCTCTCTCTTTCGCTCTCTCCCTTTTCTCTCTCTCTTCTCTCTCTCGATCTCTCTCTCTATATACTCTCACTCTCCCTCCTAATTACCTGCCGTCATGTTGTTCATGGTTTACATTATGCTATCTCTTTTTTTTCCTCTATCCCTTTCACCTTCCTCCTTCTTCTTGTTCCTCCATTTTTTTTATTCTCCCTTCATTTCTGCTTTCCCTATTCCCTTTCTCTTCTCTGCATCCCTTCCTCTCATTTAAGGGGAGGTATCTTAATGACTAAGTTAAAATGGCTCTGATCGAGGATTTAGATTCCCTCAAATTCTAGGATGATGACAAGGCTAAAAATTAATAATAATAATAATAATAATAAAATAATAATAATAATAAGAATAATAATAATAATATAATTAATAATAATAATATATAATTTATAGAACTTTTTATCTACAGGTCCAGGCAGGGTCAGTCTGTAGTTGTCGCGTCGGCAAACCACACGGCCTCTGGATTATGGTTCATTGTGTGTCCGGTCCACTTTAGAGTATGAACACAAGTTCACACTTCTCGTCTTACGCTCAGGTGGGTTGTTCGAATTGCATGTGTGAAGTGTTCGGGGTTTGCAGGGCGTTGGTGTTCCCGATTTTATTAGTGAGTTTACCGTTCTCTAGAAAAGCTGGTGTTCGTAGAATGCAGGGATTCTTCGAAAGTGGTTTCTTAGAAGCTGGGTTCTTAGAAAGCAGGTGTTCTTCTTAGAAAAGTGGTGTTCTTAGAAAGCTGGTGTCTTAGATAGCTGGTGTTCCTTAGAAGCTGGTGTATTAGAAAGCTGGTGTTCTTAGAAAGCTGGTGTCCTTAGATAGCTGGTGTCCTTAGAAAGCTGGTGTTCTTAGAAAGCTGGTGTTCTTAGAAAGCTGGCGTTCTTAGAAAGCTGGTGTTCTTAGAAAGCTGGTGTCCCTAGAAAGCTGGTGTTCTTAGAAAGCTGGTGTTCTTAGAAAGCTGGTGTTCTTAGAAAGCTGGTGTTCTTAGAAAGCTGGTGTCTCTAGAAAGCTGGTGTTCTTAGAAAGTTGGTGTTCTTAGAAAGCTGGTGTTCTTAGAAAGCTGGTGTCACTTAGAAAGCTGGTGTTTTTGAAAGCTGATGTTCTTAGAATTCTGGTGTCCTTAGATAGCTGGTTGGTGGGCCCTTAGAAATCTGGTTGTCTTAGGAAGCTGGTGTCTTAGAATGCTGGTGTTATTAGAAAGTTAGATGTGGGATTTTTAGAAAGTAGTTGCTTTTTTAAGCAGTGGATTTCTTTTTTTACAACTCAGGTTACATGGTTTTTTACACGAAGAAAGTTGAAATTTTAAAGCAATGTGGTTGAGGATTGAAGAAAAAGTTTTTAATTTTATTTTTTATAGAATGGTTTTCAAAAAGTGAAATTTCGGTTTTGCAAAAGCAGGCGATTGGTTTTTAATAGTTTTAATTTTCAATAGCATAGGATTAGATTTTTTTTACGAGCTTTTGTTGTTTTAATCGTAGGCTGTTTTCAGCAGTGTCTTTTCCAGTGTATAAAAGTGAGGAATTTGTTTTTTTCAGTGGGTGATCGAATGTTCCCAATCCTTGACTGATTTTTGACAGTGGGTTTATAAAATTTAGCAGTGGTTGCTCCAGTTCCAGTATTTTATATTCGTGTTCTGTGTTTCACGAAAGAAGTTCACTTTCAGTGAATATTTTTTAGTGATTAGAGTCGACTGTTCTTATTTTCAATCGAATGTTCCCTCTTTTTTCGATCAGTGAGAACTCCTCTTTTAATCGGTTAAGAGTTGCTCGACTTCGGGCAGTGAGTGTTCTGCTTTAGCAGTGTACGTGTGTTCTAAAGGTAGGGGGTTCTATTTTTCCAGGGTCATTTTCGCTACAGTAATGATCCTTCTCTGTGGCGAACGAGTGTTCTCGGTTGTAAAGTGCGGGGGGGTTCTATTTTACCAGGACACCTTTGCTGCAGTATTCGAACCTTATCAGGTGGGCGGGAACGAAGTGTTCGCTTTTAACTCTTTTATTTATATTTCACTAATTTCTATAAATGGCTTAAGAAAACCGGACAAGTGTCTATTTACAACATTTTTATTAGTGTTATGTTATAGGAATGAATGGACAGATCTTTAATCAGAACAAAAAAAAGTTCTCTCGTAAGTGTGTGTCTGTTTGTTGTTGTGTGTGTGATGTGTGGTGTGTTGTGTGTGTGTTGTGGTGTGTGTGTGAGTGCTGTGTGTGTTGTGGTGTGTGTGTTTGTGAGCCTTTTGACCACTATACTAGCGGGGGTTCATAATTATACTAGTTATTTTAGATGGAATTTCTCCCTCTATATTGTTCAGTATTTTAGCAAGACCCACATTTTTACAAGTTACTGGAAGGCTCTGTCAGTCATCAAACTAGCGAGTATCGTACGAATGAAACAAAATAACAGACAAAACCAAAGACATGTTCTGCCAGGGTGGAGGGAAAAAAATACCGAACGTCATGAGCCTTTGCTCTGGGAACAAAAGCAGCTTTAATCCAGCTCCCTCGTTTGTCATGGAGACAGAGACCACTTCCTTTCCTTCCGTGAGATCAAGGCGCTTGCCGGTACTCTCTCTCTCTCTCTCTCTCTCTCTCTCTCTCTCTCTCTCTCTCTCTATCTATCTATCTATCTCTCTCTCTCTCTCTTACACCGAGTATTACATGGTTAGGTTAAGGGTTCCTAACTATTTACAGGATGAGAGCTGTTACCTACATCAGCTCATCTGAAAGCATTCTTATTTTTATGAGACATACGAGTAGGGAACAGGATGAAGTTGGAGCCATCTGTGGGCCAGCAATTTAGTTTCATCAACTGACTTTATTTCGTTGACATCATAATGCTGTATGAATGTGTTCCATACTCGAGTCATTCTGGGGATAAATGATCTCAGATGAAGTGATGTTCTGGTGAGGGCATACTGTCAGTAAGATGCTGCTTGCTGCCCGTCTTGTGAGTATATAGGACTTGCTTCTCGCTGTCTCGACAGTGGATCCAAGTGTCGGTACTTTGACAATATTGGCCTTGTACATAACTGTAAAGTTCACCACACATCCCTCCTATGTTGAAGGCTCTGCTGAAATGGGACAGAATCTATCCAGGATGGGTCCAGGCGAGAAGAGATGAGACGTCTTGCCTCTGTTCTCTACTTTGTCAAGCAGTCGCAGATGAGACGTAGAGCAGGCAATACAAGAAAGTGGAGCATACTTAAGGTGTGAGGGCACTTGTACCTCGTACAAAATCTTGCAACCTCTTTCTCTCTCTCTCTCTCGCTCTTCTCTCTCTTCTCTCTCTCTCTTCTTCTCTTCTCTCTCTCTCTTCTCGGCTTCTCTCTTCTCTCTCTCTCTCTCTCTTTTACACAGGGCTTTGACAAGGTTTAGGATCCCTAGCTTTATTGACAAGCTATTACAGTGGTTAAGGATTCCGAATTTATTGCATGCTAAGAGCTGTTACCTACATTAAGCTCATTTGAAGCATTTTTAATGTTATCAGAAATACAAGTAGGGAAACAGGATCTCTCTCTCTCTCTTCTCTCTTCTCTCTCTTCTCTCTACTCTCTCTCTCTCTCTCTCTCTTTCAGTAAACAAGGGTACCCACTTTCAAAATTTCTCTCCGTTTATGCAAATCTTGTATGATGCATCTTCTCTCGGAGAGAGAGATTTGCCTTGGAAAAAACACATTAATATCCTTATTAAAAGGCAGCAGCATCACGCCTCGTTAAGAACACTCAAAAAAGTAGGTCTGGAAAGCAAGCTATTACCGGGGCAATGTTTCGCTTTATTCTGAGCGAAATGTTTTGTATGTACATTGGGATCTGCAGGATGTCTATAAAACATGTACAATATTTGTAAAAGATATCTGCAAGGCATCTTCTGATTAGTTGTCTCCGGCTTACGGCGCTGTGTGATTCATACGGGTTTTGCGCATTTTTTTGTGGATATAATCTTAAAAATTTCCTCATGATTATATACGCATAATTCAAAGTAATAATATAATACAAATAAAAACAAATAATAATTAATTATAAGTAATTATAATAATCTTTTTTCTCCTTCATTATTATTATTATTATTATTATTATTATTATTATTATTATTATTATCATTATTATTACTATTATTATTATTAGTAGTAGTAGTAGTATCGTTAATATTATTGCTATTATTAGTTACTCTCATTAAGGGATCAGTGCATCTGTGTTGCTAATAGTCATTTACCCTCCACCATCGTAGTTATCAAGTATACACAAACTTTCCAGTCTCGGGTTACAACAAACGGCACTTCTCATAAATTTATCCTATATGAGTTGACGCTCCTCTGCCCTTTCCCTGGAAAATCAAATTATCTACCATCACTGCAGCTGCCTTAATGCAGTGTTTGTCAACACAAATTTCAGATAGAAGTATTATATATATATATATATATATATATTATATATATATATATTTATATATATAATATATATATATATATATATAATATATTTCAATGAAATCTCGAAACAAGTGATTTTGAATCATTAACAGGACTGCGGCTTGGGAAAGACTCGTCCTTCCGCATCTAATAAAGAAATACGCCCAATAAAGGAGTTTTATGTACATTACGTTTGTAATGGTTTGCAAGACTCGCAACTCATTGTCACTAACCTCGGTGATGGCCACCACCTGTCGATTGTCACCGCGTTATTAAAGTCTTCCCCCTGATCATTACAATTCTCTAGAGGGAGCTGCTGAAGATCACGACATGGAGGTCAACACGAAGGCTTCAGGAGACTGTAGGGTCCCTGAAGTGACACTCAGAATGACGGCGAACGGAAAAGGTTTCTTCAAATGTGGAAAAATTGATGCTAATGATCATCAAATCGATGCCAGGAGATCAAAACGAGGCAGGGGAAATGGGGTCGAGAAAAAACTTGAGAGTGTATGAGAAGTCAGGACAAGCTGCCAAGGCCACCAGCCAGCTGGAATGCTAATGGTGACTTACAAAGATACTCACAGCACAAAAATCAAGAAGGAAAGCTTTCTTAATTTTGCAAGGTATCTCGCTCATGAGAGTTTCCATTAAGCTCGCATGGGGCGAAAACGTTGTAACAAGAAAACCCTGTCTTGGCACCTGTATTTTCTTCCTAATTACGAAAGTAAGCCTTGTACCAGCTGTGACTTATGCTGGAAGAAACTGCATGATGTTAGGTAAGGACAAATATGCAACAGTTAGTATCTTTATTATGAAACGTTTCACTACACAGTAGGCTTCTTCAGTAAGTACAGAAAAAGTTGATAGAAGCAGAGATACTTGATGACGATGTAATCAGTCCATCACCCTTAAAGTTTTGAGGTGGGCAGTCCTCAGTCTGGAGAAGAGCATTGTTCCATAGTATGAAACAATATTGTTTCTTACTATGGAAATTGATTTCATACTATGGAACAATGCTCTTCTCCAGACTGAGGGACTGACCACCTCAAACTTTAAGGGGATTGGACTGATTACATGTCTTCAAGGTATATTTCTGCTTCTATCAACTTTTCTGTACTTGACTGAAGAAGCCTACTGTGTAGGTGAAACGTTTCATAATAAAGATACCTAACTGTTGACAATCAAGTGTCATCTTAACCCCTTTTAACTACTGTCTGTATTTTATACCATTTTATGTTCAAACTGCATGATACCTTTAGAGCAGAATGATTTAATGAAGTGTGCAGCGTTGTTTTGCAACATGGTGATATCATGTGTTGAACAAAAGCCAATAAGGTTACAAAGTGTTGCATGATAAATCAAGCGAAGAGTGAGTTTAGATCTCCGTCATGTTGATATATGAGATACTTGTACAACATTTGGGTATCTTTATTCTGGAAATATTTTTTCACCATCAAGTGGATTCTTCAGTCCAATGAAGAGAACGATGGAAGAAGGAGGAGATTGAGGTATTAAGGTCCCTCAGCCTGGAGTCGATGTTTCTTCTAGTCATCTTCTCTCAAGATGATAAAACTAAAGACATCGACTCCAGGTTGTGGGACTGATTAGCTCAAACTCCTATTAATCTTCCACCGTTCTCTGCACTGGACTGAAGAAGCCACTTGTTGTTCAGAAACACATGGAGGCATTTAAAAAAAATGTACGAATTAGACACATGTACAATATCTGGGTATCTTTACTATAGACGTTTCGGCAGCTAGTGGCTTTATCAATCAAATTCAAGGACATTAACTGAAAACAGTAGATACTATTACAAAAAGATGGGGTTTCATGGAGGTACCTGGTGGTTATTTACGGGGATCAAAGCCACCGCGGCCCGTCCATGACCAGCCTTGAAGCTGGTGAAAATTCATTACTAGTCTTGAAGATTCTGGAGCACAGGCAGGAAAATGGATGTAAGAGCGAATATTTTTCTGTACCAATAGGATAATACCTGTGATCCACGCGTGGATATGATAATATCTGGTGATCCACATATGGATATGATAATATCTGGTGATCCACACGTCACCAGGTAATATCAGTAATATAAAAACACCAAGAAATAGTAGCTAAAAAACATCACTAATAACTAGGACAAAGCTGTAACTCATTATAACATGTATGCTGTGTGTAACATTACGTGTACAAAAACATAATTTTTTCTCTCACTAACAGAAGCTAGGATTGCTGTGAGGAGGAGGAGGAGGAGAGTAGCAGTGGCAGACAGCAGCAGACACGAATGTAGCAGCAGCAGCGACAGACAGCAGTAGCAAAGGAAGCCAGCAGAAGCCAAGAGGAGGAGGGGGAGCGGTTCACACACTTGGGCAGCTAGTTCGAAATCTCACCACACCTCGCCTTTCTTGTGTTATAGTTTAAGGATGTGTCAGTCTAACTATACTCTCTTTCTTTCTCTCTCTTTGGCATGTAGAAGGAGGTGGAAAGGAGAGTGGGAGGAGAGCCTTCTGCTATTATATCATTGAAACACACACGAACTAATATTCGGACAAAAATCCTTTATCTAGACAAGAGAGTCCTCCGGCAGAGCTCGGTAAGGAATCTCTCGTCTCTCTCTCTTCTCTCTCTCTCTCTCTCTCTCTCTTTCTCTCTCTTCTCTCTCTCTCTCTCTCTCTCTCTTCACATACACACACACCTTTCTCACATCTTCCTCATTTTCTCTCCACAAGTTACAGAGCAAAAGTAGTGTTACTTCTCCCCGCTTTCCACTAAGTATATTTTCATTTAAGTAAATAAAAAAACCGAAATCCCTCCAACAGGACTCTCTCCATTAGTCTTCTCTTTAACCCTACGTCAAGAGAGGTTCTTTGATGCCGGTGAGGAGGGCTCTTGATCCAAGGAAGGGGACCTGACTAGCCGTTTCCTGATATAAAACCTACTAATTGCCACCCACTTTCTCAGCTCCTGTATGAACATACGGGTTTAACGCCAGTGAAGTACTAAAAATATTTGCAGCTCAAAGGGGGGGGGATAATAAATATAAAACTTATTTACTAATTATAATAAACAGTAATTAATTGTTAATTTAAATTAATTAAAAACGTTGAATTTTGATTCAAAGTGGCTTTGCTTTTAAATAAAATAATAATAATAATATAATATAATAATAATAATAATTATAATATTATTAATAATAATAATAATAATAATAATAATAATGATTAAAAATAATAATAATAATAATGATATAATAATAATAATAATAATAATAATAATAATAATATAATAATATATAATAATAATAATTTGGAAGTGCATACAAATGATCCTCCTTCTCTATCTTATCCCCTCCATCACTTCCTCGGTATGGCCACCAATAAACTAAACAGAGCACACACAGAAGGTTCACAAGGGATTTACCGATTTACAGTTGCTAGAGACGGTGTTGGAAACTCGCGGAGATCTCCAACCCGGCCCCGGATCACTCAGTAAATTTATGGAGGCACATTCTCAGCCACGGCACTTGTCCAAGGCTTCTTAGTGGAGATCTCTTTAATTCGCTTTAATTGTCGCTGTTATGGAGCGCGATGATCTGTTTCTAATCAGGTTGGTGACGCTTCTCTGCGCAGCTAGATGTTTTGAAGCTGTTACTGTGAGATAGAGTTATTTGTCACGCTGCTTACAGACGGGGTATTGAGCTCTTCACCGTTTCCTGGCTGTTCGTACGTGAATTTTATGAGATGTAGATGCTTTACTTGTTCAGTAAGGGATATAAACCTCCTTTCCTACAGTACCCACTCTTTTTGAATACTTATATAATGTATACATATATATTAATATGTATAACATATATGATGCTGATATAAATTTTCCTTATATTTGTGCTCTAGATGTGTGTGGTGTGTTTTGGTTTTTTATATTAAATGCCTTTGATATGAATTGTGTCCTCTGTATGAACGTGTAAATGTGATAAATGGAAAAATCGATAAAATAAATAAATTAATGAAGAGCTGATATCTTGATTGTTTTGGTTGTGTGTTGTGTGTGTGTGTGTACTCACCTAAGTGGGTTACAGGGGTCGAGGGACTCAGCTCCTGGCCCCGCCTGTGTCTGTGTGTGTGTGTCGTGGGTGTGTGTGTGTGTGTGTGTGTGTGTGTGTGTGTGTGTGTGTGTGTGTGTTTTGTGTTTTACTAAATCTATAGCAATTTATCCTAGCCTTCCCATGATTCCACCCTCACCACTAACTTGAATATCTTTGCTCTCTTAGCACCTTCTCTCTCTCTCTCTCTCTCTCTCTCTCTCTCTCTCTCTCTCTCTCTATTCTCTCCTCTCTCTCTCATCTCTCTCTACATCAAAGCTCGGCATACTCTTTAACCATCATTTCCTCTTTCAATCCTTTCACCGCATTTCTACGCTTAAGTCGTCACTCCCAACACCACTACATCCTCCATCACACCACCGCCACTAGCTCCCTCTATTTGCTCTTCCAGTGTGTTGGAGGTCTGCAGTCGGGGCAAGAATTCGCCCTAGTCGTTTCAGGTTCCAATGAAGAAGGTGTTAGCCGCCTGTTGTACTCAGTGCCTTCACCCTTAAAGAAAATGCGCAGACGGTCATAGGTAAGTAACCATAGCAACCATTTATTTAGGTGAGTACCAAAGTACTCGTACCATCACAGGTGGCTGTTAAACTGCTCACGGGAAATCATGATGAGGACTTATTGTGAGTGTATATCACAGTGCCCAGAGTATAAAAGATTCTATATTAATCCTTCACAAATAAATACAAGGGGACTATCACAAAGATTACTATCGAGTGACATTTCCATGGGTCACACAGTTAGATTGTCATAGTTTTATAATGAGCAGTTAAATTTCTTCACAAAGACAAGAAAAACAAATTTTAGTTACTTATATTCCTTAAGCGTCTTCGACCAGTCTATTAATTGAACGGTGACCACAAAGTTCCCCAAACAATCACGGGTGCCACAGAAGTGATGGATGTTTCTGTCACCTTTACATACCACCACCATACACTCTGGCTCATGGAATCCTAAACACTGATTATCTCAATCCAACCTTGATGCCACACGTAGCTTGAAAATGAACGAAACATCTGAATGTGCAGTATACGTGTTGTATATTTATATATATATATTTTTATATATATATTTATATCATATTTATATATATATTATATATATATAATATATTTATATATATATATATATTTATACAACACGTTATACCGTGCACTTTCAGATGTTTCGTTTCATTTTCAAGCTTACGTGTGGAATCTTGGAGTGTTTGTGATAATCAGTGTTTAGGTTCCACTGAGCCAGATTGTATTGGTGGGTGGATGTAAAGGTCACAGAACAATCCATCACTTCTGTGGCACCCAGTGTTTTGTTTGGGGAAATTGTGGTCACCGTTCAATTAATAGACTGGCCGTTCGAAGGACGCTTTTAGGATATTAGTAACTATTATTTATATATAGACTATATAAATATAGATATATATATTATATATATATATTTTTTATATTTTTTTTATATATATATATATATATTTATATATATATATATATTTATTTATTTATATTATTTTTTTTTTTTTATTATCACATTGGCCAATTCCCACCAAGGCCAGGGTGGCCCGAAAAAGAAAAACCTTCATCATATTCACTCATCACTGTCTTGCCGAAGGGTGCTTTACACTCTGTTTTAATGCCAACATTAACACCCCTCCTTCAGAGTGCAAGGCACTTGTTACTTCCATCTCCTAGGACTCATGTCCGGCCTGCCGGTTTCCATGAATTCCCCTTCATAAAATGTTACTTTGGCTCACACTCCAACAGCACGTCAAGTATTAAAAACCATTTGTCTCCATTCATCCTATTCTAACACGCTCACGACATGCCTTGCTGGGAAGATCCAAGCCACCTCGCACACAAAAATTCCTTTACCCCCTCCCTCAAAACCATTCCTGGCCAGACCCCTACCCGCCCTTCCTTCCACTACAGAATGATACAATCTTGAAGTCATTCTGTTTCGCTCCATTCTATCTAATGTCCGAACCAACTCAACAACCCTTCTCAGCCCTCTGGACATACAGTTTTGGTTAA
>NC_069460.1:3830741-3853241 GCF_026875155.1 Cherax quadricarinatus
ATATAATAATTTACAACCTGCAAATACTTTATAAGAAAAGGACATAAAACATATACCCCACACACACAACAAACAAAACCCCACCACACACACAACACATTTTAAAAATATATATTTTAAAATTTTATAATATATATAAAAATATATATAATATTTTGTGTGGTGTGTGTGTGTGTTGTTTTGTTTTGTGTGTGTTTTGGGTGTGTGTGTGGGGGGTTTTTGCGTGTGTGTGATATTTGTGTGGGGGGTTGTGTAGGTGTGTATTTATAAAAAAAAAAAGGGTTACTAAAGGGGAAATGTAAACAAAAAGAACTTAAAACCCTCAGGGTACTTTCACTGAGGCAGAAAGTACTGTTTTAAATAACAAAGATATTTAACCCTTTAATTTAATCCTTGGTCTTTAGCAAAATATTAAATAATAATAATAATAAAAAAAATTTAATAAAAAATAATAATAAAAATAATAATATAAAATAAATTTAAAATAAATTTTAAATATGCCCATTTTTAAAATATTTTTTATTATTATTTTTGTTATTTTTAAATTATTGCTTTTTTTTTGGGGGAAGTTGTTTCCAAGGGGTTTTAAATACATCGCCGGGGAATGGAAAGAAATCTTTTTAATCCGGGAAAGGGAAAATGTCCACATAATTCCTATGAAAAAAACCTCTGATTTCTTAAGATAAAAACCCTTTTGGGGCGGGCTAAAGGCATCTTTCCCCTTCCCCCCTTTAAAAGGAGGTTGCCCTACCCCAGAGAAAGATTTAAAAAAAGGGTTTCTACAGAACACGGATTTTAATGTAAATTTAACTGACATATCCTTCGTTTAATTTTAAAAATTTCCCCGATTTTTTCGCTTTGGGGGGTTTCCCATTTTTTTTCCCCCCATTTTTTTTTTTCGCGAACCCCAAACACTATAATTTTTTTTAAAAAACAGCAAAGAATAAAAAGGGGAACAAACCCAAATTAAATTTTTAAAAAATTTTTTAATTTCAAAGGGTGATTTTTTCAAAAAATTGTATTCAAAAAGGTTTAAACCCATTTTAAAAAAACCCTTAAATGGGCAATGTTATACAAAATATATATATATATATATATATATATATAATATAATATTTATATTATATATATATATAATTTAAAATTTTAATTTTATATAAATTTTTATAAAATATATATAGTAAAATATATATATATATAATATATAAATATTTATATATATATAAAATTTTATATATAAAATTTATATATATATACTTTTGAAATTTCCCAACATTTGAAAACTAAATTAAATTTGTTTTCTTTCTTTTTTTTGATGTTAAGAAAATTAATGTTTGAAGTTCGACAAATAATTTTTTCATATAACAGTGCCTCCTCTCACGAGGTAATGCGACCCAAACAACGAAACACATTAAACCAAATCACCAGTGAAATGCTTCTTAGCAAAAAGGGGGCCCCAAGGTTATAAAAAGTTCTGGACAGACTTTGCTGTATATCTTTTTGTTTTTCCCTCATTAAAAATTCTTTCTATTCTTTTTTCAAATGCCCCAACACCCCCTTGCAATTTATGGCTTTTTAAAATTGAGAGAACTTTTTCCCCCCCATTGCTTAACGAAAAAAGTACCATAAATAGTGAATTGGTTTTTATTTACTTTATTTGGTGGGTTTTTTTTAAAACCGCTGATAAGAAAAATTTTATAAAAACCACATCTTAAAATACAAAAATGAGGTCAGGGAAAAACTAAGACGGGTAACAAAACCCCCAAAAAGAGAAAAAACAGGGGTTTTTGTGATTTAAAAGTCCCCAAAAGAAAGGACTGTATTAAGCTTCCAGCCCATGCTAAGAAATTTGAGTGAACAACAAAAGTAATAAGAGGGGAAACACTGCAGCAGATATTGGCCCTATTTTAGGTCCCCGGGGTTTTACCAAGGCGATTTTAGCGGTGGGTCCTAGCCAAACTAAAATCCCTCTATTTTTTTTCAAGTTCTTAGGGTATACGAAACCGAAAATGGAATACCTAAGATACCAAAAGTTGCACATTTTTTAATTTTCACTATCACCCTTTCCCATTTTTTGGGTAAAAAATTTTTTGGGTGAGTTTTGGGGGGGGGGGGGCTTTTAAAGCCACTCCCGGTTTTTTTTTGTCGTTAAGCGAATGCATCGCAACTAAAATTTCCCATCCAGGGCAGGAAAAGAAAGGTGCACTCATTGCCATGAAAATGGCAAATAAGTGCATATTCTTCACCAAAGTGTATCCAACTTTAAATTTTAACTATTTACCCCAGCATTTGGGGAATTATGCACCCAGTTTTTAAATTTAAATTTTTGGGCGTTTGGTTAATGCTCACATTTAACAACATAAAAAAAAATTAAACCCTATAGGAAAAAACTTTTTTTTTTAAAACCCCTTCAGTAGTGCAAAAAAACAATAACGTCTCAAACCCCTTTTTTTTAAGACGCCCCGGGAAAAAAAAATTTTGCTCCAAAGCCTGAACTTTTAATTTTATCGCAGCAAATGTACTACATTTCGCCATTTTTTTGGCGGGGGGAGGGGCCTGGAAAAATTTCTCTGAAAGTTTTTCGCAGCTTCTTTGGGAAGGGGTTCCAAATTTTAAACGCCCCAAAAAGAAAGGGGGAAAAAAAATTTTTGGGGGCCCAAAAATTTTCTTCAAAAAATTGTAAAACAGGGACACATTTTCATATTGGGCTTTTTGCGCCCGTAGGGTTCAATATTTCAACTATAAAAGTGAAAAGTTTCCGCTTAAAAAATATTGGGAAAAATGGGTAAATTTGAATAAATTGTTCAGGGGATTAAGTTTTTTTCTGCCCCTTTTTTTTCCTTTCCCAAAATCAAAACACTATAATATATTATAATATATAAAAAAAATTTTAAAATATATATATATAATTTTAAAATTATATATATATAAATATATAAATATATATTTTAAATTATATATATTATAAAATATATATAATATATATATAAATAAATATAATATATATATATATATATTTTTATATATATAGTAAAAATATAAAGAGAAGGGGGAGAGAAAAGGGAAAAAGGAAAGGGAAAGGGGAAATTTTTCCGTGTAAAACTTTAAAATTTTTTTTTGGGTTTTTGGTGAATTTTAAAAACGAAATTTTAACAGCTTTAAACCGATATATATAAAATTTTATATATATATAAAAAATTTTTATAATATAAATATATATTAAAATATATATATAATTATATATAATATATATAAAATTTTAAAATATAATATAAATATTTTTAAAAATAATATATATTATATATAAAAAAATATATATATAAAAATATTATATTATAAAAAATATATATTTTTAATAATATATAATATATAAAATATATATATATATATAATACAAACATATAAATAGAAAAATATATAATAATATAAAAATATATAAATATATATATTTTTAAAAAATACATATAACATATAAATTAAAAAATTTTATATATATATATAAAAATAAAATTATAAAATTACTTATAAAATTTTTTATGTATATGTATGTATGATGAAAAAAAAATGTATGTAGGTATGTATGTATGTATATTTTGGTGTGTGTGTGTGTGTGCATTTGAAATTAGCTGTTTAAAATACTCTTAAAAAACCTAACGGGCGGGTTTTAAACACAGGGGAACAGAAAAATTTCAGTCTATATATCCCACAAACCAGAGGAAATTACCTTCATACCTCGAAACTCTGCAAAAAAAAAAAAAGATTTTCATACCCTTTAAACGACGCGGGAAGGAGGCGGGCTCAAAAGCTTGGTAAGGTTTCCCAGAGGGACAGCAGCTTATTGAGAAGGGGGTGTCCTTGCTTTTTCTATCTCGTCTCTCCGTGCCTGGCCCCCAGGGGGGCGAAAAGGGAAAGAAGAGAAAGAGAGCAGTCGATAGACCCGTGGTATTTTTTTCTTTGGTATGTTTTTTATTATTACCAAATAGCTGCACTTTCACTAGGAAAGTAAAGCCCTAAAAGTCTAAACCTACTCCATATGTACTGGAATAAAATCGTCCCCCCTTTTTTAAAAGCCCCAGACGCACAAAAACCCGTGGGGAATCATCCAGTCAGCTGCTCCATCAGCTAAAAACCCATGGGTGAATCACCTGACGTTAAAAACGGGGGGTAAGGGTTTTCGTAAGGGAATTAAAAGGGGGCGGCTTTGTGACTTAAAAAGGGAAGGGAGGGCTTTCCTTCACATAAAAAATGGACTCTATACTAATATCCGGGGAAACCAAAAATCTTTCTATATCCCCACCCCCCCTGAAAAAATTTGAAAAAATTTCAGCCCCTTTTGAAAGGGTTGGAAAATTGAGACGTAAATTTTTTTTCACGTTTTGATTCAAAGTGATGAGAAATTTTTCGGTGTTTTTAAAGTTTTTAGGACCAATAAAAAAATTTAAAAAATAATAATAATATTAAAAAATTTTTATTATTATTTTTATTTTATTTTTAAAAAATTATTTTTAAAAAAATTTAACTTAAAAATAATAATAATAAAATAATAAAAATAATAATAATAATAATAATAATAATAAGTGTTCTCACCTCACATGTACAAAACGTCAGAAAAAAAGGTTCTTTCAGAGCGATCTTCTTCTATTCACCCTTTCCAGTTTCAATTTCGAGCCCTTGAATTCCCGTTTTCTTTTTCAACACCTACAGCGGGGGATTGAATTTCAGCTGCTCCTCCCTTTACCCACTCACACCAAACCCTCTCTCCCCTCTCTCTCTCCCCTTTCCTCCTTCCCCCTTTTTCCCCATCTTCTCTCTCTTCCTCTCCTCCCCTTTTAAATCACATTTTTATTCATTCATTTATTTTCCGCTATTTTTTCCCTTTTCCCTCTTTTTTTCTTTTTTCCCCTTCACCCTTTCCTTTCCCTCCTCTTCTTACCCCTTTCTCACAACAAACCGAAAAAAAACCCCAAAGGGGCATAGGGGGCTGCAAAAGCTGAAATGCAACAGCCCTACAGAATCTCCCCCCGTGTTAACCATTTTAAAAAAAAAATTTCCCCACGTTTTTAAAGAGCACTATGTTATTTCCCAGAAAAACGAGGGTGAAGGGGGAGAAAATTCCCTTTAAAATTCCCCCCGGCCCGGCACCTTCTGTCAGCCCTACATTCTTTAGCCAAAATTTTTTGGGTTAGTAAAAACAAATTTTCTACATACTTTTAAAAATTTTTAAATAAAATATATATAATATATATATAAAATAATATATATTTAATATATAATATATAATAATATATAAATATATATATATATATTATATAAAAAATAGGTAAATATAATATAATAAAATTATATATATATTAATATATATATAAATATATATAATATAAAATATATATATATATAAAATAAAAAATATATATATATAAAAGATAAAATTTATTACAAACTCAAAAATCAAGTCCTTTCAAAAAAAATTCCTTATTCTTTTTCCCAGTTTTTTTTTCCCTCTCCATTTATTTTTTAATGGAAAATTTAAAATAATTTTGTCCCAAAACACCCTTAGAAAACTTACCTAACCTTATTATAACAAACTCATTTTAATTTAGCCTAGTCGAACTAAAAAATTTTTTAGATAATCACAATAATTTAATAAAAAAACAAACACAAGGAAAATATTTTTTTCTTAGGGTCAGAAGAATTTTTGGCAAAATTTTTGCATAAAATAAATTTTCGCTTGCCTTATTGGGCAAGAAAAGAGTTCTGTTTAAGTCAAAATAGCAAGTTTTATTTAAATTTGGCACGACATATTTTATTTTATTTAATGTGTGTGTGGGTGGAAAAGAACTTACTACAAACTTTTCGGACCGAGTGGACCATTTCCCAAAAGTTTATGACAAAACCGGTTTTTTTCCCTTTTTTCCCCCCCTTTTTTTCCCTTTTTCCTCCCCTTTTCCTTTTTTTCCCCCCTTTTTTTTCCCCTTTGGGTTTTTCCCCTTTCTTTTTTCCTTTTTGGGAAAAATTTAAACCTACCCCCCTTTTTTTTTCCCCCCTTTGGGTTCCCCCCTTTTTTTTGTGGGCCCTTTGCTCCCCCTTTTCCCCCCAAAGGGGTTTGGGGGCTCCTCTTTTTCCCTTATTCCCTTTGGAACCCCACGGCAAAGGGAAAACTAAACCCTTCTAATTTCTCTTTTTTCCCTTTCCCTCCCTACCTTTCTTTTTTGTTTTTTTTTTTTTTTTTTTTTGTTTTTTTTTTTTGGGTTTGTTTTTTTGCCCCCCCAATCCCCCATAAAATTTTTTCCCCCCAAAAAAAAAAAAATTTTGGGGTGTTTTTTGGAAAATTTTTCCCTTTTTAAGGCCCCGAACTAAAAAAAAAGTTTTCCCCCCCAAAACCCTTTCCCAAATTAAAAGGAAAAGAATGGAAAAAGGGGCCCCCCTTTAAAAGGGGGGAAAGGAGAAAAAACCCGCCGAAAGTTTTCCCCATTCAGGAAAAAGGGAAACCCCAATTTAACGGGAAAACCAATTAAACCCCAAATTAAACCACCATACCCCCTAATTACCCCCTTTAACCACGTTAATGTCAATAACCAAGGGAAATTTTTTGTTTTTTTAAAACTCCAAAGCGAAAAACCCAAAAACCAAAAAAATAAAAAAAAACCAAACTTTTCTTAAAAAAAACCCTTTTTAAGACAAAACAAAAAAAGAAATGACCCCAAAACTTTTTTAACTTAAACCATAAAAAAATTAAAAAGGGGGTCCAAAATTAAAAAGGAAATTTTCCCCCGGAAATTTCCTCCAGGTTTAAAAAGGGGGCCCAATGTCGGCCAATTCCCCAGTCCGGGCCCCAAAAGGCTTTTTTCCAACGTTGTCAACTAACCAACGTTGAAAAAACCCCATCGTTACTGTAAAACAAACCTTTTGATCCCAAAAGGAAAAAAGGGGCCATTTAAGATCAAACAAACCCCAAAAAGAAAAATTTTTTTTAAAAAACCCTTTGGGGGAAAAGGGAAAAAAGGGGGCCAATCAATTAAAAGGAATTTTCTTATTTTGAAAAGGTTTTTTGCCATAAAAAAGCTTTAAACCCCCCTAAACCCAAAGGGGAAAAATTTTTTTTGAAATTGTTTAATTTTTGGGGTTTGGGGGCCCCCCCATGCTTACAAAAAATTCCCCCCCCCAAAAAAAAAAAACCGTACCAATTAGGAGGTAGTTTTTTTTAAGTTTTATTGGTCCAAAATTTTTTTAAAAAAAAAAATTTAATCAAGGACAACAAAAAAATCTCTTTTGTAAAAAAATTTTTTTGAAAAGGCTAAATTTTAAGGTTTTTCATTGGAAAATGTAATATTAAATTTATATTATATTATAATACAAAAATTATAAAAAAAAAAAAAAAAAATATATTAATTAAATATTAAAATTTCAAATTTTCCCAAAAAAATTAAAAAAAAAAAATTTTTAACCATTCCCAAATAAAATCTAAAACCTTAAAAAGTTTTTTAAAAAAGGTTTAAATTTTAAATTTTTCGGGGGTTTAATTTTTAAATATTATTATAAAAAAAATTAAGAATATATATAATATATAAAAAAATATTTATAAAATATATATATAAATAATATATATATATGATAAAAAAATTAAAAATAAAAATTAATTTATAATAAAAAAAATTTTAAAAAATAATTTTTTATTTTTAAGGGGGTTTTTAATTAAATATTTATAATTTTTTATAAAATATATAAATATTTTTATATAAATTTTCTAAATATAATATATATAAAAATATATAAATAATATAAAATATATATATAATTAAAAAAAATAATTTAATATATATGTAATAAAAATATATATAAATAATAAATAAGATATATATAAAAATATAATATATATCTTTTATAGTTTTATAGATTTATAAAATTATTTTAAATATATTTTAAAATTATAGTTTAAATTTTAAAACATATATATAAAATATATATATATAAAAAAATAAATTTTATATATAAAATATATATCAATATTTTTAATATTATATTAATAATTTTAAATAAAACATTTTAAAATAATAAATATAATAAATAAAATATATATTTATATATATATATATAAATATAAAAAATATATAGGGTATATAAAAAAAATATATATAAATAAATATATATATATTTATATATTTTCAATATTATATATAAAAAATATAATTTAAAAATAATTATTTTTTTTTTTTATAAAATATATATATATAAATATATTTTAAATAAATTTTTTAATAAATTATATAAAAATAAAAATTTAATATATAAAAATATATATAATATAAATATTTTTAAATAAAAAAATAATAAAATATAAAAATAAAAAATTTTAAAAAATAAAAATATAAAATATATATATAAAATATAAATATAATAAAATAAAAAAAAAAATTTATATATAAATATAAAATATATTTTATAAATATAATAAATACTACCAAATAGACAGAACCACTTAAAAATTTACCCTTTTTTCCAAAATATCTTTTCGGGAAAGTTAGATTTTTTTTCGTTGAAAATGAAAAAATTTTTTTTTTTTTAATTTTTTGGACCATAATTTTTAAAATTCCAAACCCCGCCCAAACTTTGGGGAAAGGTTTTTTTTTTTTTTTTTTTACCTAAAATTATGCTATGTATAGCATAGGTCAATTAAATTTTAATATTATTTAAATTTAAATTTATAAATTTTTTTTCGATGATAAAGGGTTTTCCCGCTTTTTCGGAAAAAAAAAAATCCTTGCAAAATAAGAAAACCCATCGGTTATAATTTATAATTAATAAAATTTTGGGGAACAATTTAATAATACACTGGACAAAAAATTAATTTTTAAAATTTTTTGGGGGTAAAATGGGTTTTTTGGGGTGATTTTTCAAAGGGACCTATCCAAGTTGGGGGCGGGGCCCGCGTCAGGTGGGTTTTTTTAAAAACCGTTGTGGGAAACTGAAAAGGGAGGGGGCTGGCCAACCCCTTTTACTTTCCCTTGGGTGCTTTTCCTTTTATAAACCTTTAATTGTAAGTACACGAAAGCGCTTTGGGAATTTCCTATTCTTTCAGAGTGGTTGTTTTGCAAATTCTGAATTTACCCCCGTTTACTGTGAAACTTATTACCACACCCATATATAAAATATAATAATTTTATTAATATATAATATATATTTTATAAATAATATAAATAATAAATTTTATAATATATATATATAAAAATATAAAAATTTTAAAATTTTAAAAGAATTATTATATGTTTTTGTGGTGTTTGTGTATAACCCCTTTTCCCCCCTGTACAAGGAAACCTGGAAGGGGGGAAAAATCCAAAAGGATTTTTTTTCCTTTTTTAAATTTCCAGGTCTCCCCTAGTTTAATTTCACTAACCCAAAAGGGAAAGGGAATAACAAAATTTAAAGCGTTGAAAATTTTTGGGTAACGAGAAAAGGAAATTGAGCAAAAAAATTTCCAGTGGCTTTCCCAAATTGGGTTTCTTTGGTTTCCCGGTTTACCAAAAAAAACTTGCTAAATGTACCTCCCCGCCTCTCGATTTTTCGTCCTTTGGGAGGTGTCCCTCCGGGGAACCCGGGGAAAATGTTTTACCAGGGGGAAGTTGGTTTTGTACAAACTTTTCTGCTGTTAGACCAAAGGGGCTGCGGGAAAGGGTAGGTGCTTTCGGTTTTGACAGGGTGCTGGGTGTTTGACAAGGGGGTTTTGCGTAAAACTAGGGTGCGCTGTTTTGGGTAGGGGGCTGCTGTTAGACTAGGGTTTTGCTGTTTGACTAAGGGCTGCATTTTGGCCCAGGGGGCTGCGGGTTTGACTAGGGTCTGCTGTTAGACCCAGGGTTCCGGGTTTTTAGAAATAGGGGGCTGCCTGGGTTTGGCTAGGGTGCTGCTGGGTTTTGACTGGGGTTTTTGCTGTTAACTAGGGCTGCATTTAGGGTAGGGTGCTGCGGGTTTGACTAGGGGTTTGCGGTTTGAATAGGGTGCTGCTGGTTTGGCTAGGGTGCTGGGGTGTTGACAAGGGGGCTGCTTTAGACAAAGGGGGGGGGCTGTTTTGACTTTGGGTGCTGCTGGTTTTGGGGTAAGGGGCTGCTGTTAACAGGGTTCTTGGGGGTTAGACTAGGGGGCTGCGTTAGGCTAGGGGGCTGCTGTTAGCTAGGGGCTGCGTTAGGCTAGGGTGCCGGGTTTTTAGGGTAGGGTTTCGCTTTAGACTAGGGGTTTTGCTGTTAACTAGGGGTTTCTGGTTAAAACCAGGGTGCGCTGTTTGACTAGGGTTTTGCTGTTAGACAGGGTTCTGCGTTTGACTAGGGTTCTGCTGTTAGACTAGGGGGCGCTGTTAACCCGGGTGCTGCTTTTTAACAGGGGTTTTGCTGTTAGACTAGGTTTTTGCTGTTAGACTAGGGGGCGCTGTTAGACCAGGGTCTGCTTTAGACCAGGGGGGGCTGGTTGAAAGAGGGGGCTTAAATGTTAGACCAGGTGCTGCGGGCAGACCCGGGTCAGCTCTTAAACCCTGGGGCGGGGTTAGACCAGGGGTCACGTTAGAAACCCGGGTGCTGCGTTAGACCCCCCGGGGCAGCTGTTTTGAAAACCCGGGTGCTGCTGTTTTGACCAGGGTGCTGCGTTAAACCCGGGGGCTGCTGTTAACCCAAAGGGGGCTGCTGTTAGACCAGGTGCCGCTGTTAGACCATGGTTTATACCTTAGACCAGGGTGGGAGCTGTTTGACCAGGGGGGCAGCTGTTAGCCAGGGGCAGCTGGGTTTGAAACCCGGGTTTCACTGTTAGACCCGGGGGTGCTGTTTAAACCGGGGGCGCTGTTTGTCGAGGGGCGTCCCTTGGAAGAGGTTATGTGTTGAACCCCAGTTTAAATTTTTTTGAGTTTTAAAAACCTTTTAAAATACTACAAAACTCATTACAGCAGCATGACAAAACCCGTCTCCCCCAATTAGAAAAAAATACCTCTAACAAAAGAACATAAAAAAGAACAATCTCAGCCCTTATAAAAACCAAGATAAATACCCCTCACATTTTTCTCATTGCATAAAACAACCGAAGAACTCTTTAGAATTAAAACAAATGCTGGGGGAAAAAAAAGGACGAACTTAAAGCCAAAAAAAATTTTTTTCTTTACAACTCCTTTGAAAATTTTTTAAAAAATCAAAAATGTAGTTTCCATTTATAGCTTTCTTCGCCTTTTTTGGTTTCCTCTGTTTTTTTATAAAGATTTTTATTTCAACTTTCAGACGAATTTTTAAATTTAAGGGAAAAATGAATAAACACTTTTGGGGGGACCCATAAAAGATCGGCTGGGGAAGACGACCTGTCGGCGTTTTTAATTTAGCAGCTCCTTCTAAAAAAAGCATTATTTAGAGAAGAAATTATGAATTTTTAAAATGCCTTGAGCACTAACCTTGCAAACAAAGGGCCCAAATTACTAAACCATCCAAAAAACACAAATAACTAGCAGAAAAATTTGAAGAAGTTTACGACAAAAAAGAGTAACGTTCTGAATTAAGAAAACGAAAAAAAAGGCTTTTGTTTTTAAAGACAATATTTTAAATTTTTTATCATATTTTCATAAAAAAATAACTTTAAAAACCCATAAGGTAATAATAAAATAACAGCAAAATAAAATAAAATAATAATAATAAAATAATAATATTAAAAAATTAATAATAATAATAAAAATAAAAAAGAAAAAAAAACATTATTATTATTATTATTAATTATTAAAAATTTTTTATTAAAATTTTTAAAAATTATTAAATTTTTTTTATTAAAAAAAAAACAAAAACGGAAAATTAAAAAAATTATAATAGCATTAAATTTGTACTGGTTTATTAAAAAAAAAAATTTTCATTTTCTATAAATTTTTAAACATAATATTTAAAAAAAAACAAATGTTTCTAATTCCAAAAACACAAAGAAAAACATAAAAAGGAAAAACTGAAATAACATAACTCCCCCACCAAGCAAGGGAAAAAAAAACGGGAACATTTACATAAACTAAATGACTCAAAAACCCCAAGGCCAAAAAAGGGAAATATCCAGCAGCATCCACACCAACAAAAATTAAAAAATTTTAGATGCGTGTGTCCCCAATGTTGCGAAGGATCAAAGGAAAAAGGGGAAAGTTGCAGAGGTAAAAATTTTGGGGGCTCTTTCCTGCCAGCCTTTGCAAATTAAAAAAACCCCCGGGGGAGAGTGGAAAATATATAATAATGTATATTTATAAAAATTATAAAAAAAATATATATATAAAAATATTTTAAATATAAATAAATAAATATATATAATATATTATATAATTTTAAAATAAAAATAAAAATTTAAAAATAATATATATGAAAAATTATATATAATATATATATATAAATATATAAAATTTATATAAATATATAATATATATATGAAAATATATTAATATAAAATATATATATAATTTATAAAAAAAATATATATAATATAAATAATATAAAAATAATAAATATAATATAAATAATATATATAAATATAATATAAAAAATAAAATTAAAAAATAATTTTAATAAAATAATTTTAATTATATATTTTAAAATAAATAAATTATAATATATAAAATAATTTTAAAAAAATATATATATAAATATAATAAATATATAAAATATATATTTAATATATAATATAAATTTTAAAAAAAAAATAATTCTTTGGAACAAACTTTCAAGAAAAGGGTTGGGGAGGGCCCTTTTTCTGCCCTGGGCCTCCAAAAGGGTGCAAAAAGAAACCCAAATAAAAAAAGGGGTAGGAAACTTGGGAACATAATTTTAAAACTTGCATTCAAGGGTCCGGGGTGTAAGGTTGGTGGGGAGGGGTTTTATGTTTTGGGTTTTTTGTGGGGGTTTTATGCCCTTTACAGGGGGATTTTACGGAAGGGGGAGAAAAAACTGGTGGGGGTCAGTGGGCAGGGGAATGAAGGGGAAAAAAATGGGGGGGGCAAAGGGAGGGATGCTTCAAAGTTAAGGTGGGCAGATAACAGCAGCCCGGGAGAATTTTTGCAAATTATCTTTGGGGCGGAGGGAAATAAGGAGAGGAAAAGGTAGGATACAGGTAAGGGTTTGAAAGGAAAAGATATGTGAAAAGAGTGGGTAGTTTAAAAAAAGGATGTGGGGGTTAGACAGGTGTAGGGGTGATTGAAAAAATTTTAAAAGGAGTGGGGGTAATTTGTTTTTAAGGCCCATGGGAAAGGGATTTTGCCCGCCCATTGCAAAAAAAACAAATAAAAAAAAAAAAATAAATAAATAAATAAATAAAAAAAATAATAAAGGGGGTGGAAAATGGGGGCAAAATTTTTCCCCGCCAAGACAGGACCCGCAGCAATGGGTTTTAAGTTGGGAAAAAACCCGTTTTAGGAAGGGTTTTTGAAAGCAAATGGTTTGGTAATAGAGTTTGGATGAGTGGGAAAAAACTCCCGAGTTTCAGTTATTAGGCAAAACGTTGTGGAGTTTTTAAAAAAGGGTTTGAAAATTTCATGAGTGAGTGGGTGGGTGTGGGGTTGGACCGAATACTTTTGGCTGGGCTGGGGGTTTCAGTGCTCCATCCTTGAAATGGAGGGACCAACGGGTGGGTTTTTGGAAACAAAACCGAGAGGGGGCATTGGGCAATCCGGGGGGGGGGAAGGGGGCCTCTCCGCATGGGGCAGTAGGCCCTTTTTCAGTGCTCCAAACTTTTTTAGTTCTTATGGTTTAAAAGGGAAAGGGGGACAAATTTTAAAAAATTGGGGGAAAAGAGAGGAGAAGAAAGCGAAGGAATTCAGGGAAATTACTAAAACGAATGGAAAAACGGGAGCAAATAAATGGAAAACGGGGGAAGCGAAAAAGGGGGAGGGAAAAAAGTTAACAAACCCGGGAAAAAGGGAAAAAAGAGCAAAAAAAAGAAAGGGGGAGGAATGTTCAAAGGGGGAGATGGGGAAACAGAAACACAGGGGAAAAAAAATTTTGAAACTCCTGGTTTTTCAGTTTTTAAATTTAGCAGAGAAAAGGGTTCAGATTTTGCAGCCAGAATGGGTTTGGGAAGGGAAAAGCGGGTATAAAAAACACACAACACCCACACCACACACACCCCCCACACCCCACACACACACACACACACCCACACATACACACACATGCACACCAAAACAACCCAACACTAGCTTTCCTCTAGGAAAACCCCTTCTACTCTGCCCCAGTTGATATCCCTGATGGAAAGCATGGAGAGGTGAAAGTCTTGAACTGAAGATTCCATCCCCCCTTGGGTAAATCAAAATAAAACAGAACAACCTTGGGGAAAAAGGGAGTGAAATTCCAAACATTTTCATTTTTCTCACAAATTTCAAATTTTTAAAAGTGTTGGGCTGCACAAAAACAAATTTTAATATAATATATTAAAATAATATATATAATATTTTATATATATATAAATATAAAATAAATATATAAAATATATTATAATAAAAATTTATAATAAATATATATAATATATAATATATATATATATAATATAAAATGTAAAATATGATACTTGTTTAAAAACCCCCCGGGAAAAACATACCAAAGCGAAAATTTTCGTAATAGCCCCCGGGTTTGCCCCACCTTATTATTGTCCGGGTTATTTGGGGTATGGGGTGGGGGTGTGTACTCACCAAATTGTACTCACCTAATTTTGGTTGGGAGAGGTCGAACTTAGCCCGGGGCCCCCCCCCTTTCAAATAACGGAAAAGGCCTCCTTCTCTGCTCCATAAGCTTTATCAGACCCCGTCTTAAAGCCCAGTATGGTTTCCCTGCCTCCACTACATTTGCTCGCGAGATTGTTCCACTTCCTTTTGGGGGTGTGTGTGTGGGACTCACCCAAATTTTGGTTGCAGAGGTCGAGACTCGCTCCGCCCCCGCCCCCCCACTGAACGCCCCTAGGTCCTCTCTTTTCCCCTCTCGCTTCCGGGGCTTTGTCATACCTCGTCTTAAAGGCCAGGGAAAGGTTCCCCGCCCCCACTACATCACTTGTTTTGGCTATCCCCCTTCCTGATTGAAGAAATTAAATTTCCTGCCAAACCCTTTACCGTCCCGAGCCGTTTACTTCCAATTTTGACCCCTTTTTCTTTTGTCCCCTCTCTGGGAAATGTGTGTGTGTGTGTGTGTGTGTGTTTTTGGGGGTGGGGTGTGGGGGGTGTGTGGGTTTTGTAACACATGTTTACGGGCCCTTTTGGGAAACCCTACCCAAAAACAGGGTTCAGAATTCATATTTTGCCCCAATTTTTTTGAAAAAAAAAAAGTTCCCTCTTTTCCCTTTCCCCTCTTTTCCCCTACTCCAGTTCCTTTTTTCTTTTTTTCCCCACCTACAACGGTCTCTTTAAAACCTTTTATTCTTTCCCCAATCTTTTAAATTTTTTTTTTTTGGGGATGCAAAGAGTACGTAACCTTTTTTCGGCGCATGGACACACCCTCATTTTCGGCATCTCCCCCCCAAACCCCGAACCAGGGGGCTAAGATTGATGATGGGGCCCCACGGTTTAACTATTTACCAGGTTCAAACCCAAAAAGGGAAAGGGGGGAAATTTACAATCGGGAGAGGTTATGTGGATTCCGCTTTTCCTGTCTGCCCCTTTTCCCTTCCCATTCTAGAGCGGGGTTTAAGCAAAGGTTTTTGCAACTTGTGGCCTTTCTTTTTCTGCCTTTTCTTACCGGGGGGTTTCACCCATATTTTTCACTGAAAATAGTGTACAAAATTGCTGTTTTAAAATTTTTGCAGGAAAAAATTTAAATCTAAACTTTTTTTACGGGGTTTTTTTTTTTTTCCCCCTTACACCGGGGGTAACAAGGGCATTTTTAAACCTAGGTTGTAAATACTTCTCCCATTCCTCTCTTAACTGCCTTTTCCACCCTTCCACAACACTCCATTTCCCTTTTAAAATTTCCCTTCCCTTTCCCCCTTTTCCCCTTTTAAAACCACTGCTTTTTTCCCCTATAAAATTTTCCTAAATACACCCGGGAAACATTTTTATTTCCTTCCCGTTGTTCTTCCTCTAAAATTTTCAACACTTACAAAAAACAGTGTAATAAGTTAGCATTTATGAAAGACGCAACTTGTTGTAAAGTTTGCATGTAATGTTTTTCCCAAAATGCGTTCCCCGTGGTATTATTTGCTTACGGAAAATAAATTTGTAACTTTGATTTTCAAATATAAAAAATATAAAAAAATATAAATTTAAATAAATATGTTTTATATAATATATATAAATAAAAATATCAAAATATATTATTAAAAAATATATTTAAGGGTAAGGGAGGTTTCCACCTTTTCAACTGTCATGGGGAAACCCCCCACCCAGAAAAAAATAAACTTGCTTCAGGAAAAAATCAATTCTCCCCCGAACTGTTTGAGAATTTTCCCCCCCAAACCCCCCCCCTATTTTTTTTAAGTAAGTTTTATTTAAAGACAAAAAACATTGGCCAAAAATTCACAAAAATATGAACAAAGTAAAACAACCCAAAGGGAACTCAGAGCTACTTTTCGAATACCTTTGTCCCCGCTCCCCCGGGGGTGGGCCGCGTGTTTTCCCAAAACTGCAGGCATTTTCCCCTCTGGATCGCAACACGAGTCCCCTGAAAGAGGAAGCGGGGCCCCTCCTTTTGGTCCCTTTGGGTTTTTATGAAGAGCTTTTTCCCCCCAAACCCACTCTTTTAGGAAATTTAGAGCACACATGCCCCATGCTCCAAGGTTTCCCCACCCCCATTTGGGAAAGAAGTTTTACAAGGGGGGGTCCCTTTATATTTTCGGATCTTCGGGGCTCCCTGTGGTTGGCAGCTCCACCCCCTTCCCCTAAAAAGATGGCAAGTAGGGGTCTGCCAAGTTGGGGGCACCGAATTTTGCCCAGGCAAACCTTTCCCCTCCTTCCAGGGTACAAAAAGTGGCTTCCCCCTCAGGCCTTTTTACTTCCATCAAACCCCGTACTTGGGGGGCCCCCTTAGGGGGGCAAAGGGGTGTGGGGAGGCTTCTCTTTAAATTTTGTCTTTTTTCCCTCAAGTCTGGCATACTTTTCCCCCGGGTGTGGGCACACGAGACCAGAAGTCCGAAATTTATCAGCTGTCCCCCCTTTCCGCAAAAAACACCAGTTCGGGAGTAAAGGGGGGGGGCTAGGCGAAGAGCAACCCAATTTCCCAATGGCCCCGTGGGTCGAACGGGGGGCCCAGGGGGGAAATGGGAACAGCTAACAGGAAACCCTGAAATGGTGGTGCCCTTCACTGCCAGGGGGACGAAACTTTGGGTTTTTTCCTGAAGTATTGGGGGAAGGGATTTTTGTTTGGGGGATTTTTTTTTCCCTGATCGGTTTGGGGCCCAAGGGGACTGTTTGTTCGTTTGGGGGGGAGCTGGGCTACTGGAGGGCGTAAGGGGGTCCCACCGAATCGCTGCTTCAGTAAACCGGGGGGCTTGGGGCTCCTCCAATTTTCTCAAGCGTTCGGGCACTATCTTCTTGACTAATGCCCGGAACCAAACACAAAAAACAAGGGAAAAGCAGGGAAGGCAACATTTCGGTTTCTTTGCGCAAAACCCCCATACCCCCCAGTCGCACTGGGGGGTTGCCCCGATCCCCTTTTCTCATCCCTCTAGTGACAGGGCAGTGCCTTTTTAAAAGTATCTCAGGTGTTCGTCAATTTTTCGGGTGTTTTCGTTTTTCAAAAAAAGGGGGGCAACCTCAAAAAAGTAAGTGAGTCTTGGCATAGTAAACACCCTGTGAGGAATACAGAGCACATGGGCATCAAGATCGCTTTATTCTCTCCTCCATTCTCATCATCATTCCCAAATTTTTCCCCTGGGGGACAGTACGTTTGGGCCGGTGACCCCGCGTGCCCCCCCAAGAGGGGACTGGGTTTGGGGGAGGTTTTTAGTTGAGACTTCTGGGAGGATTTTCGCACAAACATTTATTATTTCCTGTTCCGGGGAGGGGTTTTAAAACTTTGGGGGGATTGGGGGATGAGTCCCAAGTCTTCCCCCCTTGTTTTTTACCATTTTTAGGGCCCCCACGAGGGCTCCCCTTTAACCTTTCCAGAATCCGCTTTCCCTTCCCGATTTGACTCACTGCGTAGGGTTGGGAAATTATTTTCTTACTGCCAAGCAGAAAGAAGTGGGGGCGAGTGGGGGCACCCCCGCCGAACACCCCCTGAAATTTTTTTTTTATGTTCTCCAAACAAAAAATTGAGGGGTTTTTCTGAGCCGGCCCCGAAAGAAGGGGAAAAAGCCCGGGAACAGGAAAACCCCAACAGCTGGCAAAACAGCTCTTCTTAAAACCCAAAATTAAAAAGGGAATTTTTTAAAATCAAGTTTTACTTGGGCCCTTTTCTTCGGTAGGTCCCCGGGTGTAGGGCCCCTTTCCGCATGAGCTCCCCCTTCAAAGCCTTAGAGACCCCCAAAACCCATTTTGGGGTGGGGTGGATTTAAAAAAGGGAGCTTCTAGGCGAAAAGTTTTTTTACTGCTGCTTTTGGGAACGAGACCGAAGAGTGTTTTTCCCAAATGCAATGGGGCTGATTTCCCCCCTCCCTCTTCTTCAAAGCACATAGTGAGATTTTTACCAGGTTTGGCCGGAAAAAAATTTTTTTTTGCGAAAAAGTTTATTACGGTCAAACTGGTAAAAATCTCGAAAAAAAAAATTAAAACAACTAAATAAGCATTAGAACTGGCAAGATTCCAATGCCTCTATTTTTTCATTAAGAGATTTTAAACCATCCAATTGATTTTTAAAAAGTTGAGAAAGTAGTAAACAAACAAGTCCATGGTCGACAGGGAAAATAATTGAACTTGTTTTTAAAAAAAAAGCATTTTTACAATAATAGGGAAAATTTCCTTTGGTTTATATAAATTAGTTTCCCTTTTTTAATTAATAAATTTTGGGGAAAAATTTTTAAAAAAACCTGGGCAAAAAATTTTTTAAATTTTCTTTGGGGAGAATAGCTTTTGGGGGGGAGTTGTGCAAAAAGGGCCACCAAGGGGGCTCGCCGCGTGTCCCCGTGTTTAAACCCTTTTGGGGTCTGATAGAGGGGCTGGCCGGACCCCTTATTAGCTTCCTTGGATCCTTTACTTTTATAGTTCCTTGATAAATTTTGGGGTAAATCACGAAAGCCCATTGGGAATTTTTTTCCCATTTTTTCAGAGGGTTTTTTTTGCATATTTTGAAATCACCTGTTTTTCTGTGACTTTTTTGCATATATTTTTATATATAAATATATATATTTTTTTATATATAAAATATTATAAAAATATATATATATATATATATATATATGAACAATTTTTTTATAAACAGAATGCAAGCGCAGGAAAAAAAAACCAAAAATGAATACAAAGGGGACAAAGTATTTAAAAATCATAATTTCCTTTCCCGCTCCCTTTGGAAGGGCCCGGGAAACCCCAGCCAAAATATCGGGAAGCATTTTTCCCCTCTGGATGGCCACCTGAGGGGGTGGAACAGAAAGTGGCGGGCCCTTTGGGGGGCCGGTGGTGCCCATGGGGCCCGGAAACCCCAAATTTTTTGAGGGAAAAGTGTGGCCCGTTTTTTCCCCCATGACCCAAGGGCTCTGACCCCACCGGGGCAAATTTTATACTGTTTTGGTTTAAATTTCCCCGGACTTTCTGATTTGGGGACCCTACCCGTGGTCACAGCTCCTTCCTGTCGCCCAACACTGGGATGGGGTATAGGTTCCCGCCAGTGTGGGGCCACAGGTAAGTAACCCCCTGCTAAGAGCTTTCCATTTTTTTCCCAAGGGTAATGTGATTCCGTCGGGGGGGGTTTTTCTTGGTTGGGTATTGTTGGCTGCTAGGGATCGGGGCCCTTTCCCCTCCTGGGGATCCGCTGTAGCAAAGGGGTTTTCTCCCCATTTGTCGTTGACCTCATTGTGTTTTGCATGCCAAACCCTTGGTTTTTGGGGGAGTTTTAAAACCATTAGACCGTATTGGGCCGGGTTGCCTTTTCCGCAAATCCCCGGGATTGTTGGAACGGGGAGCAAGGGGCAGAGCCACTGCAATACGGAGGGTCTTGGGTCGAGTCGCGTTCCCATTGCCGATATGGAGCTGTTTGGAGGAAGTCCCCGGATATATCGCTCACAGCCGGAAGGGGGGGGCAGTCCCCCTATTAAAGTTGCAGCCCTGACATGTTGGCAAGCCCCTTTTTCAGCGCGGGGGCCATCCCAGCTTGACGTGACCAGGTGCACTGGGGTTTGGGTGCGGAGCAGCAAGATCCCCCTTCAGTGATGGCACTGACATCTAGGGTCTTTATTCCTGCTGATTACTGGGTTTTTCAAAAAAGAATTTGTCTTATCAACTCGTTTAATGCTATGGAAGGGGATGGGGGAAAAGCTGGTAAGCAATCTGGGAATCTGCGTACTCCTATCCCCAAGCCTGACAAAAGTGGGGCTTGCAACCCTGTCCATTTTAAAGGGAAAGATTCAGTACACTCTCTACATGGTCTTTAGGAGAGAGTCAATTCCTTGAGTTTTGGGGCTGCTGAAGGCTGGGGGGGCATTAGAAAGTAGGTGGTTTTGGATTAAAGGCACCTGGGGAGTAGGGAGAGGGCTCGTGTGTGTCAATGTCTTTTATCCTGATTTCCACGTCCCGGGGTTGAGACTTTTTTTTTAGGATCGACGATGGCATGGACCCAAGAGGGAAAAAAGGAGATGCTATTGGGTGGGTCAATGGCTCGTGCCCTGGTAAAAACGGCGCTAATTTTTGGTCATCGTTGATTGGTAAAAAATATTTCACATTTGGGGGGGTTTAAAGAAAGGCCCGACTTTTTCCATGTCTTTAATTTTTACTGATTTCTCTAGGGGAGATTCTGTTGTGCCAGCCGGGGACCATCATCCAAGAACCGATATTGACCCCCCTGGAGAGTGCTTCGTGACTTCCCCTTTAATACCAAACAGAATAGAAAGGGGGGGGAGAGGGCCCCCTGTTGCACGTCCTCACATAGCAATTTCATGGTCCCTAAACAATAGTTTGGAAGTCACTTAAACACAATTTATGAAAGGGATGAAAAGGGAAGGGAAATTTCTATAAACTGCTTGGGGGAGCAGCATCCTTCGACATTTTGAAAGCGTTGGCAAAGTCCAATTTGTCCAAGGCTTTTTCATCGGACTTGTTTTTGATATATACTCGTGCTGCGTGGGCAGCTGCTTCACAGCCCTGTTGAACGCCGAAACCGAGCTGAGTTAGTTTCAGCATTGCAGCAGCCTCTTGACTCATCTTTCTTACTGCAGCCTTGGCGACTAGGCGCCGAAGGGTGTTACCTACTGCAATATACACTGTCCTTCTTCAGTGTTGCTGGCATGAAGATGACCACGAAAGTCAGGAATAAACTGATGACACTTGCTTCTATTTATACTTACATGTATTATACCTGCTGATCGGAAGTATTACAACGCTTCATAGTGCTTAGGTATGACAGAAATATCGCCTAATTAAACGTAACGTAGTTAGACATGTCTTCATGATTAAAACTAGAAATACTGAGACTGTCCCACCATCTATATTTGCACGTATTTTGTTAGTACCAGTAGACTTCACGGTGTGTAACAGCATAAGCCAACACTCTTTAATGCGTTCCAGAAATAGTTCTGGTTCTACCGAACAGATCAACGATGACAAACAACCGTATCAGGTCATATTCCCTGAAGAATGCATATCATTTGCTTTTAGTATCACCCCCTTGGCCCTCATGACAGGATAGTGGACCAGTGGCCCCTCCAAATACTGTAATGGTGGTCGAAATATAATGCAAACCAACCACACCTTGCTGTAATACACGGGCCATTAATCACACATGTAATGGGCTGGTTAACACCCTCTTTTCCTGCTACAGCTGAATTATTCTTCAGTGGTCTTTGGGGGGAAGCAAGGGTAATCATTTGTGCGGTCATGTGTTATCAGCGTTACGAAATAGGATTTGGGCTGAGGTTTTCCTGTAAAGAAATTTGTATTCACTTTGTCTTACGTGAAGGTTAAAAATGATTAAGTTATTTTGCATTGTCTGAATTCATGGAAAAGGGGTACATACGCATACGCATGAAATTACACACGCACAGACACAGAGACAGATAATTATACATAAACAGAGACAAACACCCATGTATACTTCTCTTCACTTGCTAGTAGATAACACATTTTGTTGCTATGTAGAAAACGGTTACTAACAGCCTGAGTGGTCAGAAATAAGGGCCTTGATTGCTTCTTGAAATCAAGTACAATCTGTCTCCAGCAAAAATAAGGAAGCATATATCCAACATATCTGTGTCTCCAGCTTTGTATAACCCCATATCTGTAATAATAATAATGTGCAGCTTAAGTATTAGAATGGAGACTTACATAATGTTGATAGTAATAAAAATAATAATAATAATAATCTGTCATTAAGCAGATATGTGTGTATGTTACTATGATTTCTGCCGTGAAAATTGTTCCATTTGTCAGGGGGTAAATTGGTGTTTTCCTATAAT
>NC_069460.1:3860741-3865741 GCF_026875155.1 Cherax quadricarinatus
TGTCCTGTGTGCATCTCTTCCCTCTGCTCTCCTTCTCATCCTTCCTACGCTCCTCCCTTTCTCCTCTCCTTCCTACCTTGACAAGCAATATACCATCTTTCCTCGTGTCCTGTTAATTAATTTTTCTCGCTGTGTTGGTGACGGAAGAAGCTCCTTGTGTGTCCTTTGTCGGGAGAGCGTCGCTGGAAGACAGTCAGTGGACTCCTAGAAGGATCTTTTGCAGACGTACCTTTAATCAAGATGCCCTTTGATTTTACCTTCTCCCTCCTCTTTCCCCCTCCCCAAACCTTCATCTCGTCTTGCTTTCAACCTCATTTTCCACTAATTTTTTCCCCATCTTCTACTCCTGCTCTTCTAACTCCTCCAAGAGAGAGTTGGACAAGCACCTGAAGTCAGTACCTGACCAGCCGGGCTGTAGTTCGTAAGCTTGTTTGCGTGCGGCCGGCAGTAACAAGCTGGTTGATCAGACCCTGAGCCACAGCGAGGCCTGGTCATGGACCGGGCCGCGGTGGCGTTGACCCCCAACAACACTCTCCAGATATATCTCCTCCTATCCAATCCCTCCTACACCTACAACCTTTTTTTTCTTCCTCCTACCATTCCTTCATCATCTTCCCTCCCGTATCCACAACGAAAGGGCTTTTGAAGCTACGGCAGGAGCGAGAGATCCTAATATCTACTCACGCAGGAGGGAAGTCGATGACCCGCGCCTCAGAAGTCTTTCACGGTAACGGTTAGTCGGACCGGAGTCCAAACGAGCCTTAAAAACAATTGAACATTAACTATGTACCCTTACAGGCCATATTGTGTATGAGGAACGGAAAGTACTAGATCTGGGTCAAAGAAGGGGAGGGTATCTTCAGGTCCTTAAGCCAGGAGCCCTTCACCAGTATTAAGGAATCTGCCCCTTTCAGTCGCGCTCAAAATATTCCAGGATATTGAAAAAAAAAATCACCTTGAAGCGAGTTGAACTTATTCGCTATCTCCTCGTAAAGATAAAAGAGGCAACGAAGTTAAAGAAAAGAGAGAGTTAACTCTATATACAAGCAAAGAGAAGAAAAATTCTGGAAGGTACACGAAATGTCAGTATTTTTTTGTATTTTAAATAATTTATGCAGTAAAATCCAAGTGGGAATACTATACAAGTGGTATAATAATGCAACAATATAGGTTAAATCCTGGTTAGAACTTAAATTCCAAAATGTAGTAATCTGGAATATAGTACAAAATAACTAGTACAATTCTATTCGCATGGTTTAAACTTCTAGTTAACAGTTACATTTATTATTATTATTATTAAATATTCGCCGGTATTCTCCCGGCCCGGGCCTTTTCCAAGTGGTGGCCCGGCCTTGGCTCCCTCTCTAGGGAGTGTCTGAGACCTAAGTCTCCCATGGGAGGAGGCACAAGTACCTCCTCATCTTTGGGACCAACTGTCCCCAGGCCTAGCCACAAGCTAGGCCTCTCTGGTCTGCCATCCCCGCCCCAAGGGGGCTAATGAGAATGACAGTCTTATGAGCTAAAGGCTCGAGCTCAGGCACCTGCCCTACCCTAGAAGGGTTAGGCATGGTGTCGATGTAAAAAAAAAAAAAAAAAAAAAAAAAAAAACTGCCTTTTAGAAATGTATGATTTAGTACATTAACTAAAATTTTTAATAACTAAAGTAATTAGAGAAAAATGTTATGCAAATTGTTGAATAATGTACATCAAATACAGATTTTCATCTTACTCAAACAAACAAAACTTTTTAGGAAAAAATTCTAAAGACTATTAATATTATAATTGATAAAAAAAACTATTATGATAAATTATTAACAGACAAGAGATTAAAATATTTTTGTTTATTAAACTCTTCAGGGTTAATAACCTGCCATAGTTTACCAATGAATAGAGAAGCGTTTAAATAGAGAGAACTTGAAACCAGAGTTTAATATCTAAGAAAAATAAATTCAACTCTTCTCTGTTATTAATAATTCTTTAATCTGCATCTAGTGAAGGTATTAGCAAGAACAACGTGCTAGGAAAAGGGAGCATTTAGTGAAGGTATTAGCGAGGACGACGTACTAGGAAGAATGAGCATTTAGTGACATTATTAGCAAGAAAAGCATACTAGGAAGAGTGAGCATTTAGCGAAGGTATTAGCGAGGACGACGTACTAGGAAGAATGAGCATTTAGTGACATTATTAGCAAGAAAAGCATACTAGGAAGAGTGAGCATTTAGCGAAGGTATTAGCGAGAACGACGTACTAGGAAGAATGAGCATTTAGTGAAGGTATTAACAAGAACAACATACTAGGAAGAGTGAGCACTTAGTGAAGGAATTAGCTAGGACAACAGACGATACGTATAAGTTTAATATCAGATAAAGGTTTAATGTGTGGAAAATATATGCAAATTGTGCATAGTTAATCATTAATAATATGGGTATCGAGAAGATACAATTAATAGTTCGTATTTACAAAGGAAAAATAAAATTTTGAGTTCTTTTGAGAGAAGATAAGGCCATTAGACACAAGTATTTATCAGAAAGATAATAAATGGTTATAAAAATTGACCGGTAAGCCAGTGGAAGGAGGGCCTCGTCAGATGACCAAAAGCTCCAGCTCAGGGTCATCCTATGACTAGGAACAGCTACAGGAAACATTTATCCTGTTTCCTATCAAACCTAACCTAACCTAACCTAACCTAACCTAACCTAACCTAACCTAACCTAACCTAACCTAACCTAACCTAACCAAACCTAACCTAACCTAACCTAACCTAACCTAACCTAACCTAACCTAACCTAACCTAACCAAACCTAACCTAACCTAACCTAACCTAACCTAACCTAACCTAACCTAACCTAACCTAACCAAACCTAACCTAACCTAACCTAACCTAACCTAACCTAACCTAACCAAACCTAACCTAACCTAACCTAACCTAACCTAACCTAACCTAACCTAACCTAACCTAACCAAACCTAACCTAACCTAACCTAACCTAACCTAACCTAACCTAACCAAACCTAACCTAACCTAACCTAACCTTACCTAACCTAAACTAACCTAACCTAACCTAACCTAACCTAACCTATTGTAACCCAAAAAAACCTAACCTAACCTAACCTAGCCTACCTAACCTAGCCTAGCATAACCTAACCTAACCTAACCTAACCTAACCTAACCTAAACTAACCTAACGTAACCTAACCTAACCTAACCTAGCCTAACCTAACCTAAAACAACCTAACCTAACCTAGCCTAACCTAACCTAACCTAACATAACCTAACCTAGCCTAACCTAACCTAACCTAACATAACCTAACCTAGCCTAACCTAACCTAACTTAACCTAATCTAACATAACCTAACCTAAGCCTAAGCTCACCTAATCTAACTTAACCTAACCTAACCTAACCTAGCCTAACCTATCCTAACCTGTCTTTGCCTTATTTACCCGGAAGGTTAAATGCCCGCTATAAAGTGGGCGACACAGCGTTTTATTGAGAAGAATAGAAACAAAGAAAGAGGCTTTTATTGAGAAAACGTTTCGTTTCGTTGTGTGTGAAGCTTTACCAAGTCTTAAGAAAAGCTTCTCTTGCAACTCCTTTTCTTTACTTCAGAGACAAGTATTATGAATCAGCCTACATGGACAGTAGGTGTAACATGGACAGTAGGTGTAACATGGACAGTAGGTGTAACATGGACAGTAGGTGTAACATGGACAGTAGGTGTAACATGGACAGTAGGTGTAACATGGACAGTAGTGAACATGGCATAGTGTAACATGGACAGTAGGTGTACCATGGAGAGTAGGTGTAACATGGACAGTATATGTAACATGGACAGTAGGTGTAACATGGACAGTAGGTGTAACATGGACAGTAGGTGTAACATGGACAGTAGGTGTAACATGGACAGTATGTGTAACATAGACAGTAGGTGTAACATAGACAGTAGGTGTAACATGGACAGTAGGTGTAACATGGACAGTAGGTGTAACATGGACAGTAGGTGTAACATGGACAGTTTGTGTAACATGGACAGTAGGTGTAACATGGAACGTAGGTGTAACATGGACAGTAGGTGTAACATGGACAGTATTTGTAACATGGACAGTAGGTGTAACATGGACAGTAGGTGTAACATGGACAGTAGGTGTAACATGGACAGTAGGTGAAACATGGACAGTAGGTGTAACATGGACAGTAGGTGAAACATGGACAGTAGGTGTAACATGGACAGTAGGTGTAACATGGACAGTATGTGTAACATAGGCAGTAGGTGTAACATGGGCAGTAGGTGTAACATGGACAGTAGGTGTAACATGGACAGTAGGTGTAACATGGACAGTAGGTGTAACATGGACAGTAGGTGTAACATGGACAGTAGGTGTAACATGGACAGTATGTGTAACATGGGCAGTAGGTGTAACATGGACAGTAGGTGTAACATGGACAGTAGGTGTAACATGGACAGTAGGTGTAACAAGGACAGTATGTGTAACATGGAGAGTAGGTGTAACATGGACAGTATGTGTAACATGGGCAGTAGGAGTAACATGGGCAGTAGGTGTAACATGGATAGTAGGTGTAACGTGGACAGTAGGTGTAACATGGGCAGTAGGTGTAACATGGATAGTAGGTGTAACGTGGACAGTAGGTGTAACATGGATAGTAGGTGTAACATGGACAGTAGGTGTAACATGGGCAGTAGGTGTAACATGGATAGTAGGTGTAACGTGGACAGTAGGTGTAACATGGACAGTAGGTGTAACATGGGCAGTAGGTGTAACATGGATAGTAGGTGTAACATGGACAGTAGGTGTAACATGGACAGTAGGTGTAACATGGGCAGTAGGTGCAACATGGGCAGTAGGAGTAACATGGGCAGTAGGTGTAACATGGGCAGTAGGTGTAACATGGACAGTAGGTGTAACATGGGCAGTAGGTGTAACATGGATAGTAGGTGTAACATGGACAGTAGGTGTAACATGGACAGTAGGTGTAACATGGAC
>NC_069460.1:3870741-3910741 GCF_026875155.1 Cherax quadricarinatus
TCTGTCCTCGGTCATTCTGGATGGTCGGTTTATTAAGCTCAAAACCCTACAGCTACATGAGTGTCGTTGGAGATGCATTTCAAGTATATACCACCAGTCAAGGATACTTTAATCTATGGGTGGGCAACCTATTTTTAAATGCAACCTTAGATGTGGAGAATGAGAAGTTAAATTCGCCACACCCTGCAAATATTGAGAAACTAGGTTGCTCATCTCAATATTAATAAAACAGAATAAACTTAGATTAAAGCCAGGGCCAATTCGCCACAATTTGGGAACTGGCCCTGGCTTTAATCTCTATAATAGGGATAAAAGTAAACTCTTAGCGTATATACCGAGATATATACTTATTGTTGCATACACCATGTCTTGTGTCACTGGATATCAAAGTCCCACGTGACTAGACCCAGACAAGGCTGTCTAGTCGGTGTATTGTGAGGTATCGAAGTCTCAAGTGGCTGGTCCCAGGCAAGACTGTCTCACCTCAGTGTCGTGGAGTATTGAAGTATCAAGTAGTTGGCTCCCCCGTCTGGACAGGCGAATATTTGGTTAACTTTGGGAAAAACCATTATCAATAAATGCATTATGGATGACCGGTCCGTCAGCACCGGGGGCTCTCTTTTTGTCCCGCTCTTCTTTCTCCCTTTTTCCAAGCCTTTTCCACGGGGTCTACTCTACGTCCTACGTTTTTTATTGTTTTCCACTTATTTTTTTAATGTAATCACCCCTTTTTTTACATTACTGTATTCACAAATAAAAAAGGGCTTACGACGACGTTCGGCCCCCCGTTTTGGGACCATTTACAAAGGTCAACAAAACAAAAAGGGAGAAGGGAGTATTATAGGCCAAGATCCCTTTTTTTCATTACTGTTTTGCATCACAGTAGACACATAAAACCTATGTGCTTTCGAAAATTTTTTTAAATAATAATAAAATCCAGACATATTAAGCAAATTTTCCTAAATTTATTTGTAACGGAACTTAAATAAATGGGAAATTATATTTAACCCTTTTTTTTGGGGTTAACAGAGTATACTGGATTTTTTTCCCTTAGCCTTTTGTGCAGCATATGCTTTGGCTGCCACCAAAAGGGGATTTAGGGCCCCGGAAAAAAACTAGCCTTTTTCGGTGCAAAATTAAAAAACATTAAATCATATCTCATTAGCAATTTTTTGTCATTTTTAATTGTATTTTAAGTTTTAAAAATTTATTACCCTTTTTTTTTTTATCTTATGTCTCCACTGCTTTTCTCACTTTTCCCACTTTCTTTCTTGTAGATGTTTCACAATTTAATTTTTCCCCCCCCCCCCCCCTAGTTTTCCATTACCACCTCTTAGCCCCAATTCCCATTCCATTTTATTTCCCTTTCCCTCATTATACATCAGTATTTCGCATACTTATTACCCCCTTTGTCACTTTGTTAGGTAAGACACTGCCAGTTAGGTATTTTTTTTTCGAAACTTTTTCGAAGAAGAACCGAGAGAGAGATGGAAAGTTTCAGTTCCTTGTTAATTTCCCCCCTATCAAGGCACCGCCCCCTTGAAAAGGCGGTGCCTTGATGACGAGGGGGGGAAGACCTACTTTCAGATGATTTTTCCAGGGAAAACTACGAAACTTACTACATGCAAAAAAGAAAAATTATCATTGAACGCCACCGTTAATTTCTTGAAAAAAAAAACTGATTAATGGCCTTTAATTTTGTTAAGTATCAAGGAGTAGAAAGGTCATGGCAGGAAAAGGGTAAGGGGGCTACCGTGAAGTAATTTTGGCAACCCCTATCATTTTCCGCTAAGAATAACCAAACACCGATAACTCACCCAAGGGCTCTACAGAAAATCCAATCTTGCGGGCATTACGAGCCGCTGCTGGAGTGGGTCTGTGTGCTGTTGATTCGCTGCTGCTACTGCGTTGACTGCTGCTGTGATGAGGGACTGCTGCAGTATAATTACAATCTTGGCTTTTCAGAATATTTTTTGAGAACAATAAAACAAAAGAACTTCAATGACCAGATCTGTGTGTGACTTGAAAAACCCCACTGTGGGGGTGAAACGTTGTCAAAAAACATAAAAACAAAAGAACATAAAAAAGGAGGAACCTGCAGCAGGCCTGTTGGCCCATAAAGGCGGGCCCCTTTACAATTCTCCCACTAACAAACATTTGCCCAAAACCCAAAATTTTCAATGCTCCCCAAGAAATAACCTGATGTGCAAGTCCCATCAAATCCAACCCCCCCCCACTCATGTCTTTTCCAACCTAAATTTGAAACTCCCAAAAAGCCCCCAGCCTCAATCCCCCAATGGGTAGACTTTTTTCCACTCATAAATTACCCATTTCCAAACCCCAATATTTTCCCTATGTCCTATCTAAATCAAACTTACTAATTTAAATCCTTACTGCGGGTTCTCTTTTGGAGATATCCTCAAGACATTGTTTAATATCCCCTTTATTAATACCATCTTCCATTTTAAACACTTCGATGGGGTCTCCCCTCATTTTCGTCAACAATGAATGTAAACTTAAGGTCTTCAATTTTTCTTCATAAGGAAGATTTCTAATGTAGTTTTAAATTTATCATCCTACGCTGAATTTTTTTCTAACGAATTTATGTCCAGGGGGTCATACTGCAGTTTTAAATCATTAGAAAGGGCCCCCCTAGATTATGCAGCTCAATTCTGGTCTCCTATTAAGAATGGACAAAAAATTCTTAGAAAACTTTCGGTAGGATGACTAAATTTATACATAGCATTAGAAATCTTCCTTATAAAGAAGATTGAAGCCTTAAGTTACTTTCACTTGTTGACAAGAATGAGGGAGACCTGATCGAAGTGTAAAGTGGAGATGGGTTTTAAATAAAGGGGATTTTAACAAGGCTTGAGGATATCTCCCCCAAGAGGAACCCCGCGTAATGGATTTAAAAATTAGATAAGTTTAGTTTTAGAAAGGACATGGGAAAGTTTTGGGTTTGGAAATAGGGTATAATGAGGGGAAAGTCCCCTAGTTGGTTTTTGGGGTAGACTTTGGGTAGTTTAAAATTTGGGTTTGGATAAATACATGAGGGATGGGAGGATTTGAGTGGGACTTCCCATCAGACTTTTTTCTTGGGTAGAATTGAAAATTGGGTGGGCCAAATTTTGGTATGGAGAATTGTAAAGGCCCTCCTGTATGGCCAACAGGCCTGCTGCAGTGTTCCCCTTTTTATTTTTCTTATGTTTTTCCTGTAATTAGACCAAATTGGAGGCATAATCTAGGTGAGGCCTTACTAAGATGTTAAAGCTGCTATGCCCTCGGGTTTCTGTTGCTTAACTTTGATAAAACCCCAGAAATCTTTTTGCCTTATTAGTCGCTTAGGCATTGCTGTCTTGGTTTAATTTTCTGCTTCATAACCCCCAAGCCCTTTTGCAATCTGTATGGCAAATTCTACATTATTTAATTAAAGTCTATTTTTATGGACATTTCCCGAGCTTCAGAACCTTGCTTTTTTCTACTTTGAACTCTCTCCCACTTTTCTGCCCAAAAGTAGAGTTTTTCAAATCCTCCTGAAGTTCCCTAATTACTTTGAATAAATTAAATCCTACCTATTTCGTGTCATCGGCAAATTTTGCTCATATCCAAAATTTCCTTTAAATCAAGATCTTGAAATATTTTAAAAAACAAAAAGGGGCCCCAAGACTGATCCCTGTGGGAACCCACTTGTTACTGACCCCACTCGATTTAACCCCTTTTATGGACACTCTCTGCCCCCTTCTGTGACCGATTCGACCCGAGGGCACTCTTCCCCCAATCCCATAGCTGCTATTTTTTAAACAGTCTTTTGGTGCGGAACTCTATCAAATTTACTAAAATTAAGTAAATAATTAAAATTCTTTATCGTGTCAACACCCAAAAAAAGTTTTACTGAAAAAATTTTAATAAATTGTTAGACAAGACCGGCCTCTTGGAATCCATTGAGTATCTTAATCAAGAGCTTATCAGATGGCTTTTTAATCTCATAAAAATTGACTCTATAATTTCCCTACAATTGGGGTCGGGTTTATTGGGCGGAAATTTGACGGTAACGATTTGTCCCCTGTTTAAAAAATAGGAATTACATTAGCCATCTTCCACATATCAGACACTAACCTTTTTGAAGAGATAAGTTAAAAATATTAGTTAATGGTTCCAAACTTCCATTTTGCATTCCTTTAAAACCCCTTAAAAAAAAACCTCATCAGGACCCGGGACTTATTTTCTTCAGTCGGTTATCTGTTCACAACCATTTACTAGTGACATGATTTTTACATAATTTACTTCTTCGGGCCCCACTAAAAAATTAATTACCGGAACACTAATGCTTTGGTAAAAACCGAGGAAAAAAATTTATTTAAAATCGAGCCACTTTTTCTTCTCTTTTTCAAAAGATCCCCCTAGTTAAATTTTTTAAGGGGCCCTATTTTAAACTCGATTTTTGTTCTTAACCTGGAAAAAATTTTTTGGGTTAGTTTTAAAACCCCCTAGCAATTTTAATTTCATAGTCCCTTTTAGCTTTTCTTACCCCTTTTAATGCCCCTTTATGTCAAATACGGGTTTCCAAAGATGACCCTCGTCTTTTGATACCCAAAAATTTCTTTTTATCCCCCAGTGTTTTTCAGCCTATTATTTCCATTTTGGGGTATTTCAAATTTGATCTAATTTCTTTTAAGGGATAAATGTTCTTTGAGCAGCATGTAGGGTTTTTTCAGAAAACTGTCATTTTGTATTCTCTTCGTTACCCCAGTCAAAATGATAAGTGTTCTCTAACCCCTCGTAATTGCTAACGAAAATCTGCAAATAAAAGGATAAGAACATAAGAAATAAGAACATAAAAAGGAGGAACAATGCAGCAGGCCTGTTGGCCCTACAGGCAGGTCCTTTACAATTCATCCCACTAACAAAACATTTCCCCAAACCCCAATTTTAAATGCCACCCAAAAACAAGCTCCGATGTGCAAGTCCCCCCAAAATCCAAACCCCCCCCCCCACTCATGTATTACCCAAACCTAAATTTAAATTTCCCCAAAGTCCTGCCTCAAAAACCCAACTAGGAACTGTTTATTCACAATACCCTTTTTCCAAAAACAATACTTTCCTTTTCCCTTTCAAATCAAAAACTTATCTAATTTAAAACCCATTACTGGGGTTCTCTCTTGGGAATATTCCCTCAAGACCTTGTTAAACCCCTTTATTAATCCTATTTTCCACTTATACACTTCGATCGGTCCCCTCATTCTTCGTCTAACAAGTGAAGTAATTTTAGAGTCTTCAATCTTTTTTCAAAAGGGAAAGTTTTCTAAGCAGATTAATTTAGTACCCCTTTACCTGAATGTTTTTAACGAATTTAATGTCCATTCTGAAATATGGAGCCCAATTTTTAGCTGCAAAATTAGGTGAGCCTTATAATATGTAAAAAAGCTGCGTATGACCTCTGGATTTTCTGTTCCTTACACTTTTTGTATAAATCCCAGAAATTATTTGCCTTATTACGTACGTTTTGCATTGCTGCTTGGTTTAAGGTTGCTGCTTACCAAAACCCCCAAGCCTTTTCGAAATCTGTTGGAAGTTTTTACTTTATTTAACAAAAGTGCTAGGTTATAGACACTCCCGGCTTCAGAACCTTCATTTATCCACATTGAACTGCCTGCCACTTTTGCCCAAAGAGTAGAGTTTTTTCTAAATCCCCTGAAGTTCCCTAACATTATTTTTGAATCAATTATCCTACCATCTTCGTTCATCGGCAAATTTTGCTCATACACTAGAATTTCCCTTCATCAAATCATTGATATATTTTTAAACAACAAGGGGCCCCAAGTGATCCTGTGGAACGCCACTTGTTACTGATCCCCACCGGATTTAACCCCATTTATGGACACTCTCTGTTCCTGTCTGTGACCATGACTCGATCCACGAAGCACCCCCCCCCCCAAGCCATGAGTGCTACTTTCTTAACAGTTTTGGTGGGAACTCTTACAAATGCCTTACTAAAATTAAGTAAACAATATCAAATTCTTTATCTGGCACACCTAAAAATTTTTACTGAAGAAAGTTAATAAATTAGTTAACAAGCCCCGGCCCTCTTGTAAATCCATGCTGGTATCATTAATCAATTTTGCTTATCGAGGGCTTCTTATAATCCAGCTAAAATTTTACTCTGCAACTTGCCTAAAATTGGGGTCAGGCTTAGGGGGCGGTAATTGAGGTAACGCTTCCCCCTTTTTAAAATGGGAAATTAAATTACCTTTTCCCCACATATCAGACACTACCCCTGTTTAAAGAGAAAAATTAAAAATATTATTTTAAATGTTCACAATTTCCCATTTTGCATTCCTTAAAAAACCCTTAAAAAAACCTCATCAGGACCGTGACTTTTTTGCTTCAGACGGTCTATCGCTTCACAACCATTTAAATATGACGTGGTTACATAATTTATCTTCTTTGTCCACTAAAAAATTAATTGGGAATATTTTATGTTTTCCCTGTGAAAAAACCGAAAAAAAAATAATATTTAAAATCGAGCACATTTCATTCTCTTTGTCTAAACCCCCATATTATTTTTAAGGGACCTACTTACTCTGACTTTTGTTCATTTTACCGGAAAAAAACTTTTTGGATTATTTTAGAATCCCTAGCAACTTAATTTCATAGTCCCTTTTAGCTTTTCTTACCCCCTTTTTTTAATGCCCCCTTTTAAAATTTCAATTACTGATCATAAGATGCCCCTCGCCTTTTTGAACCCCTATAAATTCCTTTCTTATGCCCTAGTAAATTTCACCCTATTTTTCATCATTTAGGGTCATTTCTATTTGATCAAATTTCCTTATAAGGAAAAACGTTCTTTGAAGCATTATTGTTTTCCCCGAAAACGTCATTTGATACCCTTCGTTACCCCATAAAAACAGATGGTAAGTGTTCTCTAACCCCCATCGTAATCGCTAACAAAAATTTGGGGGGACTGTTACGATTATCCCTACTTTCATACTTCCATTCAATTCTAAAGAATTGATTTGTGGTCGCGCACCCAGTTCCTCGAAACTTTAAATTATTAAAAAGGGGATTCTTGTTTGCCAGAACTAATAAAGCAGGTTATTCCCCCTTGAGGTTCTGTCACAAACTGCTTAAAAAAAACAATCCGAACTACTCTAAAAATCGTTTGATTCAAAAATTTCCCATGAAAAGAAAAAGGGACACAATGCAACAAAGTGACATTTATTGTGGCAACTTTTTCGCTCCCCCGGGGAGCTTTATAAAAGCCTTTACAAAAAATAAAAACGTTGCCACAAAAAAAGTACATTATTTTGCCTTGTGTCCTTTTACTTTACATATTGTCGGTAATTCACCCTTTTTACAAAAACCCCAGTCAAAAATTTCAATCAATATGACAAAATTTTAAAGTCTCCTAAAATTACTACATTACGTGCCTTGGGGCCCTAAAATTTTCCCTCCCATATAGCCCCCCTTGGGTCCCTATCAAAATTTTGGGGGGACGGTTATCACACCTAAAATTAATTTTTCATCCCCCCTTGAAAATTTACCCAAAAACAGCTCGTATGGTTTACTTCAGACTTAATACCCTTTTTTATGCAACAGTTCAAGCAAATCTCGGACTACAATCCCACCCCCCCCCCCTTTCCCCATTTCTATCTTTTTTAAAAATTTAAAAACCCGAATGTGACATTCGCGGCATGCCCCCCCCGATTTTTTTGAATTAAACCACGTCCAGTAATGGGCAAATACATCTATGTTACCTGCACTAGCAACTAGTTCAACTCGTCCATCTTTTTCCCTAGCCTGCGACTTTTGTGTAATAAACTTTTAATGACCCCCTCTCTCTTTACCCTTCCCTTTCCCTTTTCTTTTTTTCCCACAAAACCCTATTACTGCCTTGTCAATTTTGCCATGGCTTTCCAATACCCAAACCTCTTTTGCCTATTATAGTTCCCTAGTACTCATATTCTACCCTGCACTTCACATTTTTTCCTGCAAAAACCCCCCTCTAACTAACCCTATTTAAAGTCCTAAAACCCCCCAACTGATTTGAAGAAAACCCCACACCTGCCCTGGATAAGTAAACCCCCATCCCTGGCATACATGTTTTTTTGGCCCATAAAATTTTGCCCGTTGTCAATAATGGTACGCATTATCCTACAGTGTTTATCCACCCAAAAAATTAATCCCAAATTTTGCTTGGACAACCATCATTCCCAACACCTTTCTTGGCAAAATCCCCACATATAACGGGGCCCCCCCCTTTCTTCCTAATCATGTCTATAGCGTCCTGAATTTCTAAAAAAATCCTCACTTCTACGCTTGCCAACATCATTCCCTCCAGCACTGGGGAAATAATAAAATGACCCCCATTACCTTTTCATGATTTTGTCAAGCCGAAAAACAATGTCCTCCATCCCCCCCCCAGGAAAGATACCTTTGTCCCCTACCCCTGCCCTTCAAGCGAATGCCCTTCCCATGTATCTAACCTGGCCCCCCAACAACAACAATATTCTTCCCTTTCCCTTGTTGTCGTTCGCGTGACGATCCAGTATAGACTCACATTCGTGGGTTTTACACCGAAATGCGTTGGGGGTTTTCCACGGGATTTTCCCACGCAGGGCTTTCTTCTTCATCTTTTTCTGGTTTTTCCATTCTTTCTTCTTGATCTCAATTTGTCGTCCCCTTCTGTAGCCCCTGACCAACGATCCCTTTTTCTTGACCTGAGGACTCGAAACAGGAGGATACTACGAATCCTCTTTTTTTTTGGGCTCGCCGTATTCCATTTTCGCTGCCCTCAATTTTTCCCTTAAAGTTGCGGGTAAAGTTGCTCGAGGGAGGGCACTTGGTTCATCCACAAGCAAAAAAGACATTCTTCACAATTAAGTACAGGTCCCCACTAAAGGGCCAAAAACAGGAGAATAACTAAAAAACATAAGAACATAAAAAGGGGGAGGAACACTGCGCAGGCCTTTTGGCCCATACACAGGTCCTTTACAATTCATCCCCCAAAAACTTTGCCCAAACCCCAATTTTTTCATGCCACACAAAACAAGCCCGATGTAAAGTCCCTTTTCCCCAAACCCCTCCCACTCATGTACTTACCCAAAACCTAATTTGAAATCCCCAAAGTCCCCAGCCCATAACCCAACAGGTAGACGTTCCACTCATCTACTACCCTATTTCCAAACCCAATACTTTCCATGTCCTTTTAAACTAAACTTATCTAATTTAAAAACCATTACTGCGGTTCTCTCTTGGAGAGTTTTCCCTCAAGACCTTTTAATATCCCCTTATTAATACCTATTTTCCACTTGTACACTTCGACAGGTCCCCCCATTTCTTCGTCAAAAAGTGAATGTAACTTGAGTTTTCAATTTTTTCTTCATAAAAAGATTTCAAAAATGCTATGTATAAATTTAGTCATCCTACCTGAATGTTTTCTAACGAATTAAGCCTTTGAATAGGGAGACCAAAATTTGAGCTGCTAATCTAGGGGGGCCCTTTTACAAATGATGATAAAGCTGCAGAATGACCTTGGCTTCGTTGCATAACTTTTTGATATAAACCCCAGAACTTTTTCCCCTTATTACGTACCTGCATTGCTGTCTTGGTTTAATTGCTGCTTACCATAACCCCCAAGTCCTTTCGCAATCTGAAGGGCTAAGTTCTACTTTTTTTAAAACTTATAATGCTAGGGTTATGGACACCCAGCTTCAAAACCCTTGCATTTATCTACATTGAACTCATCTGCCACTTTTTCTGCCCAAGATAGAGTTTGTCTAAATCCCCCCTAAGTTCCCAAACTTTACATTGATCAATTATCCTCCCTATCTTCGTGTCATGGCAAATTTTTGCTCTATCACTATAATTCCTTCTCAAGATCTTTTGTATATATTATAAACAACAACGGGCCCAAGACTGCCCTGTGAACCCCCACTTTTACTGATCCCCACTCGGTTTTAAACCCCCCTTTTATGGACACTTCTGCTTCCCTGTCTGTAGCCATGATTCGATCCAGAAGCACCCTTTCCCCCCAATCATGACTCTACTTTTTTCAACAGTCTTTGGTGCGGAATTTAACAAATGCCTTACAAAAAATCAAGTAAAAAATATCAAATTCTTTATCGTGGTCAACAGCCTCAAAAGCTTTAAAGAAGAAAGTTAATAAATTAGTTGACAAAACCGGCCTCTTGTAATCCATGCGATATCATTAACAAGCTTGCTTATCGAAGGGCTTCTTATAATCCAGCTAAAATTGACTCTAGAAAATTTGCCCTACAATATCAGGCTTATTGGGCGTAATTTGACGGTAACGACTGCCCCCTTTTTTAAAAATAGGATTACTTTAGCCATTTTCCCCCACATATCAGACACTACACCTTTTTTTAAAGAGAAAAAATTTAAAAAAATTTTATTTAATGGTTCACAGACTTCCATTTTGCTTCCTTAAAAACCCTTAAAAAACCCATCAGCCCCTGGTGATTATTTTCTTCAGTCGTCTATCTGTTCACAACCTTTCACTAGTGACTGTGATGTTACAAAATTTATCTTCTTCTGATCCATTTTAAAAAATTAATTCCCGGAATATTATTATGTCTTCCTGTTTAAAAAACCGAGGAAAAAATTATTTAAAATCAGCACATTTCATTTCTTTGTCAGTAAGAGCCCAAAAGGGAAATAAAGGTATAAAATCCGAACAATGGCAAATATAAACAAAAAAACAGTATAAGGGGAAACCTTTATTGAACGTTTCGCCCACACAGTGGGCTTTTTCAGTCACAAACGAACCGGGGGGGGAAGGAACGCGGTATTTATAGCCCCGGCTGAGGTCAGGTGAAAATGCGCTCTGAGATGTACCAGGGGGGTTTTGTAGAGTCAAAAACTTTGGGTAGTTTGGGGAAAGGAGAGGGAAAATTTTTGGGGGCAGACCTTCTACAGTGTTTTTTATGGGGGATAGCGTGAAAAGTTTCTTGGCAAGTGGTTCACTAGTTATAGAGCCCCTATTCTGGGTTTAAGTTTCGGTATAGAAATAATGATGATTCCAGGATTCCCTTTGGTATTGGGTGTTTTTCTGTGGGGGATAATCTTGAGTTTCTGTAGTTTATCAAGTGGTTGTGTGAAATTTCGGGGGTTTTTACGCAGGCATTCCTTGTGTGTCAGACCTTTTTGGAATTGGTGTTCTGAAATACTGTTTTTGGGGTCCCTTTATGTTTTTTTGCCCAGATAACTTTTTTGCAGTCATTACAAAGGGGTTTTTAAAACCCCCCGCAGAGGATGGAGGCTTGTCCTGCCTCCTACTGGTGAGTCCTTGATGGGTGGTTTTGGAGGTAGATACTTGGGAAAGATGTTTGGCAAAAATGTTGGAAACATTTTGGCAATGGGAGTTGGTGGGGGGGACTATGTATCTCTTTCGGGAGTGTCTTCTCTGGGGGTGTTAAGATGTTTATGCTCGCCTCTGCGTCTCTAGAAGGGCGAGGATAGTGGAGTTTTTTAAAATCCCGTTTTTAATTATGTGCATTTTTCCCAAGGAACTCGTTGCTGCGATTTGAGTGCAAAGCAGGAAAAAAGCCTATAATTACACCACGTTTGGTTTTTTTGGTGTCGTGGGGGGGAGTAAATGGAGAAGATCGTTTTTGGTTGGGGGTTTTCGATAACTTTAAAAAAAGAAGTTCGTGGTCAGTTTGCAGAGTAGAACATCAAGGAAAGGGAAAAGTGTTTTTCGACCTCTTTTTCAAGTGTGAATGGGTTTTAAGGCTCGCCCGGTTGAGTTGTCTTGGAGACTTAAAGTTGAAGCTTTAGGAGTTATGAGAATACTGGGCCTTCCCTAAAGCTTACTCACTTTGCAACAAAACCCTTTTTCTTCGTGACTGCATCCCAAGAAATGGTCTTTTCCAAGATCTACTTTTCCTCAAATTTTCCCAAACAAACCCCCTTTTTCCGCTACAGTCGGACCCCCTTGAAGGTGTGCAGATGACTTAAACAATGTACAAAGGGGCTTTTTCCCCCCAAACCAGAACACTACACAACACTCCGGGGCAACAGAAAAGGCACCGCCCAAACATTGCACAGAGTTACCCCCAGCAATGTTCAACAGAAAACAACTTACTAGGAAAAAACAAACACTCTGCGATAAAAAGTAATTGGAAAAAGTTTAGGAAACCGAAATTTTCAAAAAACTTCTCTCGTCCAGTAACCACAGAAATGAAGCCCTCAGCTTAGGCCCCCAAATTCGCAACAGGAATTACGAAACCAAAACAAGACCTCCCAATTTTATCCCAAAAATCAGACACAAAATCCGCTTCCAAAAAGGCTATCTTCAAGGCTCATCTCAGCAGCCTCTCAACCGCACTCCCCATCATCCCCGACTTTTCATCAATGCACCAAAAGGTTTTTGCAAAGACACGGGCCCCAGGGTCACCACCGCTGATAAAGGAGGTGGTGTTGTCATCTGAAAATGACGTTACAGGAAAAAATGTCATCTACTTAATGACCCCCAAAACCCACAAACCTCTCACAACTAACCAATGGACAACCCTTTCTAAAAATTTCTTCAAAGGACTCGCCCCCCATTGAGGGGCTCAGAAAAAGGGGAAAAAATTTTGCACCCCATGCCCCAGAACCCCAGACCCGCCCGAATGTACGGCCCGCCAAAGACCCACAAGCCGGGGCCCATTGGCCCCTATCCTCGGGAAAAGGGGTGCTCCCCCCAAGCTTCAGGAATTCCGCCAAACACCTTCAAACCTTGGCACAAACATCCAGCACACTAAACACTCAGGGGACTTCTAAACGCATTCGCAACATCAATTCAGGAACAAGAAATTCCAGCCTTTACGTGACTTCCCTATTCACTAAAGTACCTACTAAACAAGCCCCTCGATCTCTTGCGCAAGAAAAATTGACGATTCACTTGATCTTCCCCTTCCAGCCCGCGACCCTTTATCGACCTGGTTGAAACTTGTGTGCTTTACGTGTTTCTCTTTTGAAAAACACCTCTTTCAGCAAATTTTGGACTACCCATGGGTTCCCACTATGCAGTCCTACGAAACCCATACATGGACATCAGAAACCGAAAAGTCTTCACCTGGTCCCTTTTGTTGACGACATTCTCCTCTAACTCCCAAACGTTTAACGTTTCAAGCTTCCAAAACAAGCTCAAACCCGGCAGCCTTAATCCCCTTTTACACTTAAGAAGAGTCACAACACTCTTCTTTCCTTGATGTTTTACTCGCAAAGCTGACCACGAACTTCGTTTTAAAAATCTATCGAAACCCCCCAACCAAAAAGATTTCCCCACTTCTACTCTCACCACACACCAAAACCAAAAAGTGGTGTAATTATAGGCTTTTCCCCGGTGCACTCAGAATCTGCAGCAAAATTTCCTTGAGGGAAGAATCACTAAATTGAACAGTTTTTCCAAACTCCATATTCGCCTTTTATCAGAGACGCAACGGGGAGCACTAAACATCTTCAACACACCCCGAAAGACACGCCGAGAAGAATACTGTCCCTTCCCCCCAACTCCATTGCCAAAAAGTTTTCCCAAAATCTTTCCAAAAACACTTTCCCAAATATCTACCTCCACAACCACGACCATCAAGGGAAACACCCGTAGTACAGGACAAGCCTCCATCCCTGCAGGGGGATACATAATCCCTTGTAAGACTGCAACAATTAACTGGGCGAAACTCAGGGACCTCCCAAAAACGTATTTCAGAACACCAATACCAAGCAGGTTGCGACAAAGAATGCCTGCGTACAAAAACCGTAAACCCCCCAACCATTGATAAACTACAGAAACTCAAAACTTATCGCCCCAAAGCCCCCAAACCGAAGAATCCCGGAATCACCTTTTTTCTATATCCACAACTTCAACCAATAGTGGTTCTATAAATGCTGAACCACTTGAAAAAAACTCTTCACCTATCCCAATAAGAACACGTAGAAGTCTGCCCCCCAAACTTGTCCAGTCTCCTTTCCCCAACTCCCAAGTTTTTTAGACTCTACAACCCAAAACGGGACAAACAAGATGAAACCATTCTTTACCTGACCTCAGCCGGCATAAATCTCGCGTTTCCCTTTCCCCCCAGGGAGTTCTGTTTGTACTTGAAAAAGCCCCTGTTGGGGAAACGTAGTCAATAAAAGGAAACATTATACTGATTTGTGTTTATATTGCCCAAAATGCCCATAGTTTTTTTAAAGGGGGCCTATCTTATCTCTGACTTTTTTTTTCTATAGACTGGGGAAAAAAATTTTTGGGTTGTTTTAGAACCCTAGCAACTTTAAATTTTATGTCCCTTTTGCTTTTTTTTATCCCCTTTTTAATGCCCCCCCCTTTAAACAATTACTGATTCAAAGAAGACCCCCCCCCTCTTTTGATACGCTATAAATTCCTTTTTAAGCCCCCAGTAATATTTTAGCCATTATTCATCCATTTTGGGTCATTCTATTTTACTAATTTCCTTATAAGGGGTTAAACGTTCTTTGAGCAATGTTTTGGTTCAGAAACTGTCATATTTATACTCTTTCGTTACCCACAAAGATAAAAGTTTCTCTAAGCCATCGTAAAATTTCAAGCAAAACTGGGGCTGTTTCGGTACCCCACTACAACTTCCATTCAATTCTAAATGAATTTAAATTTTTTTGGGCGCTAGCACCTAGTTCCCCTGAAACTTTTAAATTATTAAAAAGGGATTCATTGTTTTCCAGAACTAATCAAGCAGGGTTTTACCCCCTTTAGGTTCTGTCACAAACTCTTCAAAAAAAAAATCCCCGAACTACTTCAAGAAAAAGTATTTCTAAAAATTCCGTCAAGAAATTTTCCCAAACAATATGACTAAAATTAAAACTCCCAGAATTACTACATTATCGGCCTTGTGGGCCCCAACAATTTTCCCCCCATATAGTTCCCCCCGGCCCTATTTAAAATTTTGGGGGACGGTTAAACACCTAAAAATTAATTTTTCATGCCCCTCGAAAATTCATCCAAACAACCTGTATGTGTTTACTTCAGACTTAATACCCTTTTTATGAACTTCAAAGCGACTCGGGCATACAATGCCCCCCCACCCCCCCCTTTCCGATCTTCTATCTACTTGGAAAAATTTAAAACCCCGAAAGTACATTCTGCAGGGATGTCCCGATTTTTTAATTAAACCCCGTCTCAGTAAGGCAAAAACATCTATGTTTTCCTGCCTAGCAATAGTCTCAATCGTCCATCTTATTCCTAGCACTGCGATATTTGTTAATAAAATTTAATGACCCCCCTTCTTTACCTTCCCGCTCCTTTCTGTTATTCCACTAAAAAAATTACGTCCCGCAATAGTGCCCTGGCTTTCCAATATCCACCTCATTTTGCCCCAAAATTTCTGTTTCCTATACTCATGTTTCTACCCGCGACTTCACGTTTTCCCCCCAAAACCCCTACCACTAACTATTCCTAGTTTAAAGACCTAACAGCTCCCCCCCTCGTTGGCCAGTGCTCCCCCCCCCCACCTAGATAAGTGAAAACCCCTCCCTGGCATAATGTCATTTCTGCCATAGAAGAGGGCCAGTTGTCAATGAATGTTACCGCATTTTCCTTTCAGTATTTGTCCAGCCAGCAAAAAATTTACACCAATTGCTCGGACAACCTTCATTTCCAACTCCTCTCCTTTGGGAAAATGCCACATATGACAGGGGTTTCCCCCCCTTCCTCCCAATTACTCATTGCTGACCATACCTCTAAAAGGTCCTCACTTAGTCTGCCCAAAATCGTTGCCCCCCACACTCTTAATTCTCCCCTTACCTTCATGATGTCATCCAACGGCTAACAATATCCTTTATCCCCGCCCAGGAAAACACACTCTCTGCCTCCCATCCTATCCTTCAAGCAGAAAGCCCTATCCAGGTACCTAATCTGGCTATCCCAACAACAAAAAATTTTTTTTACCTTCCTTGGATCGTCCGTGGTGATCCCGAGTATCGACCACATTTTGAGGTCATTACACCACTTTAAATTTGTCAAGATTCTCGAGGTCTTCGTGTCTGCCCAAAGCTTTTTTGTGCTCGTTGTGGCATTCCCAGAAAACACTCACATTCGTCAGGTAGCCCAGAATGGTTTGGAATTTCCACGGAGTCTCTGGGTTTCTCGTTGTTTCTGCCTCTCCAACCGTTTTTTTTTTTTTTCAGCTTGGTTCCATGTTGCCCGGCCCCTGACCAAGCTCCCCCTCTTAACTGGGGCTCACAACAAAGGGTTTAAGAATCCTTTGTTCTCCTCCGTTTCGCCGACTCCATCTTAGCAAATCTAGCTCTTTCTCAGCTCTGGTAAAGGCTCAAAGAGGGATCCCGGTACAGATTCACAGAGAGCACAAACAGGTCTTTTACAAGTAAGTACACGTCACCCTGACAAGTACACGTACCACTGGGCAATTCCGTCCCATGGCAAGTACACCCACCCCAAGTAAGTACACCCCACTGAGCTAAGTACACGTCACCCCCGACTAAGTACACTCACCCTATAAGACACGTCACCACTTAATTCACTCACCCCAAAGGGTTTGTACAAAAATTTTGTCTGCAAGTGGAGGGTTGGACAACAAGGAGAGGATTTATAAACTTTAGCAACAGAAAATCCACTTTAGTAGATCAAAACATTCTTATCTGAAAGAAGAGAACGGTATATAATGCCGACATGTTGAAGAATTAGGCACATATACAACAAATATTTTTATTACGTGAAGTTTTTACCAACCCAGTACTTTTTCGTAAAGCAAGACCAAAACAGACTGCTGAAGAGGTAGATGAATAGTCCCTCAGCCTAGGAGCAGTCGCCCAGTTCCGTTGTCATGAGGAGTCTATCAAGTGTAACAAGTTGGGTTTCACACAAATATAAAGGATCACATTATACTGCATATGTGTTTAAATTTTCCCCAAGTTTTGGGGGTCGTGAACAATCTTTCCCCGTGGGGGATAGAGGCTGGACCTTTTACTTTAAGAAGAATGGGCAAATTTAAAAGTGGGAGGGGCTGGGTTTGATTAGTGCACTGATACGGGATTAATTCTTTTGGGAGCCTTTTGGGGGGGGTCGTTTAGATAAGGACCTGCCTTGTAAGGGGCCAGTAGGCCTTTTGCATGTTCCCCCATTTTTATGTTTCTTATGGAAATAAATGGTAAAAAACCGACACAATGGAAAATAAACACAAATGCAGTATAATGTATCCTTTATTGACAACGTTTCACCCACACAGTGGCTTTTTCAAGCCACACGGGTCACCTGGGGGTTTGGGAAGTAAGGGGATTTATATCATGTTGAGGTCAGGTGGGAATGCTGCATGATGATTACCGGGTGGGGGGATAGAGCTTGGGTACTTGGGAGGGTATTGGACAAGTTTTTGAGTAGCCTTCTGCGTTTCATTTCTTATGTGGGGGAAAAGGTGAAGAAATTTCTTTGGGGAGTGGTTCAGCATGTTATAGAAGCCCTTGTTTGGTTGAAATTGTTGGTTTAAGATAAACGATGTTCCAGGATTCTCTGTTTGGTGTTGTCTTTTGTGGCTTAAAGTCTTGAGTTTCTGTAGTTAATTAAATGGTTTTTTGTGAAAAGCATGTTGTCACAGGCATCCTTGTATCGCAGTCCCCGCTTATATTGGTGTTTAAAAACTGTTTGGGGGCTTTGATGTTTCGCCCACTATAAATTTTTTGCATCATTACAAGGGATTATGTAACCCCTGCAGAGGATGGAGGGTTTTCCTGTCTACAATGGTGTGCCCCTTTATGGTCGTGGTTGTGGAGGTAGATCTTGAATGATGTTTTGGCAAAGATGTTGGAAACTGTTTTTGGGAATGGAGTTGTGGGGAAAGGGCTATGTATCTCTTTCCGGGAGGGGCTTCTCTGGGTGTGTTGAAGATGTTTAATGCTCGCCCCTGCAGTCCTGATGAAATGACGAGGATAGTGGAGTTTGGAAAATACTTGTTCAATTTAGTGCATTTTTCCTAAGGAACTCGTTGCTGCGATTTTAGTGCACGCAGGAAGAAGCCTAAATTACACCACGTTTGGTTTTGGTGTCGTGTGAAGTAAAGTGGAGAAATCGTTTTTTGGGTTGGGGGGTTTTTATAGACTTTAAAACGAAGTTTGGTGCTTTGCAGATAAACATCAAGGAAAGGAAGGTTGGGGCGACTTTTCTTCAAGTTGGGAAATGGGTTGAGGCTCGACCTGGTTGAGCTTGTCTTAGAGCTTGAACGTTGAAGCTTTTTGGAGTTATGAGGAGAAGTCGTCAAAATAACGGGGCCAGGGGACAAAAGGAATAATGGGGGGAGAAAACGTTCGGGTTCTAATGTTTCCCTGTATAAGGGTTTGCCAGGGGTGCAAGAGTGGCGAACCCATGGGGTCCAAAAATCGCTGAAAGGGGTGATTTTCGAAAAAAGAAACACGTAAAGCCAACACATGTTCAACAAGTCGATGAAATCGCTGGGTGGAAGGGAAGATCAAGTGGTCGTCAATTTCCCCGTTCCTAAAGTACCTACTAAAAAAGCCATCGACTCTTTCCCGGGAAAATTGACACTCACTTGATCTTCCCATTTTACCAAGCGATTTCACGACCTTTTGAAATATGTGTTGGCTTTACGTGTTTCTCTTTCGAAAATCACCTCTTTCCCGCAGACTTTTGGACACCCATGGGTTCGCCACCGTGCAGTCCTGGCGAACCTATACATGGAAAATTTGAAGCCCAACGTTTTCTCCCCATTTTTTCCCTTTGTCTGCACCGGTCCTTATGTTGAGGACTTCCCCATAACTCCTAAACGCTTCAACGTTCAAGCTCCCAAGACAAGCTCAACCAGGTTTGAGCCTTCAATCCAGTTACACTTTAAGAAGAAGTCGACAACACTCTTTCCCTTTTCCCTTATTTTCTACTCTCAAAGTGACCCCGAACTCGTTTTTAAAATCAATTTGAAAACCCCCCAACCAAAAAGATCTTCTCCATTCTCCTCACCACGACCCAAAACCCAAAAAGGGGGTAAATTTTAGGCTTTTCCTGCCCACTCAGAATCTGCACAACGAGTTTCCCTTTAGGGAAAAGGGGACATAATTGACAAGTTTTTCCAAAATCCACTATCCCGCATTCATCAAGACTGCAGGGGCGGGAGCATTAAACATCTTCAAACACCCAGAGAAAACTGCCAAAGAATACATAGTCCTTCCCACCAACTCCCTTGCCAAACAGTTTCCACATCTTTGCCAAAACTCATTCCCAAATATCTACCTCCACAACCCGACCATCAAAGGACATCACCAGTAGTAGACAGGCAAGCCCCCCATCCTCTGCAGGGGGATAATAATCCCTTTTTAATGACTCAAAAAATTTTATGTGGGCGAAAAATCAAGAGACCTCCCAAAAACTATTTCAGAACACCAAAAATGCAGCAGGTTTACGATACAAAGGGAAGCCGTGTACAACATCCAATTACACAAAATTTTAAATTTAAATACAGAAATCAAGATATAGCCACAGAAGACAACATCAATACAGAAGAATCCCGGGAAACATCGTTTTTTCTCTTAACCAACAATTTTAACCAAACAATGGTTCTATAAAATAGCTGAAAACCCCTCGCCAAGAAACCTTTTATCGCTATCCCACATAAAAAATAAACACTGCAGAAGGTCTATTTCCCAAATTGTCCAATACCCCTGCCAAGCTACCCAAGACTCTATCACCCCACCCGGTAGATCATCAGCTGCAGCATTCTCCACCTGACCTCAACATGACTATAAATACTCTCGTACCTTCCAACCCCAGGTAGATCCGTGTGTGACTTGAAAAAGCCCACTGTGTGGGTGAAACGTTGTCAATAAAGGATCACATTATACTGCATTTGTGTTTATATTTCTTATGTTCTTATGTTGATGATGATTATGCTGCTGCTCCTGGTGCTATTGATGTTGCTGCTGATGCTGCTACAGATGCTGCTGATGCTGCTACAGATGCTGCTGATGCTGCTACAGATGCTGCTGCTGCTGCTGCTGCTGCTGCTGCAGCTGATGATGATAATGCTGCTAAAGAGGCTGCTGAAGTTTCTGTTGCTCCCTCCGCCACCGCTGCTGTTGTTAGTGTTGCTCCTCTTGTCGTTGCTGCAGCTGCTACTGCTCTTTTTGTAACTGCTGACGTTGCTGCAGCTGCTGCTGTTGCTCCTCTTGTTGCAATTGCTGTCGTTGCTGCAGCTGCTTCAGGTAAGAGATTTTCCCAGCTGACATCTCCAATAGGTCAGAGTGACAGATGTTTGACATCAACACCTGCAAGACGTCACAGGGACTTCACCACTACTCCCATCCACACTCCATCACCCCCACCATTTCCAACCTTCACCTCTTACCTCCGCACCAGCCTGGCCTTTTACACGCCTTCACCTTTCTGAAGGATCCCCGTAATGCTTCTCTGAAGGAGCCCCGTAACCCTTCTCTGAAGAAGCCCCGTAATCCATCTCTGAAGAAGCCCCGTAATCCATCTCTGAAGGAGCTCTGTAATCCATCTCTGAAGGAGGTGTTGATATTTTCTGAACGCTATAGACGTAACTAGTGCTTTTTGCAAATTCTAATCTAATGTGATTATTAAGAAAACCCAAACTTGCATAGCATACACTAACCCTAACCCAACTTAACCTAATCTAGAGTAAATAAGCATAACATAATCTAACCTAACATACACTAACTCTAACATGGACAAGCCTAATCGAAAGAAAATAATCGTAACGTGACCTAACCTAGATCCGTAAAATTACTAATACGAGAGAAGGTGATAGACAGTTGATTAAGAAACAGAAAAAAACAGAGGAGGAGAAGAAGAAGAAGAAGAAGAAGAAGAAGAAGAAGAAGAAGAAGAAGAAGAAGAAGAAGAAGAAGAAGAAGAAGAAGAAGAAGAAGAAGAAGAAGAAGAAGAAGAAGAAGAAGAAGAAAAAGAAGAAGAAGAAGAAAAAGAAGAAGAAGAAGAAAGAAGAGAGAGAGAGAGAAAAGAAAGAAATAAAGAGTTATTGATAAACTTAACCTCACTACATCCACCACTAATTATATATTTACAAATACTCTCTCATTTGAAGCACAAATCTTTGTAAAATACATGAAATTAAGTTTTTTTTTAGGAAATGAGAAGCTGAAAGCAATTCAGGCTTTATGAAATAATTCAGCAAGTTTTATTTTCTGGTTCATTGCCCAATTCTGCTTATTAAAAAATTCTCTTACAAGCATCCTGGGAAAGTAATTCCCATTTTAAAATGAATAAAAAGTATAATCTCTCCGGACGTAAGATATTTACTGAGCGCCCGGTAGTATAATGCCATAATTATTTAATATTTTTTTCTGGTGTGTATTCTTGTTCCCCAAAAACAAATATTGCTTTTGTATACTTTCTTGTGTACGTGTGTGTGTGTGTGTGTGTGTGTGTGTGTGTGTGTGTGTGTGTGTGTGTGTGTGTGTGTGTGTGTGACTCTTCATGCATACTTTTGAAACTACTGAGGCTGGAAAGATATAGGAAAGACATATTTGTGATTCATTCACGGATTTTTCAAAAAAGAGCTTTGATCTCACCTTGATTGTGACCACTGTATGGTCTTTGATCTCACCTTGATTGTAACCACTGTATGGTCTTTGATCTCACCTTGATTGTAACCACTGTATGGTCTTTGGATCTCTTCCATGTATTTCTTGTTCCTCCTTAAGTTTCCTATGAGTCCTGATTAGTAGTCCAACTCCTCTCCATCCTCTTTTTTTTCCTTTCTTTCCCAATTACTTGATAACCTGCTGGAAATATAACATCTGTTATCATTTCATTTAGTTTCGTCTCTGTGAGAGCAACGATTTTGGGAAGTTGCCTTTGATTAGCCTTCTTTTTATCAGTTTTCTTGGAAAATTTACCTGCACTCTGTACCATACTCAGCTTTCTTTCACTAACCTTTGGTCTGTGGTGCTCAAGCTTTCTGTTACTGCCCATTTGTAAGCCGGAGAAGAGGGAAGACTGGGGTTGGTGGGTGTTTTCTTGCATGGGAAAGGGGGTTACGATTATAGCTGTAGACAGGTAGAAGAGGGAGGTGTGGGGGGTATTGTTAGTGTTGAGGAAATGTGTTAGTGCATAGGGGGTTCGGAAGAAGGCATAATGTGAACATTAAAATGGTATAAAATACCGACAGGTTGTTAGGTAAGACACATATGCAACAGTTAGGTATCTTTATTATGAAACGTATCGCCTACACAGTAGGCTTCTTCAGTCAAGTACAGAAAAGTTGATAGAAGCAGAAGATACTTGAAGACGATGTAATCAGTCCATCACCCTTAAAGTTTTGAGGTGGTCAGTCCCTCAGTCTGGAGAAGAGCATTGTTCCATAGTATGAAACAATTCCATAGTATGAAACAATATTGTTTCATACTATGGAACAATGCTCTTCTCCAGACTGAGGGACTGACCACCTCAAAACTTTAAGGGTGATGGACTGATTACATCGTCTTCAAGTATCTTCTGCTTCTATCAACTTTTCTGTACTTGACTGAAGAAGCCTACTGTGTAGGCGATACGTTTCATAATAAAGATACCTAACTGTTGCATATGTGTCTTACCTAACAACAAGGCATAATGTAATGGTCATGGACCGGGACGCGGGGGCGTCGACCCCCCGGAACACCCTCCAGGTATACTCCAGGGTGAAATAACCTACATCAAGCAAGGCAGGAGGTTCGTCAGCCCAGGGTACGCATATCACCATTAAGTCGCTATTACTTGATCACCGAGGAATTCATGACGTGACAAGATTCGCATCAAGAAACACCTCAATATTTTCTGACGAACAAAACACCATCACCGCCACCAACACCACCACATACAACTACACAAAAACACACCCTACACACTCCATTCAAAGTACTTATTTAATTCATGATACACAAAATTCTTTGTACAAACAAAAAAAAATAAAATCTTGCTTCAACCAGTACAAATCGACTTTTATTGGAAATCATTTACCAATACTTGAATATAAATGAGCTCAATATTTAGCTGGGAAAGGTGGAATACTTGTATTATTATTTTTCGTGTGTGGAAAGTAAGGGATACGAGGGAGGTTATTGGGCATGAAAGAACTGAGTTAGAAGAGAGAGGGGGAGGGGGGAATAGCAGAATTGGAAGGGAGGGAGAGTGATGGAAAATAAGGAATGAAAGTGAGATGCTGCTGCACCAGTATACCTATGGAACCACACGTCATTACGCCTTCTTTGGTTGGGGGCCCTTCTCCTCCCGAGACCGCACGATTTTGGGATGTGGAGTGACTCCAACTGTCGACTCAGTGTTTTCGGGTTGCACTACAGTTACGCTCATTGTCCCAACGGGTTTTTAAAAAATCCTATCAGTGAAAATTTTTGGGGGAATATTTTCTAAACTGTGCGTGCCCTCCTCGCTCACCGATAAACCTGTATTTTTTTATGTGTGTTGTTTGTCCGTTACACACACACAAAACACACACACACCACAAACACACACACACAACTAACACACCACCCTACACACACACATCCACACACACAGCGGGTCCGGGGGGGGGAAAGGGGTTTTAAAAAGGTCCAGACCCTTAGCTTTGAAAACCCGTAATACAGCTAAAAGTAATCAGTGGTAGTGGAACGTCAGTGAACAATACACGAGGATAATTAAAAGTTATTAGTTAAAGAAAGTGAAGGAAAGTGAAATCATAATATTTCAAAGAGCAAACCGTTGGGGGGTTAGGCCTTTTCCAAAATGGTAGCGGTGGCCTGATGAAGTGACGCACGAAAAGTTGTGTGCCATTATACATATGAATGAAGTGTTATAAGGGAAAGGGTTTTTAACTTCTCGGGGAAGAGTGAAGTGAGGAAGCGGGAGTACGAAAATATAGGTTATAATCTCAGGGGTAAAGGGTCCCAACTGGGATTAAGGCTATACTACTTCTCACAGCACTGGCAACTGTACGCAAGTTTATTCGCCTAGTTGGGGTTTGCATGTTGACGGCTGGCGGCCTTGCATACTTTTGATAGGTCACTCACTCCTGCAAGCTTTTTTCCCAAAATTAAAATAGAAATAGCATAGACTAGAAAATATGGGGTTACGAGTGGGGGAGGTAGGGGGGAAAAAAGCTTTTAAAGGGCAACATTGAAGCCGGCTAGGGTCAGGTCCCCGGAGAGTTGTCAGGTAAAAGAATTTGGGCATCTTTTACACCGAAACAAGACACACTCACCACACCACACACCCCAACAACACACACACACCCCATGTACACGGGCAGTGTTATCCCGGAGTTTTAGCATAAAAACTTAGGGCTAGGAAGTCCCTCTAAAGTGAACAAGGAAAATGATAATAACCCAGCAACAATTAACACGTAAATCCAAAAGGGCAATAAGTAGAGAGAGTAGCATAATTGGGAAAGATAAATGAGACTAAAATTTGTCCCTACAGACGGATCTTTCAACAAAACCCCCCCCTAACCCTCCCCCTAAACACAAGCACACACAAAAAGGGTAGACACTCAACACCACACAAACCCCACAAATACACACACATACCACCACAACCCCAAACCCAACACAAAACAACACACAACAAAACAACACACCCACACACACACACACACACACAACAACCAACCACACAAAACAAACAACACAAACACAACACCACACAACACACACACACCAACACAACCACCACCAGCACCACGCAACACACACACACACACACACACAACACACACACACACACCCCACATACACCACAAAACCACCCACCATACCACACAATACACACACAACAACATACAACACAACACATACACACACACACACACTCACACACACATACACACACACACACCACCAAAAACACCAAAAACACATCTACACCCCACCACACACACAACCACACCCCCACAACACACAACCCACACACACACCCCCAAAACCCCCACACACACACACCACACACACACACCACAAACACACCACACACACACACAAAAAAACACCACACAACACGCACCACGCCCCGCAGAACAACCACACACAAACCCCACACACCCACACACACACCCCGGCACGCACATCCATACACACACAAATAGGGGGGGCATGATAACGACATACAAAATACGAGGGAATTGCAAGGTGGACAAAACAGGATGCCAAAATTGGGGAACAGTAAAAGGGGACACGTTGGAAGCTAAAGCACAGTTTAATCACGGATGTTAGGAGTATTTTTTCAGCCCACAGATTTGGTCAGTAAGTGGAATAGTTTGGGAAGCGATGTGTGGAGGCAGGATCCAAAAATAGCTTTAAGCAGAGGTACGATAACCCACCCTCAGGGGGAGTGCCCCAGTGCGATCAGGAAGAGGGGGGCCAGGATCGGACTCGACCCCCGAAAACCCAAAACTGGTTGGTACAATTAGGTGGTAACACCACACAACACACCACCACAACACACACACCCCCACACCACAACCAACCCCTCCACCCTTGACAAAAACACTAGACACAAAACGTACCACCCCTTCCCTAACCCCCTCCCCACCCACCACCCCCCCCCCAAACCCCCTAACCCCCCCCCAAAACCGTCTAACCCCCCCCGCCCAACAACCTCCCTCCAAAACCATCCTCCCCTCCCCCAAACCATCCATCCCCTTCCCCCCAAACCATCAACTCCCTCCCCCAACTATCCCCCAGCCCCCCAATAACCACCTCCCCCTCCCCAAAAACCTAAAATCCCCCTTTCCCTCCCATCATTCCCCCCCCCTACCAGGATGGGACAAGGGGGTTTCCAAGGACGAATCTGAGAGGGGGGAAAAGAGAACTCAAAAAAAGGGAGGAAAACGGGGCAAAAAGAACAAAAAGGAATAAAGGGGTTAGCGGGGAAAATGCAGAAGGGGGGGAAGCAAACGGCCACCGAAGCGAAAAATCAAGATGAGAGATTAGAAAAGAGGAGCAACATTTTGAAAAGCCAGAGACAAAAGATAAACTGAAAGAGGCTTTCCCGGGGCTAAATTAAAAAACACAAACAACAGGTCTAAAGGAAAAAGCATGGAAAACTAAACCCTTTTTGCAAGGGGGTTCCCTGTCAAACCCCATGGGGCCAAAACAAAGACAGGGAACACTAGGACAAAAAGAGAGGTTGGGGAAGACACGAAGGAACTAGGACATGTGAAAGGACCTTACCAATACCTGTGTGGCCTGGGAGCAGGTGGAGCTCCAAAGGAAAAAACCAAAAGCATGGGGGGGGGCCATAAGGGGAAGGGAAAACTAAAGGGAAGGAAACTCCACGGAAAAAAAAACTAAAAAACATAGAGGATGAAATGGGGGAGTAAAAGGGGGGGAAAGTGGAAAGGGGAGATCCTTTTGTTAGGGGCCAAAGACGAAGCTAAAGGGGAAATATGAAAAAAACCGGAGGGGGAAAAAAAAGCGATTAAAAGACTCTGAAGGTGATAGGCGAGGGGGACTACCCAGGGGGCAAATTTTTTTCGGGAATGGGTGGTTCAAAAAAGAAAAGGAATTCGGCCTCTAAAAGTAATTTTTCAAGGCAGAATCAACCCGAACCATGACCCCTGCAGGAAAAAAAAGGGCACGGCTGAGAGGCAAGCAGGATTTTCCGGTTTTGGTACCCGACCGGACGGAACACGGGCAAAAAGGAAGACAATGAAAAAGAGAGTTCAAAAAAACGAAAGGAAAAAATGGGGGGAAAGGGAAAAAAGGAAAAGGCAAATGACCCAGGATCAAATGAAGGACAAGTCACCCCCCAGAAAAACCTGCAAAGGCCCCAAACCCACGACCCCCCCAAGGCAACTAAAAACAATCCAAACCAAACCCATCACACACCGATCCCTCTGTTTCCCCAACCCCCCGCACCAAGTTACAGTTTTAAACAGGTTGAAGGTTTGGTACCCCCCAAATCAAGGATTAAAGAAAAAACATGAGGGGAAAGGCCCCAAGAAAGATAAATGAGAATTTTCCCCAGACCATCATGAAGTTACAGAAAAAAATCATTGGGACAAAACAGAGCAATCTTCCCAAGGATACCAGATCATGGGAAAGTAAAGGGGGCAGGGGGGGGAGGGGGGTTGCTTGCTCGAAAAAAAAAAAAGGGGGAAATTCGAAAAAAGGAAGGAATGATGAACGGGAAAAAGGAAATAATAGCAGGTACACTTCGTCTGGGGGGAAAACAAAGTGGCATTGCGTGATTATAAACCACCACAGAAATGCAGGAGGCCAAAAAGGGAATATGAAAAAAGAGAACAGAGCAATGGGGGACACACTTGCTGGTGGCAAAAAAGGGTCACCCCCGCAGAGCCCCAAGTTTTCTGGATGGGGGGATTTAACCACAGGGGGATTGATTGGGGGAAAACCCGGAGCCACAGGGGGTCCCCAAAAGGAAGCCAGGATGTTGGGCCCTGGTGCTGGAAAAACTCATGCACCCAAAAGTTAAGGACCCTACCAAGTAGGGGGAGGGTGAAAACCCAAATTGGACCTTGTGTTCACCCGGGAGCTCAGACATTGGGGAATCAAGTTGGGTCCCCTAGGAGAGCGACATTGGTTTGTGCTTTGAAAAAATAGTAAGCGAAGTGGGGAGAAAACAGGAGTAAGGGGAAAAAACCTGACTATAAAAAAGGGGGCTACATAGGGTTGAGAATTCCTGCGGGAGGCCGTGGGAAGAGAATGGCAGGAAAACCCCTAAATGAAAAAGAGGAATATTAGCAACAAAATGCAAGGGGGCAGTGGAAAGGGTTTTTCCCCAAAGGGGAAAAAAATAACAACGGGAAGACCAGAACAAGCCCCGGGTTTACCCGACGGTGAAGGAGGCAAAAACAAATTTCAATGAGAATGGAAAAAGTACAAAGGGAGAGAACACACAAAAAAAGGGAATCAGTGCAGAACCAGGAAAGGTCCACAGGTGGGGGGAGGCCGCGACAGTAGAAAATGACATAGATCAGAATCAAAACAGCCCCAAAACTTTGATAGCCATCAGGGGAAAACAACAGTCAAAGCCAGGTGTCAGTCAAGGACGAAGGGGGAAAAATCCGAAATGATAGGGGGGTATGTGAGGGCTGAAAGGAATTTAAGGAAGTTTTTACAGTTTGAGAAAAGGAAAAGGGTGTGGGAAGACAGAACAGAGGGAACATCAAGAGGGAAAAACCCAAAAAAGTTTGGATGACATACGAACAACGAGGAGGAGGTGAAGGAGCTTTAAGTGACCTTTACACCTCAAAGGCGTGGGCCCCGGGAAAAAATCTCCCCCCTGGGTCCTTAGGAAGGGCAGAATGCTTTTTGGGGCCTCTAACAACAATTTTTTCAAACAATCCCCCGAAATGGGCAACTACCTGAGAAAGGAAGACAGCTAAAGTGTCCCCCTTTTTAAGAAAAGGAAAACGAAACGGGCATAAATACAGACCTGTGTCTCTGACTGTATTGTGTGCAAAAGTCCGGAGAAATTTTCAGGAGGAGAGTGGGCGAACACCTGGGAAAAGGGAAAAGTTAAAATGAAAACCACAGGGGGGATGGAAGGGGAAAATTTGTATCACAAACCTCTGGAGTTTTAGACAAGGAACAGAAGTAAGCTGAGAGAGAGGGTTGGGTAGATTGCGTTTTTTCCCAGACTGCGGAAGGCCTTGACACAGTTCCCCACAAAAATTAGTGCAGAAGCTGGGGACAGGCACACGAAAAGGAAGGGCATGCAATGGATAAGGGAATCCCCGACAGGGAGAGGGAAAGGTCTGGTCGTGAAGAGGTACACAGTGGGCCTGTTACAGCGGGGTCCCACAGGGGCAGTTCTGGGGACCAGTGCTATTTTTTTTTTGTGAACGACATGATGGAAGGAATAGATCTGAAGGTCCCGTTCGCAGATGACGGAAGTTTATGAAAGAATTAAATCGGACGAGGATGAGGAGGATGCAAAGGAAAAACCGGGGGCGGACATGTGGTCCATAACTGGCTTCTCGATTAATCCAGCCAAATGAAAAACTGAAATTGGGGGGGGGGAAAGAAGACCCCGCAATTAATAGGGGACAAAGATACGACCTCACTCGGGGGGAAAAACCTTGGGGTGACCATAAACCGAGCACTTTCCCCAGGCACACACAACCCCAAAAAACTGCTGCACATACGGGCGCCTGGAAACCTGAGAATAGCGTTCCCATACCTTTAATAAGAATTTGTTCAAGACACGTACACTGTGTATGTTAGGCCCATCTGGAGTATGCAGCACCGTCTGGAACCCACACCTGGTCAACACGTCAAGAAGTTTGAGAAAGTACAAAGGGTTTGCAACAAAAACTAGTCCCAGAGCTCAAGGGAATGTTTGTAGAGGGAAAAGGGTTTAAGGGAAATCGGATGACGAATGGGGACAGAAGGGTCAGGGGGACATTTTAAGAATACAAATATGCGGGGAATAGACAAGGTGGCAGAGTTAGGATGTTCCAGAGGGGGCACAGGGGACAAGGGGTCACAACTGGAAGCTGAAAACCCGACGGTCACAGGGACGTTGGGAAATATTTTTTCAGTCATAGAGTTGTCACAAGTGGAATACCCCCGCAAGTGAGTGTGGACCGGGGAAACCCATACATATTTTTTGAAAGGGGGATGACAAAGCTCAGGGAAAAGAGAGGGAAAAGGATCCAGAGCGATTTGTGAAAGGGGGGGGGGGGAGGAGCTGAGTCTCGACCCTGAACCACAATTAGGTGATACAATTAGGGGAGTACCCCACAACCTATCCCCCGGATCATAGTGTGGGAGTTTTTATTTACTAGAACACTATTTAAAAAACAATAACAAAAATTTAAAAATAAAAAATGAAATAAAATAAAATAATAAAAATAATAAATAATAAAAAAAAATAAAATAATAAAATAATAATAATAATAATAAAAAAATGAGTCTTTGGTAACTGGGGAAAAATGTAATGGTAGGGTTTTTCATTATTGAAAAATCAAGTAAAACGGGAGTAGGAATACAAAGGGTGGGAATGTTTTAACGAGGGGAAAAACTGGAGGGAGTGGGAAAAAATGTCGTGTCTGAGGCAATGTGGGTGTGAATTGATGCCAGAGAATTTGTAGTTTGGAAATTGGAGGAGGTCGGGGTTGCCAAAACTGTTGTCCAAGGGCGAAGGGGTTGTTGGGTGGGTCGGACATGTAGAGAAAGGATGGAACGAAAAAGAATGACTTCGGAGTGTTAAATCTGCAATAGGGGGATGCGGGGTTGAGGTCAGCTAGGAAAGGGGGGGAGGAGGAGGGTAAAAGGAGGCTTTTTGTTTTGGGGGTTTGGGCTTCCAAATGGTTTTGGGATTGAGTGCTGTTGGAGTGTAAGCAAGGTAAAAATTACGAAGGGCTCAGGAAAACCCCGGGAGGCGGACAAGATCCTGGGGGGGGGGAATACAGTGCCTCACTCTGAAGGAGGGGTGTTAATGTGCAGTTTTTTAACTGTAGTGTAAGCTCGCCTCTGGCAAGACAGTGATGGAGTGAATGATTGTGAAAGTTTTTCTTTCTCGGGCCACCCTGCCTTGGTGGGAGAAGGCCTATGTGTTAATAATAATAATAATAATAATAATAATAATAATAATAATAATAATAATAATAATAATAATAATAATAATAATAATAATAAATTATTATTATTATTATTATTTATTATTATTATTATTATTATTATTATTATTATTATTATTATTAAAGTAGAGCTGTTGTTAAAATTAATTATGATATATACAGAGAGAACATATAACATTATGGTACAACATGGTTGGTTAGTTAATAAGGTTTAAAGACTATCGACGACGCGACGGTTATTATCTCTCAAGGTCATATGTTCACCATCAGTCAAGAATACTTTAGTGCCTCAAGTAGGGATTGAATTCAACTCTCAGTGTATATAGTCAAAACAATATACATCTTTAGGTGTATATAGTCTTAACTCTATAGTTAGGCGTATATGTTGATGTAGGAGAAGGGTAAAGTGATATAAATTTGTGGGAGAGTGTGTGTGTGTGAGAGAGAGAGAGGGGAGAGTGAGAGAGAGAGAGAGAGAGGGGAGAGAGAGAGAGAGAGAGTGAGAGAGAGAGAGAGAGAGAGAGAGAGAGAGAGAGAAGAGAAGAGAGGAGAGAGAGAGAGAGAGAGAGGAGAGAGAGAGAGAGAGAGAGAGAGAGAGAGAGAGAGAGAGAGAGAGAGAGAGAGAGAGAGAGAGAGAGAGAGAGAGAGAGAGAGAGAGAGAGAGAGAGAGAGAGAGAGAGAGAGAGTTGCATGTTACTCGATGTTAAACTCAACACTGCTAAATGCGCCTTAATTAGAGTGCGTAGTTAAGGTTTGCAATTGTCCTCAGTAGTGTGTCTGGCTGCGTCCCCTCACACTCTTTAACTCCCTCTTTATGACCTTCCAAGATAAGAAGGGGTCTTTCTTTATGACCCGCCGCACAAACACCCTTCTTTTTTTTATCTTTCTTCTACTCCAATTCCTCTTTTCGCATTTTTGCCAGCGTCTTCTTTATTGGCGAAAATGAAAGATGGATTTGTTAAGTCAGGTGAAGAGAATATATGACGAGACTTATCAAGAACTGAGCGTGAAATATTTTGCTTCTCTTATTAATATAACCGCTAATAATAATAATAATAATAATAATAATAATAATAATAATAATAATAATAATAGTATAAACACCACACCACACACACACACACACACACACACACACACACACCACACACACACACACACACACACACACACACACACACACACACACACACACATATATATAATATATATATAATATATATTATATATATTATATATATATATATATATATTATATATATATATATATATATATATATATATATATATATATATATATATATATATATATATATAAATATATATTTAAACTTTAAGGGAGCCCTTGAGATAATACGACAGAGATCACCTATGGATAAAGGAATAACATACGTAATTGAAAATAAGTCATAATACGGGATGAAGTATCGATACTGGGGAGTGAGACGTGTGGAGTCCCACAGGGATCAGTGTTGGGACCTTGTAATATACGCCAGTATTCTTCATGAAACTTATTCCAAGTTACTTTACACGATTTGCATGCTCCCATTTCTTGTGAATAAAGTAATTATTGCTGGTAAAATACAGAAATATTAAGTGTTTTTTCCAGAGGAGGCGTGAATTAGTTTGTGGATTGCAGTTTGCATATTTGACGAAGTTAAAAATCACGTTCCCTGGAAAAAATAAAATTTATCTTAAAAACATTCATGTTTTAGCATATTAATTGTAGCATTTTCTATATAGGTATAGCTTTTGTGATCTTAATACGGACATTCTGTATATGCACGTAGTGAGTGTGATTGTATACCTTACCTGTGCCAGCCAGTCAAGTCAAATGGGCTGAATTAGTTTCCATGACCAGTCGTCTATACGTTGACCTTAAGCACTATGTGGGAGATTTGTCCAAATTTACATATTTAATTTATTATTCTAGGTTCGCATTCTAAAGTATTTTCAGCTAATCCTTAAATACAACTTTCATTATATAAGTGCTGGAAACTTGCTGGCCTGTTTAGTATACTTTACAGAATAGCTAACACGTGATTAATGGTTAGACAAATTAGAAAGCGAACGGGAGATAATGGTTGTTGCAGGTATAAGAGTGTATACCGTGTTCTGGATGCCAGAGACGAAATCAAATTGGTCGGCATGCGATATTCCAGGGCATAGCCAGAATACTGACGCGATAAATAAAACTCTTCTCGGGCGCTCTTCGTGTAGTGAAGAGCGCATCGATATACACGAAGAGCGCCTCGATATACACGAAGAGCGCCTCGATATACACGAAGAGCGCCATGATATACAAGAAGAGCGCCTCGATATACACGAAGAGCGCCTCGATATACACGAAGAGCGCCTCGATATACACGAAGAGCGCCTCGATATACACGAAGAGCGCCTCGATACGGGAAACTGCTTGCCAGCCTAATGCGTCTTCAGTGCTCAACATCTAGGCAAAAAATCTAGAGCCGAGTTATTTCTAGGGTTTTTGTGCACAGACGCTATCAGGAGAGTTAGATTATCATAGGCTTTGTGTATATGTGGCTCTCTGGTGAAGACACCATTATGACGGGTAGTTACTAGCCGGAAGTGATGTGCTAATGATGGCACCGTGAGAGGCGAACATCTTGTGGTGCTAATACAAACAGACAACAACATCTGGAACGAACTATAGACTCTCTCTTTCTCTCTCTCTCTCTCTGTCTCTCTTTCTGTTCCTTATTGCCCATCGCTTAATAATAATAATAATAATAATAATAATAATAATAATAATAATAATAATAATAATAATAATAATAATAATAAATAATAATAATTAATAATAATATATAGTAGATAGATAGTAGCGGCAGTGTAGTTAGTAGTAAGTAGTAGTAGTAGCGGCAGTAGTAGTAGTAGTAGCGGCAGTAGTAGTAGTAGCAGTAGCGTCAGTAGTAGTAGTAGCAGTAGCGTCAGTAGTAGTAGTAGCAGTAGCGTCAGTAGTAGTAGTAGCAGTAGCGTCAGTAGTAGTAGTAGAAGCAGCGGCAATTGTAGTAGTAGCAGCAGTAGCGGCAGTAGTAATAGCCGCAGTAGCAGTAGTAGTAGCGGCAGTAGTAGCAGTAGCAGTAGCGTCAGTAGTAGTAGTAGTAGTAGTAGCAGAAGTAGTAGTAGTAGCAGTTGCGGCAGTAGTAGTAGTAGCAGCAGTAGCGGCAGTAGTAGTAGCAGCAGTAGCGGCAGTAGTAGTAGTAGTAGTAGTAGTAGCAGAAGTATTAGTAGTAGTAGCAGTTGCGGCAGTAGTAGTAGTAGTAGCAGAAGTAGTAGTAGTAGCAGTTGCGGCAGTAGTAGTAGTAGCAGCAGTAGCGGCAGTAGTAGTAGCAGCAGCGGCAGTAGTAGCAGCAGTAGCGGCAGTAGTAGCAGCAGCAGTAGCGGCAGTAGTAGTAGTAGTAGTAGTAGTAGTAGCAGTAGCGGCAGTAGTAGTAGTAGAAGCAGCAGTAGCGGCAGTAGTAGTAGCAGCAGCAGTAGCGGCAGTAGTAGTAGTAGTAGTAGTAGTAGCAGTAGCGGCAGTAGTAGTAGTAGTAGCAGCAGTAGCGGCAGTAATAGTAGCAGCAGTCGCGGTAGTAGTAGTAGTAGTAGTAGCAGCAGCAGCGGCAGTAGTAGTAGTAGTAGCAGTAGTAGCGGCAGCAGTAGTAGCAGGAGTCACGGCAGTAGTAGTAGTAGTAGCATTAGCGGTAGTAGTAGTAGTAGTAGCAGCAGTGGCGGCAGTAGTAGTAGTAGCAGTAGCAGCTGTAGCGGCAGTAATAGTAGTAGCAGCAGCAGTAGCAGCAGTAGTAGTAGCAGCAGTAGCGGCAGTAGTAGTAGTAGTAGCAGCAGTAGCGGCAGTAGTAGTAGTAGTAGCAGCAGTAGCGGCAGTAGTAGTAGTAGTAGCAGTAGTAGCGGCAGCAGTAGTAGCAGCAGTCACGGCAGTAGTAGTAGTAGTATCATTAGCGGTAGTAGTAGTAGTAGTAGCAGCAGTGGCGGCAGTAGTAGTAGTAGCAGTAGCAGCAGTAGCGGCAGTAATAGTAGTAGCAGCAGCAGTAGCAGCAGTAGTAGTAGCAGCAGTAGCGGCAGTAGTAGTAGTAGTAGCAGCAGCAGCAGTAGCAGCAGTAGTAGTAGCAGCAGTAGCGGCAGTAGTAGTAGTAGTAGCAGCAGTAGCGGCAGTAGTAGTAGTAGTAGCAGCAGTAGCGGCAGTAGTAGTAGTAGTATCAGCAGCAGTAGCGGCAGTAGTAGTAGTAGCAGCAGTCGCGACAGTAGTAGTAGCATTAGCGGTAGTAGTAGTAATAGTAGCAGCAGTGGCGGCAGTAGTAGCAGCAGTAGCAGCAGTAGTAGTAGAAGCAGTAGCGGCAGTAGTAGTAGCAGCAATAGCGGCAGTAGTAGTAGCAGCAGCTGCGGCAGTAGTAGTAGAAGCAGTAGCGGCAGTAGTAGTAGCAGCAATAGCGGCAGTAGTAGTAGCAGCAGTCGCGGCAGTAGTATAGCGCAGCAGTTGCGGCAGTAGTAGTAGCAGCAGTTGCGGCAGTAGTAGTAGCAGCAGTAGCGGCAGTAGTAGTAGCAGCAGCAGTTGCGGCAGTAGTAGTAGCAGCAGTCGCGGCAGTAGCAGTACTAGCTAATAGCGGCAGTGTGTGTAGCAGTGCGGCGTAGTAGAAGCAAGTAGCGGCAGTAGTAGCTACGCTACAGCAGTAGTGTAGCAGTAGTGCGCAGCAGTAGTGTCAGGCAGAGTAGGGCAGCCAGTAATACTAGCAGAGTAGCGCAGCAGTAGTACTAGCAGCAGTGGCGGCAGCAGTAGTACTAGCAGCAGTAGCGGCAGCAGTAGTAGTAGTAGCCAGCGTAGCGGCCAGCAGTAGTACTGCAGCATGGGCAACGCAGTGTACTGCGCGTAGCGGCAGCGTTCAGTACTAGCGCAGTGCGGCGCAGTAGTCTAGCAGCAGTAGCGACAGCAGTAGTGCAGCAGTAGTAGTATCGCTCTGGTCAGGTTCATATAAATTTTACAGTTTTGTATTTCCGTGTTGGCGTAATCAAAGGAATTTCTGGGAATTTCCAGCTACAACCTACTACACTGCTGCAGTGTCATGTGGTTTCTTTGTCATAGTGCAGGGAGGGAGGCAGGATCCATACCTAATGAAGAAGAGGTTGATCAGCTCACGAAGCAGGGAGTGACCTATAGAGCACCAGTGATGAGGCTGGGGTCAGGAGCTGTGAATCGACCCCTGCATCACAATTAGTGAGTACTAGCCGGCTTGACACTGAAACCTGACTGGGGCAATTTTTTCCTCTGTTTTAGAGCTTTTAACAAGGTTTATGCTGTATGGGTTATGTCTAGAGCTCTATCCAATCTCCAAATAGAGCTGTCTCTCAAGAACATACCAAGCAGGTATGTATTAAAATACCTGTGAATTCAACGTAGCTACATCACCATCTACATCACTATCATCACCACTGCCACAAGCACCACCACCACTCCCGAACGTCAGTCATCCATCACTATCTCAAGAGTTGCAATATCTTCTGAGTTTTTTCACAGAGACTTGCAGTCTCGGCAATTGCCAGGAGTGCGTGCAATATGACACTCTACTCAGAATTTTAAGTCTCCTCACGGTTTCCCATTCTCTTTGCAAGTCTAATTTAACCTTATTCGGATTGTTGTTGTTGGTGTTGTTGTTTAGTAGATTGTTGTTGAATGCTTGTTGTTGTTTGCTGTTGATGTTAGTTGTTCTTGATGTTCTTGTTTCCATTTGGTGACCCGGCATGGAAATTAGTGATTATGCTGGTATATCTATCCCACTTCTCATGTAACTGTCAGTGTGCCAGTAATTCAGTCACACATGAAATATATGTATACAGGTGAGTATCTGTCAGTGTATATACACAGAAATGTTTGAATAATAATAATAATAATAATAATAATAATAATAATAATAATAATAATAATAATAAAAATTTAATGCACACACAATGATGTATATATATATACATATATATATATATATATATATATATATATATATATATATATATACATATATATATATATATATATATATATATATATATATATATATATATAAAGTGGCCATCAAATCCAGAGGACTGGAACCTCTGTGGTTAAGATGGATTCGAACACTTGAAGTTAAAATGTGTTCGAACCTTGGGAGAGGCCCTGTATTTCCTTGGTCACCATCAGTATTCACTAGAGCTAAACCTCGCATGTAGCCAGGGGGTGAAAAGTGGAAAATATTGTATATAGAGTGTCAACGGTGAGTGAGGTGAATGTCACTGGTGAGGGGGTGAGTGAGATGAGTGACGGGGTTGTCAAAAGGAAGACTAAGTAACGTGTCGTGGACGAGAAAGGGGAAAGTGAATGAAACGACAGTTTGCAACGCCCTTTCCTTTTTTACGACACCAGTAGTGTATATATACACAGAGAGACGCGTTTTTCTAGGTGTATATACGCTATGAGATGCGTTCTTCTTGATGTACGTACACCTACGTCTCAATGTAAATGCATAGACTTTACGTTAAGCTACGTTTTATACATGACCAAACATGCAGTCGATACATGTGTAAAAAAGAGGGATCCTTGTTTACCTATATAAAGCTCCAGCTTTACATAGGTCACAACTGCTAATAGTTACACACAGTCGATAGATGTAAAACCTAACTAACATTATAATGGTCTGTGGGAGTGAATTTACTTGTATCAGAAATGTCAGTTTATATGGTTAGTTATTAGGGCTTAAAGCCCATTGATTACACGAGGGTCATTAAGGCTGCATGTTCCTTGGTCGCTACCAGTCAAGAATATTCCAGTCCTAAACTAGAGAGCAAAGTGAACTCTCAGCATATACACATAGCGATATACACCTCGTGTTGTGTATATACTGTGTGGAGGTGTGTATACAACTGTCAGGATTAAGTGTGGGTTTGAGATGAGTGTCAGATAATAAAAATAATAATAATAATAATAATAATAATAATAATAATAATAATAATAATAATAATAATAATAATAATAATAATAATAATAATAATAATAATAATAATAATAATAATAATAATAATCCCGAGCATGAAAAAAAATCATAATATCACAATATCAAAGGCTAACAAAATCTTTACACTGGGTAAGTATTAAATTTTCAACTTGCTTCACTGAATAACTTGCCTCCCCATGAATAAATAAGAGCCACCCAGAGGGAAAATTTTTAATCTAATGAACCCAATTTGTTCCTGTAAACGCAATATAAATCTCTTCTATCTTCTTTCTACCCATCAAGGCTGATGTTAACTGCATGTTGGTGAAGGTCCGTTGAACAGAGGTAACAAAGATACCCTTCCTTTCCTGGGCTCATATCAGATTACTTTCCGCTCCACAAGTGCTCTATGACCCATATGATTTTAGCACTTCCCCAAGAAAAGAATGATAATAAAAAATTAATAAAAGTATCAATAATTTATTATTTATACTTTTAATAATAATATAATAATAATAATAATAATAATAATAATAATAATAATAATAATAATAATAATAATAATAATAATAATAATAATAATAATAATAATAATATCAATAATAACAATAATAATAATAATACTCTGAATTCCACCTTGTCTGTCCCAACAATTCCTTGGCTCAGTATAAAATATTTTACGTCATATGGCCTTATTGTTCATACGGCGTTACTCATGCAATAATAATTATTCAAACAGACTGTATCACTGTCAGTATTTACAACATTTGCCAAAGGAGACGGTGTTGTGTTATGACAAGTATGTCTCCTATAACAAATATATATATATATATATATATATATATATATATATATATATATATATATATATATATATATATATATATATATATATATATTATATATATATATATATTATATATATATATATATATATATATATATATATATATATATGTTGTGCCGAATAGGTAGAACTTGCTAATATGGCTTAAATAGAAATGCTCTTCTTGCCGAATAAACAATTGAAAAATTTTTGAGTGCAGTAAATTCGCCAAAAATCATTCTGAACCTAACAAAAAAATATATTTCATTGTATTTGTTTATTATTAAAATATTGTAAACTTATCTAAAACATATTTAGATGGATTAGGTTAAAGTAAATTGCGCTTGTTATAATAAGGTTAGGTAAGTTTTCTAAGGTACTTTTGGTACCAAATTATTAATTTTTTCTTTTGGTACAAAAGTATTAATTTTTACATTAACATAAATGAAAAAAAATATATCTTTAAACGTATAAGAGAAAAATCTTAGAAAGGACTTAATTTTAAATATATATAAGTTTCAACTTAAGTCTCAACACGAATCTCAAATCTTGGGGTGTCCTGCAGTGGAAGACATCAAAGAAGGGAAATTTACACTCACTCTCAAGTTCCCGAGTGAACTTAATAGAGGACTCGTGAGTGTTGGTCCTTTCGATAAAGTTATGGATATTAAAGCATCTCGAGCATATGACCAAAATATCGTCAACATATCGTAGCCAAGTTATGGTGTCAGGAACGATTAAGTGGAAAATCTCAGTCTGTAGGCTTACCCAGGAATATATCGGCATATATATGATACATAGGGGCTGCCTGTGACCATGCCTTAGCGATCTTTGATATTGTCCACGTACCTGTGGAAATTAAAGTTGGTGCAAAATTGTGGCAAGGAAGTGGACCAGTGTCGTTGGTAGTATCGTTGGGATCGTTGTTATTTATCGTTGATAAATAGATATGTTATATCGGAGGACCATGTACTTGTTAATGTTTATACTGGAGACGTGTTAAATAGGAAGACTCCACAATGTTTAAGATATATTTGGCATATAGTCCCCAGAAGTTTACAGAGATTTTTTTCGCGAGGTGCCCGACCTGTCTTACCTGGAGGTTACCTGGAGGTTATTCCGGGGATCAACGCCCCCGAGGCCCGGTCCATGACCAGGCCTCCCGATGGATCAGGGCCTGATCAACCAGGCTGTTACTGCTGGCCGCACGCAGTCCAACGTACGAGCCACAGCCCGGCTGATCCGGCACTGTCTTTAGGTATCTGTCCAGCTCTCTCTTGAAGGCAGCCAAGGGTTTATTGGCAATTCCCCTAATGCTTGATGGGAGGCTGTTGAACAGTCTTGGGCCCCGGACACTTATGGTGTTTTCCCTTAGTGTACCAATGGCGCCCCTACTTTTTATTGGGGGCATTTTGCATCACCTGCCCAGTCTTTTACTTTCGTAGGGAGTGATTTCTGTGTGCAGATTTGGGACCATTCCTTCCAAGATTTTCCAAGTGTAGATTATGATATATCTCTCCCTCCTGCGTTCCAACGAGTACAAGTCAAGTGCTTCCAAGCGTTCCCAGTAGTTAAGGTGCTTGACAGAACTTATAAGTGCAGTAAAGGATCTCTGTACACTCTCTAGATCT
>NC_069460.1:3915741-3937295 GCF_026875155.1 Cherax quadricarinatus
CAAAGAGTACGCAACCTTTATTCGGCGCATGTACACGCCCTCCTTGAAAGGCTATCTCCCCCAACCAGCAAACCAGGTACTAAGGGTTGATGATGGGACCCCGTCGTTCAATTAGTACCCAGGTTCAAGCCAATGAGATGGTTCTGGCAATCGCAGAGGTGTTGTGGGTATCACACACCTGTCTGCCTTGTCATTCCCATTCTAGAGCTGGTTGAAGCACGGTCTGCTCTCTAGTGGCTTCTATTCTGCCTTGCTTACTGTGGAGTGCACTAATACCTATTGTTGTACATAGTGTATATAGTGTACATACTTCTGTTCTAAATTGGTGAAGGATAATACAAGTCAAAAGTTTTTCTGCTGTGTTTATTTTGCTCCCTTTACACCCAGGATAATAGGCCATTGGATTTCTGGGTTGTAATACAAGTGGATCAGGAGCCGTTCATCAGAATCAATGCACCATCCTTCCCCCACCACCACCTTGAAAGGGAAAAGCACTACACAATAGTGTCATAGGATTTTTCCCCATGCTAGGAGCGCAACTTTTCACCTGTTCTTCACTAACTCGACACTTCTCCACCACTAACCTGGCGTCAAGCAGCCAGGGGCAGACAGGACGAACATTCACTACACCTAATTGGTTTCTCCCTTGGAGGAGGGAGTCGTTTTGTTTCCAGAGCGAGCCACCTATTCTACCTAATGAGGGCAACGACTTGAATAATTAATGAGTAGCTGGGGCTTAGTCCAATATGCTGAGAGAGAGAGAGAGAGAGAGAGAGAGAGAGAGAGAGAGAGAGAGAGAGAGAGAGAGAGAGAGAGAGAGAGAGAGAGAGAGAGAGAGAGAGAGAGAGAGTACATGGGAAAGCCAGACCGCAGAGGACTTCGAAAGTACACACCTAAACTATTAGCTAAGAAGAACTGTCTACTTCTATCTGTTCTAGATTATGAAATATGTTTTATTTAGGTTAGGAGTCGAGGATAGAAAAACAAAGAGAGAGAGAGAGAGAGAGAGAGAGAGAGAGAGAGAGAGAGAGAGAGAGAGAGAGAGAGAGAGAGAGAGAGAGAGAGAGAGAGAGAGAGAGAGAGAGAGAGAGAGAGAAATTACCCTGAAGGTTGATTTCTGATTTCTAGTGATTATCTTGAACGTCATTCTGTCCCAGCGTATCACAAGGGAATGAATGTACTTCCTTCCTCATGTAATGTCTACCCCAGTGACTTATATCACCCCCGTGAGCTCACTCCACACCTGTGCAGGTAACTGTACCCTAACACAGTGACACAAAGTCAGAGCAAGCTTAAACATACTCTCTCTTATCAGGTGCACCTATTACTGACTTGAGAAACTGATAATTACTGTGGTCTCTTGACAGCTATTGTTAGTAATAAAAGTTGTAATAGTAGTAATAATAGTAACAGTAGTACAAGTAGCAGCAGCAGTAGTAGAAGAAGTATTGGTAGTAGTTGTAGTAGTAGTAGTAGTAGTTGAAATATAATATGTTATATGGTAGGTATAGTATAGTGAGATTGTGGGAGACGCCAATATAGTAAAAAATAAATCAAGGAGATGCGCTAAATCCGCAGGAGACATGCAGCACCTATAAAATACAAGACATTCAGGTTTGATCAGAGGCAGAGGTGGGTAGCTGCACCGCCTTGGATACCGAACCCCTCACTAGCATCAAGTCCCTCTCCCCCATCCCCTTGAAAAGACTGCAAGAAGTGCCTCATCGCCCCAATTCTGGCGACCAGTTTGGCGAGGCTGGGGAGCGTGGTCGCTGAGGTCCGTGTGCGCCAGCTGCCGTAATCTACAAGAGTGTTTGCCTTCCCTGAGCGTCCTAATGATAGCCTCCGTCTGAGGCACAAACTTCAACACGGCTCTCCTCCTAGCTGGTAAAGCTGCAGTGTGCACACCAAATGGAGATTTTTTTTTTTTATATATATATAGTGCATCATTATTAATATCATTACGGGGGAAGCATTATGGGTTAGGTAGTATTTGTCAGGAAACAGAGTAAGTGTTTCCTGACGTGGCTCTTAGTCATATGATGACCCGCTGCTGGAGCTTTTAGTCATCTGACCGAGGCTTCCCGCTGACTTACCGGTCCACCCCTTTAAAAATTATGGTTACGATTATAACCATTTTTTTTTTAAATTCATATGGGTCGTACAGCGTCAGAACGACCAAATCACCTGGTGGCTAAAGCTCCCGCTTCACACACGGAGGGCCCGGGTTCGATTCCCGGCGGGTGGAAACATTTCGACACGTTTCCTTACACCTATTGTCCTGTTCACCTAGCAGCAAATAGGTACCTGGGTGTTAGTCGACTGGTGTGGATCGCATCCTGGGGGACAAGATTAAGGACCCCAATGGAAATAAGTTAGACAGTCCTTGATGACGCACTGACTTTCTTGGGTTATCCTGGGTGGCTAACCCTCCGGGGTTAAAAATCCGAACGAAATCTTATCTTATCTTATCTCACTTACATTATAGTAACACTACCACTATCCTCTACGCTTCATGCTCCGAATTCCCAGCGCAATTTTTCCAGAGGAAGGGCACGCCAACTCCACTTCCTTCGTAAAAAAGCCCTTTACCATTAATCACAGCAAACCACTACCCTGAATAAATGTAAACTTTAAAACGATTGTCAAAGTAGCAGCAGAATAATTCTGGGCGTCGGTAATAACAAAAACAAATTGCAAACATAGGATATATTTGATTTTTTATTTACATAGAGATGGAATGTTTCCTGAAATGAGATCAGAGACGTGACACAGACGGCGAGAAATAGTGAATATTTTAAAAGAAAAGTTAAATGCTGATACATAACTGAAGATGAGACACGAAGATCATGAGGTAGTTTCTCCGGAAACAACAAGCCAAATTTACAACGACGTTTCGGTCCTATATGGACCATTAAGTCACTATGTAATGGTCCCAGTGGGACCGAAATGTCGTCATAAGCGGGTTATTTGTGAGCCGAAAGACACACACACACGCACACATTTTCTGAACTCATTTCCCCTACTCTACAAATATCAACACATCGAAAAGTACACATAATTCCTTTGCCAGGTTCCAGCACCACTGATGATAGACAGTGGTGCTGGAACTCTTGGCGAGTCCTGATTGGTGTGATGGACCACAAAGTGAGTCCTCTCGCGTTGGGGTCGAGAAATTCTCTCTCTCTCTCTCTCAGTATATACATCCTCCGACTTAATTTTAATCCCTACAATAGACACTAAGGTGTTCCTGAGAGAGGTTCAGGCGCAATACGAGCTTAATGATCCTCGATTGAGTTTAAACCCAACAAACAATGTAACAGCCTAGGTTTGTGCGGGATGAGATTGTCGAAGTAGTGAGTGCACTGGGCATACATAATTCCCCTGGTGTTAGCGAGAATTTAGAGTTGTATTTATCATTTATTTTATAATGAATGAGCACGGTAGAGCTGCCGGAGGGTATTATTTGGTGGCAGTGTCACAGATATGATAATTAGTTACGAAATTGGTTGTAGGAATTGCCGTAAAAAAATAGACTTTGATGCATTTGTTTCAGGATTTTCTGTTTATTTTTTGTAGTTGCTGAATTACACTGTTGTAGGAATAAACGTTATTCGAAATATGTAAGTCTGTGTATATCATGAACGTAGTTGAAGACAGTTGAAGGCATTTATCTCACGCAACGAGGTCCGGGGGTCGATCCCTGGTACGGGGGGTAAACATTAAGACGTGTTTCCTTAAGACACCTGCTGTCCCTGTTCGCCTGGCAGTAAAATAGGTACCTGGGTGTTAGTCGACTAGTGTGGATAGCATCCTGGGGACTTATTATTATAATTATTATTATTATTACTATTACTGTCATTATTATTATTATTATTATTATTATTATTATTATTATTATTATTATTATTATTATTATTATTATTATTATTATTATTAACAAGGTTTTAAAAGTGGCAATGTGTCACCGTGTAGAGGGACGGAGTGTCACAGTAATGCTTGTTCTGCAAGAGTGTAGTTACTTTACTGTTGCTGGTAGTGGAACTTTCAATGGTCGTAATAACGTGCGTGTTGTTGTGCAGTGTTAGGAGGAACACGCTGGGCGAGGACGTAAGAAAATTGTGAAAAAATGGGGAAAAATGTAAGAAAATGCATAGGTGAAAAAGGTGGTAATGAAATAATAATAATAATAATAATAATTTTATTATTACTATTAAGATTATTATTATTGTTGTTATTGTTGTTTTTACTACTGTTACTACTACCGCCACCAACGCCACTACTAGTACTACTACTACTTCTGCCGCTTCAGCCGCTGCAGCCGCTGCCGCCGCTACTACTACTACTACTGCCACCACCACCACCACCACTGCTACTACTGCCACCACCACCACTACTATTACTGCTGCTAATACTACTACTACTACTACCACTACTGCTAATACTGCTACTACTACTACTACTACTACTACTACTAAAACTACTACTACTACTACTACCACTACTACTACTACTACCACTACTACTACTACTACTACTGCCACCACCACCACCACTACTATTACTACGACTACTGCTACTACTACTACTACCACTAGCACATCGCCTTCAAAATAGGAAGGATGGGTGGTAATCAATTTTAACCCTATGAAGAAGACTGTAACATCAATTTCCTAGATCAAGAGCCCTTCACCAGCATCAAGCACTCCCCTGAATCAAGAGCCTTTCAACAGCATCAAGGCACTCTTCCCTTGGGTCAAGAACCCTTCAACAGCATCAGGGCAGTCTTCCCTTGGTTCAAGAACCCTTCAACTGCATCAAGGTACTCTCCCCTTGGTTCAAGAACCCTTCGGCAGCATCAAGGCACTCTCCCCTTGGTTCAAGAACCTTTCAGCAGCATCAAGGCACTCTCCCCTTTATTCAATAACCTCTCAACAGCATCAAGGCACTCTTCCCTTGGTTCAAGAACCTTTCAACTGCATCAAGGGCACTCTCCCCTTGGTTAAAGAACCTCTCAACACCATCAAGGCACTCTCCCCATGGTTCAAGAACCTCTCAACAGCATCAAGGCACTCTCCCCTTGGTTCAAGAACCTCTCAACAGCATCAAGGCACTCTCCCCTTGGTTCAAGAACCTCTCAACAGCATCAAGGTACTATTCCCTTGGTTCAAGAACCTCTCAACAGCATCAAGGCACTCTCCTCTTGATTCAAGAACCTCTCAACAGCATCAAGGGCACTCTCCCCTTGGTTCAAGAACCCCTCAACACCATCAAGGTACTCTCCCCTTGGTTCAAGAACCCTTCAACTGCATCAAGACACTCTCCTCTTGGGTCACGAACCTCTCAACAGCATCAAGACACTCTCCCCTTGGTTCAAGAACCCTTCAACTGCATCAAGACACTCTCCCCTTGGTTCAAGAACCCTTCAACACCATCAAGGTACTCTCCCCTTGGTTCAAGAACCCTTCAACTGCATCAAAACACTCTCTCCATGGTTCAAGAACCTCTCAACAACATCAAGGCACTCTCCCCTTGGTTCAAGAACCTCTCAACAACATCAAGACACTCTCCCCTTGGTTCAAAAACCCTTCAACAGCATCAAGGGCACTCTCCCCTTGGTTCAAGAACCCCTCAACACCATCAAGGCACTCTCCCCTTGGTTCAAGAACCTCTCAACAGCATCAAGACGCTCTTCTCTTGATTCAGTAACCCTTCAACTGCATCAAGACACTCTTCCTTGGTTCAAGAACCCTTCAACTGCATCAAGGCACTCTCCCCTTGGTTCAAGAACCCCTCAACACCATCAAGGCACTCTCCCCTTGGTTCAAGAACCTCTCAACAGCATCAAGACGCTCTTCTCTTGATTCAGTAACCCTTCAACTGCATCAAGACACTCTTCCTTGGTTCAAGAACCCTTCAACTGCATCAAGGCACTCTCCCCTTGGTTCAAGAACCCCTCAACACCATCAAGGCACTCTCCCCTTGGTTCAAGAACCTCTCAACAGCATCAAGACGCTCTTCCCTTGATTCAGTAACCCTTCAACAGCATCAATACACTCTTCTCTTTGTTCAAGAACCCTTCAACAGCATCAAGGCACTCTCCCCTTGGTTCAAGAACCTCTCAACAGCATCAAGGCACCTTCCCTCGCTTCGTGGATATTGCAAGAAATCAAGGTCTCCTTATCAACTTTATTTCTCAAATTATTTCCAGACTGGCAGAGGAAGGGGGGGGCAGGAGTAGCCACTGTTGCAATTTTCACTCCCAAAACTTTTCCAATTTGTGTCGACAAGCTGGAAAAAAGCGAAACAAAAAGTTGTCTTTAAGTTTGTCATCTAACCAGACCATAATTAATGAAGGCGGTGACTTTAATCTCCTGTTTAACTTGTTGTGGGAATTTATGTGGTCCATTAAGGCGTTATGTGCCGGTTATAAGGTCAGTTAGAAGGAAATGGGAGAGAGAGAGAGAGAGAGAGAGAGAGAGAGAGAGAGAGAGAGAGAGAGAGAGAGAGAGAGAGAGAGAGAGAGAGAGAGAGAGAGAGAGAGAGAGAGAGAGTACAAGGCCAATATTGTCAAAATACCACACTTGGATCCACTTCGAGGACAGCGTGAAACAAGCTTTTATGCCACAAGACGGGCAGAAAGCAGCAACTTCACTCTGGCTGTACCCTTCTCCAGAATATCACTCCATCTGAGATCATACATACCCAGGATGACTCGAGAATGGAACACATTCGTACAGCATAATGATGTCAACGAGATAAAGTCAGTTGATCAAATGAAAATGCTGGCCCACAGATGGCTCCAACTTCATCCTGTTCCCTACTTGTATGTCTCATAACAATAAAAATGCTTTCAAATGAGCTGATGTAGTAACAGCTCTTAGCTTGCCTAAAAAAAGTTAGGAATCCTTAACCTGTAATATAGCTGTCAATAAAGCTAGGGATCCTTAACCTTGTCAAACCCTGTGTAAAAAAAAAAAAAAAAAAAAAAAAAAAAAAAAAAAAAAGAGAGAGAGAGAGAGAGAGAGATAAAGAGAGAAGGAGAAAGAGAGAGAGGGAGTGTGTGAGGAGAAACAGATAAAGAGAAATGAGAGACAGAAAGGATAGATAGATAGATAGATAAATACATAGACAGAGAGACAGAGAGAGAGAAAGAGAAAAAGAGAGAGAGAGAGAGAAAGGAAGACATTCCTTGCAGTATAACAAAGCTATTACATACTGAAGCGAGCGCTAAACCCATGGGGCCACTCAGCTCGTTCTAAAATGAGACATAATCAGACTCGATCCGAAGATGAAAAAAAAAAAACTCCAATTCCTAGTATCAAAAGCTTTTAGGAGAGAGAAACTAAATCACTTCCTTGCAAAATCAATATAATATCACAAATGTAGAGAAAATGATGTATATTTTTTATACATACATATTAAAAAACCTCTTCCCAAATTCTCCTTAATTTCTAAATGCTAAAATTATTATTTTTTCCTTATTTAAATGAAGTGCTAGACCCGTATGGGTCTTGTATACCCATGTGGGTATTCACTGGTCTTTGGTGGTCATGATATCAATTCATTTATAAAATGAAGGTAAAAATGGTAATGATATTCTTATAATGCAAAAAAATACATCGTGGTAATTGTGTAGAACCCATGATGAGGTGACCCATGATGAGGTGACCCACGATGGGTGACCCCCCCATGGGGTTGCCATGGCATCCCCTTGCTACTGTATGGAGGGGGGGTTGCCGAGGCAGTAGGGTTTCCTTACTGTTGTGGCGGCCGCTTGGTTGAAGAGCTCCTTTGTGGCTGACACGCTGGGTTAGAACCACTGCTTTGACCAGTCGTGGTGAAGCACTGGTGATGGAACCCATGGTTCACAACCCATAGTTGAGAATCCATGATTTACAAACCATAGTTAAGAGCCCATGGTTGGCAGCCCAAGATTGAGAAACCATGGTTGGCAACCCGTGATTAACAACCCATAGTTGATAACCCATGATTGAGAACCCATGGTTGAGAACCCATAGTTGAAAATCCATAGATTAAAACCCACGGTTGGCATCCCATAGTTAACAGCCCATGGTTGAGAATCCGTAGATTATAGCCCATGGTCGAGAATTCATAGTCGACAACCCATGATTGAGAACCCATTAGTTGGTCCTGGAAGAGCACCTACGATTGTGGCACCAACACAGGAAAGCGTTGAGTCCATAGGAGGGATAGAAGGGTCATACAATTCCTAAGTTTTGATCCAAGGAAGAGAACAGTAGCTCCGATATCCTTGGATTAAGATCTCTTCACAAGCAATCAAGGCACCCTCCTGGAAGGGCGTGGGTTACTAACAGCCTGGAAGACATTCTTGGGTAGAAGACAGTGAGGGTATTTGATGAGGAAAGCACTGTAGTAAATAAATAATAGAGAGGACACGAAAGAACGGTCACAGTGGGGAAGCCACTGTAGAGAAGACATTGAGTCTGCCATGGGAAATATTATAGTCAGCCATGGGGATATATAATGACTCAGCCATGGGTGAGTGATCATTATATATCTGCACAGTACTGACAAACTGACCAATAAGACAAATACTATTAGAATAAAAGGGGTTGACTGGCCAGCCAGAAGAAGACCTCGGTCAGATGACCAAAAACTCCAGTTGCGGGTCATCATATGACTAAGACCCTCATCAGGTAGCACTAATCTTGTTTCCTGAGAAACATTACCTAACCTAAGACACATTTGCACCCACTGGGTATTATCTTAATTAACTAAACGTCTCGCCCGAGCCACAGGCTCCCTCAGTCCAATACAGTTGAATATAACATAGCTGAAGAAGGCTGCCATGCAGGGGTAAGGTTTTGGCAATAACCAGGATGTTGCACACCAAGAGTGATCATAACGACAGAGCACTGGTACAGCAGCTGTAGTGGCGCCAGCCATTGTCTGGCAATAAGAATGAGTGTCGTGTGAAGCAGTATTAGGAGACATGTTCCTTCTCAACCAGAGTGCGAGTCAGGTCGTTGATGAAATCCTTCAAGGTGAACTGGTCCATATTCTTAGCTGGAAAAGAAACATGGAATATTAACTGCCACGGTCTCTCCGTTATGCTGAAAATGGTATACAATACCATGTTGATAATTAAGCCACATGTGCAGCTGTCGTGTATCTTGTTGAAACGTTTCGCCTATACAGTAGGTTTTTTCACTACTACATCTACTGCCTCTGTATTTGGCTGGAGAAGCCTACTGTGTAGGCGATACGTTTCAATATTAAAGCTGCCTAACTGTTGCAAATACGTTCTCACTAATTTTCCGAGAACCACTTACACGAACGTGAAAATAAAGAGAAAATCTATATTGTTCTAAAAAGACAAAGACAAAAGCTGCAAAACAAGCTTTTATTAAGGCAACGACCCGCTCTGTGTAGAGCTTTATAAAGTCATGACTCGATAAAGCTCTACAAAATAAAAACTCCTTCTGTAGCTTATAATTTCATCACATTTGTCGGCAAAATATAATTTCAACGATGTTTTTAATCCTTTTTTATATTTATATTGAAATATAAAATTTCTCCCAGACGTTTGTATTATAATACTAATTATTTAATACACGTGTATTTCATAATTTAAGCAGAGTTAGCAAAATAATTCATTATAAAATAATTCACTGAAATTATTTAATTTTCAAGGTTAAGCCGGAGTCTGTCTGGATTTTTTCGTTTTATTGTCCTAATAAAAAAAAGCCATAGGGGCACCTAAAGTCAGTACCTGACCAATCAGGCTGTGGTTCGTACGTCACTTTGCGTGCTGCCATCAGTAACAGCCTGGTTGACCAGGCCCTGATCCACCATGAGGCCTGGTTTCAGACCGAGCCGCGGGAGTGTTGGCCCCCGAAACCCTCTCCAGGTAAGCTCTAGGGGTCTCCCGTACTTACCTAGCAAGTGGATGATGAACCAGTCACCTATGTAGCACCTCTGGGAAATAGCTTTCACCTTCTCTGTTGGGACTAGGCGACAGCGGCTTCGTAGCAACAGGTAGCGGACGGAAGGAGTGAATGTGGCGAGGCGGAAGACCAGACCCAGAGCAGAGACCACTGCAACAATCACAAACCTGTTGATAATAGACCACAGCAACAATCACAAACCTTTTGATAAGAGACCACAGCAGCAATCACAAACCTGTTGATAAGAGACCACAGCAACAATCAGAAACCTGTTGATAAGAAACCACAGCAAAAATCACAAACCTGTTGATAACAGACCACAGCAACAATCACAAACTGTTGATAAGAGACCACAGCAACAATCACAAACCTGTTAATAAGAAACCACAGTAAAAATCACAAACCTGTTGACAAACTCCAAGTTTCAAACTCTTCACTCAGGTAAAATATACGTTTCTTATGCTTTTTTTCATCCATGTTGGGATCAAATTCTTTGTATTTTGACGAAATCACAAGTTTAAAACGAAAACTGTACGATAGCGTAAACTCGAGGTCTACAACAGGTTATCAGCAGTAAAGTCCACCTCCTGGAAATATTGAAAGAGTTTACAAATAAACCATATTGCGGCGGATAAGCCATGGACTACGCTCCGGTCCGTGTTGGACCGGTATCAGCCACACCTGTGGCTTGGTATTCGTCCAGGATGAACCGATTCGCCGCCTACGATTTCCTTTCCAAAATACAGGCGATATGTGATTTGAAGCACTTCGGTATTATGACTTTATTTTCAAAGAATCAGGAAGTGTGGGCTGATATCTACACGTCTACATACTACACTTTTGTAGACTAAAGTTCACATAGAGAAATCATTCAATATACTGAAGGTATATGTAAACAGAGACCCTTTACCTCAAAAAGAATCCACACACATCAGACTGATGGTTCCGCTACTGAAGGTTTTCCACTTCACATCGTTGAGTTTACCTGTAACCAATCTGGAATATATGTATCCCATTGTAAACCTACCAGTTACCCCAGAAACACAGTTATACATCATAACAAATACTCTACAGCTCACAAGATCTAGAAATATAGAGCTAAGCAGGTCTGTCTAGTGATTAGCGAATGAGGGTTCATACCTTCAGTATTTATTTACGCTGAATGATTCCCACGGCTTATGCTACTACTACTACTACTACTACTACTACTACTACTTTTAATAATAATAATATTAATAATTCTCTATAACTCACCAGAACCAGAGGAAGACGAAGATCTTCTGGTTTAGGATGTTGAGAGGGAGAACACAGAGAGCATCATGTCTCATGATGGTCCCTGAAGGACCAAACTTGTGGAAAGTGCACTTAGTCACCTTGGGGAAGATCTCATCCATGGGGTCGTGGCCGCTGCTGGAGTCCTGACTGTAGTTCAGCACCCGTGGTCCGTACTTGGCGAACCCGAGGTCCAGGAACCTGTAAAGGGTAAATGGAGTAATTTAATGGAGCCAGAAGAAGCAACTGGAACATTTCTAAATCCCAGGAACCTGTGAGGTGTAGAAAGCCAAATCTTTAAAAACCCAAAGGCGTAGATAACGTTATTATTAAAGTAATAACGTAGAGGCTGGTGAGTAAACTTGCAGAAGCGCACACTGAATTACGAAACTATATTTTGAGCCATTAAATACAAAGGGTTATACAGTAATGTAAGCACGGCAGTCATAGACATCTATCGGTGACATACAACCCTAGACGTTTTGGCTGGTTATTGAGTGGTGTGGCTCTCTGATCACCCAAGGGAGGCTTAGCCAGTGGAAGGTTGTTTAGTTTAAGGATCTTTTTACCCAGCCAGACTCTCCCAAGCCCACAGCTGGTTCACACCATATTGGCTGACCTTTAGTTCCTTACAAGAGCGCATCCCTGTTTGTAGTTGAGAGCGTCACTCTCACTGTTTTAGTTTATGCTCTGAGATGAGTACAAGTAGGAAGTTCGTCTGGAGTTAAGAATTTTCGTGGGAAGACAACAAGATGTACAGCATCAACTGCTCTCAGTTTTACCCCTGTGAGACTGGTGAGGAATTAGGGTTACGCCGAGGCTACAAAAATACTTGACGACCAAAATAAGAATCTCTGTGTCTAATCATTTTTATATGTACAGATGACTTTTACAGGCCAAGAGCTGTTATCCTACCTCAGTTCATCTCGTAGCCCAACTCTATCTGAGGTATATTACCACCAGGATGCGACAAACACAAGTCGGCTAACATCCAGGTACCTACTTACTACTAGGTGAACAGGACAGCAGGTGTAAGGAAACATGCCCAACGTTCCACCCGTACCGGGGATCGAACCTCGGACACTGTATGAACTGAGTACATAAGAACATAAGAAAGAAGGAACACTGCAGCAGGCCTGTTGGCCCATAGTAGGCAAGTCCTTTACAATTACGATACCGACCAAGTTACGAGACAACCAGATGTCGACTGAATACCAAAACATTGATATCCAGCAACTCGTTTATCACCAGGAACAAACTAAAAGCCCTTACAAAACCTAAAAACACTAGTTATCGGAGTGAAGAGGAAATATATCCTGATAAACACACCTGGGGAGGAATAAAACCCACTGGGAGTCATGCAGCACCTGGGGAATGGGAGGTAAACAAGTTTGAGCCAAGGAAAGGAAGAATAGCTCAAATTCATCTGAGGTGTACCTTTTAAAAGCTCAATATTTATTACAGGACAGCACAGGGACCATTTAATGTACAGTGGACCCCCGGTTAACGATATTTTTTTCATTCCAGAAGTATGTTCAGGTGCCAGTACTGACCGAATTTTTTCCCATAAGGAATATTGTGAAGTACGTTAGTCCATTTCAGACCCCCAAACATACACGTACAAACGCACTTACATAAATACACTTACATAATTGGTCGCATTTGGAGGTGATCGTTAAGCGGGGGTCCACTGTACAAACAAAACAAATTACCTAGATAACTTATAGGCTAATATAATGTTTTCTGCCCCAGGGATGTCTCTACCGTATATTAAACGTGCCAAGGCTGGTGACATGTAAATTTAATATGTATTTAAACCAGTAAAAAGACATTTGAAATGTGTAAGAGTTATTTAGCAAATAGCTTAATTGCTAGAGTTAACCCAATAAAACTGAGCCAGGAAAACCGTTTTCTATACAACTGACGCCTACTAATCCCTCAGTCCGTTCTCTTAATCACACATATAAGTTTATTGAGGTAAGTTACATAAATCATCGTACATAGTAACATGTGTATATTACCTAGAATGACCCCAAAATAAGTCAGACAATGTTGTCACTCTTGCGAGAAGAGTCAAGTGACTCTTGAAGGCATCCTGGAGACATCACTGATGTCATAACCTAAATTAAAAAAAAAAATGTGTTGCAAATCGTGAGCGGTGAATCTACTTAAATGCTCGAAACAAGGACTCCAGTGGAGGCTGTCGTAGGTAATTTACACATAAGTTACTGTGAATGTTAATTTGTGTAACAAACAGACCTGTTTGTGGGCGGAACGTTGTCAATAAAAAATCACATTATTTTGCGTTTAAGTTTATTTTTCCATCATGTCAGCATTTTATACCATTGATCTCTAACACTAACGCCGAGCTACAAAGTATTGCTAACCATGGAAACTATGTTCATTATAGTTTTTTCTTTTTTTTTGGGGGGATGGTTAATTCGATTTAAAACCCATCGACTACACGAGGGGTTATTAAGGCTGCATATAACCTTTACAACAAACAGACAAGAATAATTTAACCTCTTAAATAGGGATTAAAATAAACTCTCGGGAAACACATGAATGAATTAGATGAGACTTACTTGTCAGTAAGGTAGATCTGACCAATAACATTGACGAAGTTGAGCAGCTCGCAGACGAAGAACTGGTACGCGTAGACATTATGATGGTGGAAGTAGTGGTTAAAGTACTGGAGAGCGAAGTTCATCCTTTCGTGTTTACGATCGTCGCTGAGACACGGGAGGTCGAGCTCAGTCACCAGCCCTCTCAGCCGCCCACCTTCCAGTCGCTTCCAGATCCAGTGCGGGAAGTAGAACATTCCAGCCTGCGGGAAGTTGCGTAGTGGAGAGTGTGGGTTGATGGTATTCAACTCGTTAAACTGGGCAAGAAAAACCAGTCGGTATTGTGTTTAGCAACTCGGTTTTTATTTTTTGTGTGAATTTAGATGGTTGACCAATGGGGAAACATTTATATTTTGGGGAAATAAGGAGAAAAAATGGTAACACGCCCTAACGTTTTGTTACGTTGGGTTATAAAGAATAAAAATGCACAATACCGTGACCGCAACAATACACAATTAACTCGAACATAGAAGAAAGAAGAGCTTACGACGATATTTCGGTCCGACTTGGACCATTTACAAAGTCACTTTGTAAATGCTCCAAGTCAAACCGAAACGTCGTCGTAAGTTCCCTTTCTCCTATGTGCGGGTTATATGTGTACTTTGGGTTATGTTACGTGAGTTTGGTTTGGTTACCAAAACATTCATAGCTCCTGGAGCCGACTCTTTACTGATTGCTACTAGGTCCTCTCTCTCCCTGCTCCATGAGCTTTATCAAACCTCGTCTTAACACTATGTATGGTTCCCTCCTTCACTACGTCACTTTCTAGGTTATTCCACTTTCTGGCAACTCTATGACTTAAGAAATACTTCCTAACATCCCTTTAACTCATTTGAGTGTTCAACTTCCAATTGTGACCCCTTGTTTCTGTGTCCCATCTCTGGAACATCCTGTCTTTGTCCACCTTGACTATTCCGCGCAGTATTTTATATGTTGTTATCATGTCTCCCCTGACCCTCCTGTCCTGTGTGTGTGTGTGTGTGTCTACTCGCCTAGTTGTGGTTGCAGGGGCCGAGTCATAGCTCCTGGCCCCGCTTCTTCACTGGCCGCTACTAGGCCACTCTTCCTGCTCCATGAGATTTATCATACATCTTCTTAAAGCTATGTATGGATCCTGCCCAGACTACATCACTTCCCAGCATATTCCACTTCTTGAATACTCTGTAACTGAAGAAATACTTCCTAACATCCCTGTTATTCCTCTGAGTCTTCAACTTCCAATTGTGACCCCTTGTTTCTGTGTCCCATCTTTGGAACATCCTGTCTCTGTCCACCTTGTCGATTCTTCTCAGTATTTTATAAGTTGTTATCATATCCCCCCTATCTCTCCTGTTCTCCAGTGTCGTCCGGTTGATCTCCCTTAATCTTTCCTGGTAGGATATGCCCCTTAGCTCCGGGACTAATCTTGTTGCAAATCTTTGCACTTTCTCTAGCTTCCTTACATGCTTGGCTAGGTGTGGGTTCCAAACTGGTGCTGCATACTCCAATATGGGCCTGACGTACACGGTGTACAGGGTCCTGAACGAGTCCTTATTAAGGTGTCGGAATGCTGTTCTAATGTTTGCTAGGCGCCCATATGCTGCAGTAGTTATTGAGTTGATGTGCACCTCAGGAGATGTGCTCGGTGTTATACTCACCCCAAGATCCTTTTCCCTGAGTGAGCTTTGTAGTCTCTGGCCCCCTAGACTGTACTCCGTAAGCATTTACCAGTTCGAGTATTAGGTAATCTGTGTTCAGAATGTTTATAGGACTCTCCGCTCCGGTAACTGGTGGATGGCAATGTTTATTCCTGAACGCTCTGCCTACATTGTCAGGACTTGTGTAATTATTAAAAATCGCCTGGAAGTGATGAGCCTATATGGGCAATACAGCGTCTGGGGAACGGGGCATAATCAGATTTGATCCTAGAAAGGGAAAGGTAGCTCCATTTCTCTTGAATCGAGATCCCTTCGCTATCATCGTAGCACCTCTCCTTCCTTATTAATTCCTCTTAGTATATATATATATATATATATATATATATATATATATATATTATATATATATATATATTATATATATATATATATATATATATATATATATATATGACTGTATACAACGTATACGCTGGTATAAGCAGCCATGTCCACAGTAAATTCGGGTCTAGTATATACTGTTGTGTTAATGGTATATTCTGGACAAGAATACAGTACTGTATCCACAGTATATTTGGCCTAATATATACAGCTTTGCCCTTGGTATATCTTAAACGTGTAATTGTCTCAGTCATCATATATTCTCTACTTGCGAGGGGTTTCTTAGTATGCTATATATATATATAGTATATATACATAGGCTTGGGCAGCTGTTATGTTGCATATAAAACTCTGATTGCAAAATATTATTGTCTTGTTCTTGCGGCTTTCACTCAATGCCAGTGAAGGGCTCTCCATCCAAGTAATTGGATCTAATTTCTGTGGTCAGGTTTCTTGATGGATGAGTCAGATTTCATGTACTCACCTATGAGCGGTTGCAGGGCTCGAGTCACAGACTGTTAGGTGGAAGATGATAGGGGAACATAACTAGTCACGGTTACCGCAATGTAACTATCATATAGAATAGTGTACTAGCATACTGCTGCTGTTCCCATAATGCAACTATCATATAGAATAGTGTTGCAGCACACTACTGCTCTTCCCACAGTGTAACTATCATATAGAATAGTGTACCAGCACACTGCTGCTATTCCCACAGTGCAACTATCATATAGAATAGTGTACCAGCACACTGCTGCTGTTCCCACAGTGCAACTATCATATAGAATAGTGTACCAGCACACTATTGCTGTTCCCACAATGTAACTATCATATAAAATAGTGTACCAGCACACTGCTGGTGTTTCCACTATATAACTAAAATACAGTATAGTTTAGCAGTACACTGAGGGTATTCTCACTTTATAACTATCACAGAAAACAGGGTACCAGCAAACTGCTGGCGTTCCCACAGTATAATTATCATAGAGAGTGGGGCATTAGGACTGTGGGTGTGTCCATTGTTGTTATATAAGCACAAAAAAAGGGCCGTACCCATTAACACAGCTGCCCATACCTACTAACACAGCCGGGGGTACCCGCTAATACAGCTGGCCGTACCCACTAAAACAGTAGGACATACCCGCTAATACAACCGGTTGTACCCACTAACACAGCCGGCCGTACCCACTAACAAAGCCGGTCGTACCCAATAACACAACCGGCCGTACCCACTTACCACAACCAGCCGTACCCATTGACTCAGCCGGCTTTACCCCGGGCCAGTGCTGACGACGGGTGGGCAAGATGTAAATTCCTTTAAAGATTCACAGGAAACTCCACACTACAGAGAAGGAATGGGTTCAGATGCCATCCGTTCTGTAGTTTGTTTGCAGTCGTGTTATTAAAGCTTCGATCGGTCCAGGACCATCATCAATCTCAACTAAATGAGAATAAGGAGAAAAATATCTGTAGGCACGTCAGAGAATAATTATTCTTTTTTTTTCACGGTGGCCTGCCCTAATAGACTGGAAGACGGACTACATATTGCCCAAAAACTAATGTCAACAACTCTCTCCGTTTCCTAGATATCAAACTTACTTTTCGCCAAACTAACACACTTCGCACTAATCTGCTTCGTACCTCTCCTGCTGCTGTTGATGCCCCTGGTGTCTAGTCTATTTCATGCTTCTCTTGTTCTCTTCAGTACCTTGGAGAAACTGGTCTCTCTCTTTCTGACAGACTAAAACAGTTAAATTCCTCGTGGACCTGGGTCCTAGAGAACATATACATAAGTTAGGAGGAATGACAACAACTGGAAATGCTGAAAGAGGCGGACACGATAAAACAGTAAAACAGGTTGCTGCAGATTTCTGTGATGGATAGAAACCAAATCCAGTATGGTATTTGGGGAAGCGGATGATATTTTGTAGTACCCACAGCAGGTAACCACGCCTCAAGTATCTAGACACAAATGACACATGAAGGAGAGAGGAGTTACAACAACGTTTGGGTTCCACTTTGACCCTTTACAAAATCACACGCGTGACTTTGTAAATGGTCCAAGTAGGACCGAAACGTCATCGTAAGCTTCTCTCTCTCCATTGTGCAGGTTATCTGTGTATTGTTCCAGTCACGGTATTGTGCCTTTCTGTTCTCATGTCTCTGTTTCACAGCGGTGAAAGACAGGAATGGTTACCTGATCACGTCAAGGCCACACTTAGAATAAAATAATTTAACAATAGACCCAAAAACTATCTAATTAGTAGAATCTCATCTCGAATAGGTAAGACAGTGATTTCTTATTCCGTTAAAATTTTAATATTTTGTTTTGTGTTGGACATAGTTTTGTTGGTTAATTGATGTCACTTAGATCAGAGGAAGAGACAGCATCGAGTTGTGTCTTCGTAAAAATAATGCTATTTGACACAAGGACCCCAATGGGAATGTCACAGTGACTTAATTGGAATATCCTACAAAAAAAATACAAATTGTTATTTCTTTGCTAAGGTTATAATGTTATTAAGTACAAAGGAAGTCATTAGCATGCCTGGGCTTTTTGGGATAGGTTAGGTTAGGTTAGATTCTGCATAATTTACTATATAAATCATTGCGAAAGTTAAAACTTGCGTATGAGACCTAAAAAAAAGATTACACGCTACTTAGGCACTTACTAACTTGCTAACTTACTTACTTTTACTTACTTTTATATAATGGAACTTCGGGTGAATATTATTAATGTTAAAAGAGTCAGGGTGAAAATAATTCCTTTGTGGAAGAGCTTCTGGTGCAAATAACTCCATCTCGAAGACTGTTGGTGTAAATAATCATGATATGAGTTGTAAATGATCCTGTTAATGGGGAAGTTTGCGTGTAAATAATTACTTTTGGACGAAATCTGGTGGTAAATAATCCATTGTTAGTGAACTTTGGGCCTAAATGATCCATTTGCACAGAAAATTTGGGAAATTTCGAAAGTTTTTCGGGTTTAAATTATCTCCTCGAGGAAGAACTCGGGCTTTAAATTTCATGATTACGGAAAATATTTAAGTAAAATTACGCCTTTTTTTATGGAAAATCATTGGTGTAAATGATTACCCTCGTAAACTAGAGTTGATCAACCAGGGTTGCATGAACAGTCTCTGGGTTACGATGGTAATTTTATTTTCTCATGTTTAACATAAGAACATAAGAAAGGAAGAACACTGCAGTGGGCCTGTTGGCCCGTACTAGGCAAACCCTTCACAAATCCAGCCCACTGTCAGAATGAACGCTACCCAAGCGGTAAGCTTTGACAGTTCTATTTACTCACGTGTGACGAATGGTTTTGAAAACCGACAAGTTGAGGAACTGAGACACTTATGCAACATATGGGAATCTTCATAACGTTTCACCACACAGTGGCTTCATCAGTCTTATACAAAGCAGGAAGGTATAAGGAGAGGAGGAGTTTGAATTAATCAGTCCCTCAGCCTGGAGTCGATGTGTTCAGTCCATCATTCTTGTAGAAAGCAGAGTATAGGGCCGTAGCAGTGGCTTATATACTGTATTATATAAGCCACTGATACGGCCCTGTGACATATAATTATATACTGGCTTATATACTGTAGTATATAATTCCTCAACTTGTCGGTTTTCAAAACAGTTCGTCACATCTCTCAGACACTGCATCATCATGGGATCTCGATACAAAGAATTCTTCAAAACTTGTCCAACCTTTGGACGAAGACCTACTTCGACTAGTGGATGGTACCACTATGACCCCGCCTCCTCCTGCTTCGCCTGACCTGACTACAGTATATAAGCCACGTCTACGGCCCTATGCTGTACTTTCTGCAAGATTGATGGACTGAACATATCGACTCCAGGCTGAGGGACTGATTACCTCAAACTCCTCTCCTTATACCTTCCCGCTTTGTATAAAACTGATGAAGCCACTGTATGGCGAAACGTTATGAAGATTCCCATATGTTGCATAAATGTCTCAATTCCTCATTTACTCACGTGCAAGTCCCACTCAAATCCATCCTCTCTCACTCATGTATTTATCCATTTAAGTAATTCATGTATTTTGTTAGCCTAAGCCTGATGGTTAATATATATTTGTGTACGTTGAATATATACATTTTTTCTTATTGCTACAGACTTTGGTTTTATAAATCTGCTATGAAATGTGAATTTAACATATTTTGGATGTTAATTCAAACCTTTATTTTGCTATCTAAAATTCTGAGAGGAGGTGAGTGGGTTGAGATTATTTTGGTTTGCAGGTGCACAAGCTAATGAAGGTTAGACAACCCAAATGAAGGTTTAGATGTAAACACTGACCTGAAGGAAGAGGAAGAGTACGACCCACTGGTAGTACTTGTGGTACCTGATAGGGTATTGGTGACCACCGATATTTATTTTGCTTTTCCCAAATGCATCGTGGTTAGAAACGCCCGGGTGGGCCACCTGTTCCCCAACTACACCACCTGTCAAGGCAGGTATCGTGTACGTCGACTGTATCCAGCAGAACATATCTATCGTGTGGCTGCTGATCGCTTCAACCATACAGTCGATGGGGTCACCGAAATAGTGCTTTTTCGACACCAATAAACTAAACGCCACTAGAATCACCATAGTCACTTTGCTGTGTAGAGAGAAGATCACATTGTCTATCGTGACTCTGTCTAGATGAATTAGGTGACGGATGACACCGAACACGTCAAACATTATGGTAAAAGGCAGTGATGGAGCGACGGACGCGTAGGATGCGAGTGATGTAGGACTCGCGAGAGAGTGAGGACCCTCAGTTCTGATGTCAGCTGGTCTGTATTGCCGGCAGTCGCCACCCGCACGCATTCCTCTCTAACATTCTACCTTGTACCTCTAGTGAGGTTAATTTCTAAGTTGTATCACCCTTGTTCAAGTTTAGATTTAAGAATATGTTCCTAGTTATCTTTCACGTGGGGAAAAGAGTTTATAATATGCTCCGTAGTTCCGGGTGCGTGGGCGGAGGCGTGTCTGGGTGCAGCCTTGTAGTGGGTGGTTAAGCGTAGAGGCGGCACAAAGAGTTGCGTTTAAACCTGCGTGGGCGGTGGTTGGTGTGGGTAGCTGGTCGTTCTGGGTGTGTGGGGTGCTCCTGGGCATTGTGCTGAGCTTCTTACCACTAAATTAAAACATTTTGACTAAAAATACTGGACCCTGATGTTTCAGTCAGTTATTCCTGGTTATACTAAGCTCTTGGGTAGAGACCTGGCTCAATCTGAAAGATAGAGAGATGCCCTCTGAATGTCACATACAAGGCTATAAATTATTCCACACTGACAGGGTCAACAGGAAAGGTGGTGGAGTAGCGATGTATGTCAGAGACAATTTAAATTGTTGTGTTAGACAAGATATTAAATTAGAAGCGTCAGCCACTGAATCTGTTTGGTTACAGCTTCTCGAGGGCCGAGGAAAAACTAATTTTGGGTGTGATTTACAGGGCCCCAATTTTTGATAGGGAGTGCAGTAAACTTCTATGGGACGAAATTCGTAAGGCATCTACATACGAAAATGTTGTGCTAATGGGAGGGTTTCAACTATAGACAGATTTACGGAGCAATTTTCAGGAAATTTTAGAGTGGGTGACTTTCTTTATACGATCCAGGATTTTTTTTTAAAAAAAGTTTGGACGAGCCAAATAGGGAAAAAACCCCCTTGACTTGGTTCTTGCCCTGGGAAAA
>NC_069460.1:3937795-3967795 GCF_026875155.1 Cherax quadricarinatus
GGGTTTGTTTTTGGGGGTGTCCGGGGCATTGGCTGAGCTTCTTAACTAAATTAAAACATTTGACTAAAAATACTGGACCCTGATGTTTCAGTCAGTTATTCCTGGTTATACTAAGCTCTTGGGTAGAGACCTGGCTCAATCTGAAAGATAGAGAGATGCCCTCTGAATGTCACATACAAGGCTATAAATTATTCCACACTGACAGGGTCAACAGGAAAGGTGGTGGAGTAGCGATGTATGTCAGAGACAATTTAAATTGTTGTGTTAGACAAGATATTAAATTAGAAGCGTCAGCCACTGAATCTGTTTGGTTACAGCTTCTCGAGGGCCGAGAAAAACTAATTTTGGGTGTGATTTACAGGGCCCCAAATCTTGATAGGGAGTGCAGTAAACTTCTATGGGACGAAATTCGTAAGGCATCTACATACGAAAATGTTGTGCTAATGGAGATTTCAACTATAGACAGATTGACTGGAGCAATTTGACAGGAAATTTAGAGTCGGGTGACTTTCTTGATACGATCCAGGATTGTTTTTTAAAACAGTTTGTGACAGAGCCAACTAGGGAAATAACCTCTTGACTTGGTTCTTGCCAGTAGGGAAACACTAATTAATAATCTTGAGGTTAATGATGAGCTTGGGGAGAGTGATCACAAATCACTCAGTTTTTAACATATCATGGAATTCCCCTAATAATGGCAATCAAGTCTCCGTCCCTGACTTTCGCTTGGCTGATTTCATAGGACTGAAAAATTACTTAGGTGGGCTGAACTGGAATGACCTGACTAGGGTCAGGTAGGTGGTGATGGTTGCCGATATGATGCTTTCCAGGCATAGTTCTAGCTGCTCAGTCAAATTATGTTCCAAATAGGGAAATCAGATCAAACAAAAATGATCCTAAATGGATGAACAATAGATTAAAATATCTGATTGGTCAAAAGAGAGGCATATATAGGCAAATCAAAAGAGGAGAGGGCAATTAAGAAATCGATATATTCAGTTAAAGAGAGAAATAAAAAAGGGAATTAGAAAAGCAAATAAGAGATTATGAGGTTAAAGTTGCAAGAGAATCGAAGACTAACCCAAAAGGATTCTTTCAGGTATACAGAAGTAAGATCAGGGACAAGATAGGCCCACTCAAAAGTTCCTCGGGTCAGCTCACTGACAGTGATAAGGAATGTGTAGAATTTTTTAACACATAACTTCCTCTCAGTTTTTAACACAGGAGGATACCAGCGATATTCCAGTAATGATAAATTATGTAGAACAGGACGATAATAAACTGTGCACTATTAGGGTCACAAGTGACATGGTCCTTAGGCAAATAGATAAATTAAAACCTAACAAATCCCCAGGCCCTGATGAACTGTATGCAAGGGTTCTAAAGGAATGTAAAGAGGAGCTTAGCACACCTTTGGCTAATCTTTTCAACATATCACTACAAACTGGCATGGTGCCAGATAAGTGGAAATGGCAAATGTGATACCTATTTTCAAAACAGGTGACAGGTCCTTAGCTTCGAACTATAGACAATAAGCCTAACCTCCATAGTGGGAAAATTTATGGAATCAATAATTGCCGAGGCAGTTCGTAGCCACCTTGAAAAGCATAAATTAATCAACGAATCTCAGCATGGTTTTACAAAGGGGCGTTCCTGCCTTAACAATTTATTAACTTTTTTTCACTAAGGTATTTGAGGAGGTAGATCATGGTAATGAATATGATATTGTGTATATGGACTTCAGTAAGGCTTTTGACAGGGTCCCACATCAGAGACTATTGAGGAAAATTAAAGCACATGGAATAGGAGGAGAAATTTTTTCCTGGATAGAGGCATGGTTGACAAATAGGCAGCAGAGAGTTTGCATAAATGGGGAGAAATCAGAGTGGGGAAGCGTCACGAGCGGTGTTCCACAGGGGTCAGTGTTGGGCCCCCTGCTGTTCACAATCTACATAAACGACATAGATGAGGGCATAAAGAGCGACATCGGCAAGTTTGCCGATGACACCAAAATAGGCCGTCGAATTCATTCTGACGAGGACATTCGAGCACTCCAGGAAGATTTGAATAGACTGATGCAGTGGTCGGAGAAGTGGCAGATGCAGTTTAATATAGACAAATGCAAAGTTCTAAATGTTGGACAGGACAATAACCATGCCACATATAAACTAAATAATGTAGATCTTAATATTACGGATTGCGAAAAAGATTTAGGAGTTCTGGTTAGCAGTAATCTGAAACCAAGACAACAGTGCATAAGTGTTCGCAATAAAGCTAATAGAATCCTTGGCTTCATATCAAGAAGCATAAATAATAGGAGTCCTCAGGTTGTTCTTCAACTCTATACATCCTTGGTTAGGCCTCATTTAGATTATGCTGCACAGTTTTGGTCACCGTATTACAGAATGGATATAAATTCTCTGGAAAATGTACAAAGGAGGATGACAAAGATGATCCCATGTATCAGAAACCTTCCCTATGAGGATAGACTAAGGGCCCTGAAACTGCACTCTCTAGAAAAGACGTAGAATTAGGGGGGATATGATTGAGGTTTATAAGTGGAAGACAGGAATAAATAAAGGGATGTAAATAGTGTGCTGAAAATATCTAGCCTAGACAGGACTCGCAGCAATGGTTTTAAGTTGGAAAAATTCAGATTCAGGAGGGATATAGGAAAGTACTGGTTTGGTAATAGAGTTGTGGATGAGTGGAACAAACTCCCAAGTACCGTTATAGAGGCCAGAACGTTGTGTAGCTTTAAAAATAGGTTGGATAAATACATGAGTAGATGTGGGTGGGTGTGAGTTGGACCTGATAGCTTGTGCTAACAGGTCGGTTGCCGTGTTCCTCCCTTAAGTCAATGTGACCTGACCTGACTAGGTTGGGTGCATTGGCTTAAGCCGGTAGGGACTTGGACCTGCCTCGCATGGGCCAGTAGGCCTTCTGCAGTGTTCCTTCGTTCTTATGTTCTTATGTTCTTATATGCAGGAGTTGCATATACCCCATTCGATGGAGTCTACCTGGAGGGTATTCCGGGGATCAGCGTGAAGAGTTTTCTTTCTTCAAATAAAGCGTTGAACCCGTGTAGGTTATTCAGTGCACGGAATGATAGAGGCTCGATCCTCCTCCCTCTAATTGCGGCTCATTCTCTGACCAGGTGTATTATGTAGAGTGTAGGTGTGAGTGGGGCGTTTGTGTGGTATGTGCAGGTGTGCGAGTGTGTGTGTGTGTGTGCGGGGTGAAGGCAGAGTATCCTTGGTGGAAGTGGTACATTAGTATGTACCGCGGGACGACGTCTCCGGTCCATGACGCCTTCATTACCATAGTACCTGCCCCAGTACCGGTTTCTCACAGTCTCCAGTACCAGTTCTAACCTGCACCAGAGCTACCCGCTCCTTCACTAACTCAAACTCCTCCAGAATTCTAATGGTCATGTTGATAAAACATATGCAACAATTAGGTATCTTTACGCCGAAACGTTTCGCCTACACAGTAGGTTTCTTCAGTCGAGTACCTAGAAAGCAGCTGAAAGAGAAGAGATGTAAATACGATGTAAACAGTCCATGTTTGTAGGTACTGTATACCATTATCATACTCACAATAATAGCTATCTCTTTAGTATATCGAAATATATCTGTCATTATATATACACGATGCGTTGAACCCTTATGAGTCACATAATGCTTGGGAATATGTACATTAGAGTAAAAACTGCTAATTATATGGGACCAGATTACTATACAAAATGAACTAAAATTATAATATATATATATATATTATATATATATATAATATATATATATATATATATTTTATATATATATATATATTATATATATATATATATATATATATTATATATATTATATATATATATATTATATATATATTTTATATATATATATATATATATATATATATATATATATATATATATATATATATATATATATATACAAATCTAGCCTAAGACTGAAGATTTGACAATGAGCACTGATTAGGTGGACCTGGTCTAAATGTGTAAAGGTAATCAGGTTTGATTCGAGAAAGGGAATTCAAGCTCCATTTTCTCGAATTACGAGCTTTTTATTAGCATCAAGACATCCCCTTTGACTGAACATCCGATCTGGTGATGCTTCCACATAATCTCTTCACGGTCTTAAGCACTGTCTTAGGTCTTATGGTTTGTAGCGTCACGTCTGATCTTACGGCCTATGTTGAGAATGGTATAAAATCCCGACAAGTTGGTAATAAGGACAGTGTTTACTCACCTTACGATTGTACGCGTAACTCGACCAACAGATTCGTTTTTTGTTTATTTATACTTTAAAAAAAAATTGACCCCTTTTGTTTTTTAATACGTCCTTTTGAGATACTTCCTGGCCAGGAGACGCCGACTATGACCCGTTCAGTATGCCAATTTATGGTATGGGAACTAGCCGATGCTCTACTAGGGGCCACGACTTAGCATAAAGTCACTTAAATCACAGCCCCCGTCACAGCAAACTCATTGTCCGACAAGTTATCATGCAGGTACCCCATCCTGGGGCGTTGGTCAAAAAGAATCAGGGGGGAAGAACAAGCCATAACACATGTCTGCCTCGTGTATCCGCAATCGTTTTCCCTTATAAACGACACGCCTGTTTTCTTTTGGGACACCACTCCACGCCCCCTTTCGTAGGGGGGGAAAGGTACCAAGCTAAGCTTGCTCCCAGCTGCAGTCTTAAGCTCCCTTTCCCCACGAGCCTCCCTGGGGGGGGGAAGATGGAGACCAGAGGCCTAGCTTTTCCCCGAGCCCCCGTGGGGGGAAAAGGGCGCTAGTCCTGGGGACAGTTGGTCAACGATGAGGAGGATTTGTCCCCTCCCATAGGGGGGCATGGGGTCTAAAGACCCCCCCAAACAGGGAAGACCCGGGGGGAAGACCCCCCCCCCGGAAAAATCAAGCCATTAAAAAAGATGTAATTGCCGCCCTGTGACAAACTTGCTATGTGACAGAGAGACAAAAAATGTGACGACGTTTAGGTCCGATGGGGCCAGAGCTGGATGGTGCAATTTCGCTTAATAATTTTTCCCCATATTTCTGCTATTTTAAACAAATTCTCTTGAATTTAAAAAAAAACATTTTTTTTTTTTGTCCTGGGTTTCACCCCGGGACCCAGTAAGGGATCACTTTTCCTCCCCATGGGAAGGCCCATTGGTCAAAAAAATTATTAAGATTTTTTGAGTATGAAAATTTTTTAAAAAATAACTTTTAGCATTTAAAAAAGGTTGATTTGATTCTTTAATCAAAGTTTTATTTTCAGAGAAAAGACGCATTCACTTGGGTACTCGACTCAAAAAAATTTAATAACTGTTGCTAACAAACCACGGTACGGGTGGGTTTAAAACCTTAATGAAACCCGCTGGCCCAGTGGTTTACGCAGGGCCGGGGATTTTAGACTCACGGGGGTTTTAAACCCCCGCGACCTGGTTAGATATCTCCATCGTCAAAAGTTTTTCTCCCCTGAGGTATTTTACATCGAAAAGGAGAAAATAAACCTAGACACTAGAGGTGAGTTAGGTAAAAAGACCGGTGCCTTCTGTCGGCCCTGAGGGATGATACCTCAAAAATTACCTCTCTATTTTTCCCCACGTCTAAATTAAAAAGCCTGTATTCGACGTAAAAGCCTGCTACAAATATAACTTTTCCCAAAACCTATGTAACCTATGACTTACACATGTTTCTTTCTCATGATCTTTTTAGGTATTGGGGTTTGCAATGAAATGGGTTGGGCAAATTTTTTTTGTGAGTGGGTTTGGGTTTGAGAAGAACTGCCTTTTTGGGCTAATGGGGTTTCCAGCAATTTTCCCTCCTTTCTACGTTCTTAAGATCTGAAGAAAGGTGTTGCAGTAAGCCCCAAAAAATTTTGGGCAGCCCAAAGTATCGTTTGAAATGTGCATATGACTTAGAAGTGTTTAAAAGTTTAACGATGTAACAAACATTCAACCTAAAGGAAAAAGCGATAGGGGCCCGATCTTAGGAGGAGGCTCGCTCCCTGTTATGATACTGCACTTCCGGCCCCTGGATGGGTTCGTGCAGGTCGTTTGACTCAGTTCCAATGTTCTTGTTTTTCCGTTTTTAAATGTTTTTTTAAATTATTATTATTTTTTTATTATTATTATTTTTATTTTTGGTATTATTATTATTATTATTTAATTTTTTTTATTATTTTATTTTTTTATTATTATTTTTATTATTATTTTTTATTATTTTCATTCATTTGAATAGGGTGTTGGGTCTGGGGACGGTGATAATCGGTTTGATTAAAAGGGAAATGAGGAGTATTCTAATTTATTTGGGGTCAAGAGCCCTTCCTTGCAAGCAAAAGGCCCTTGATGGTACTCAATTTTTCATACTAGATTTCAGGGCGAGAGTTGTTTGTCTCCCGCTAAGAATTCTTAGAAGGCATGAGGGAAGGGGAAAATGGGATATGAGAGGGAGAGAGATATAAGAGAGGAAATGTGTCCAAAAATGGGGTAACTTCCCCTTGATGAAGGGAAATGACTGTGATGCAAGGAATTTCCATTTTTCTTATTTAAAAATATCTGTATAAAAAGTTTTACTCTAGTTAAGTTCGCTTATCCATTTGGAGAATCACTCACCCGTTTTAAAAAGCATTTTGGAGGGTTGTGGGAATTAGATTTGGGCCTACAAGGGTTTAAAAAAAGTGAACTCACATCCACCTGTGGGGTAGCACAAGAACACGTTTTTACATACAAAAGGGCCCAGTAACTAGGCCCGAAGAGGCTAAAAAAGGAAATATCTTTTATATATTATAAAATATAATATATATATATATATATATAATATATATATATTATTATATTTAAATTTTATATATAAAAATTTAAAATATTTATATATATTTTTTATATTATATTTATATATTAATATAAAGTAGATAATATTTGTTGAAAGGTCTTGTATCTAATTTTATTAATAGTTTTTCCGTGATATATCACACAGGTTACTTCTGTCTAGCCTAGTCCTCGATAAGGGATAGTCAAACACACAGTGTTCAAAAAAAGTGGGAGAGGGGGGTTTTTTCTCCAACGCAAACCAAAGAGCGTGGGATTCTAACGCTTAAAGGGATTACGGCTTGTTTCTTATTTCCAGCCAAAGCCTCTCAGTTATTTGGTTGTTCGGGAAAACTAGAAGAAATTTGGGTTTTGATTAGATACCATAATCAGTAATAATACATATTTCATCTCTTTGAGGTTCGTAGGGCTACTATCAGCTTACGTCGTATCGAAGGAGTTTGGCTAGAAATTACGTCTGACTGAACATGACTCTGATGCTGGTTCTGGGATCCTTCACGGAGGTACTTACACCTACACAGTGATGCTCTGTGCCCCTACTGAAAGGCATTTCCACCCCACAGATTTTCTGTTTAACCTCCCCCATTGCTATTAATTAGTGCTGGTTGGAGTGGAAGGGGGTGATTGTGAGGGTGGACGTGGTAGTGATTTTAGTGATGGTGGTGGTGGCAGAAATGTCCGTGATGTTGAGAGTTCTAGTGGTAGGAGGTAAATGGGGAGGGTGTTCTTGTTGTGGAAGCAGTGGTTTTGTGGTAAGGGTGGTGGTGCTGTTCCGCTCTACAAATACCATGACTCTCTCTCTCTCTCTCTCACACACACACACGCACGAAACCACACACACCCCACACACACACACACACAACACACACACACACACACACACACACACACACACACACACACACACACACACACATACATACACGCACACACATACACACACACACACACATTCATGGAGCAGGGAGAGGGAGGGCCTAGTAGCGTTCAGTGAAGAGGCGGGGCTAGGAGCTGAGTGTCGACCCCTGCAACCACAATTAGGTGAGTACACACACACCACACCCCACACAACACACACACACACACACACACACACACAATGACCCTCTCTTTCAGTGTAGTCCTTTCTTCTTGTTTTTTCTGTCACGGTCGAGGGGTACCAGAGAGTATACCTCGACCGCGACAGAACACAAGAAGAAAGGACTACACTGAAAGAGAGGGTACAGAGACGCAAGGAGGAACGAGAGGCAATTGACGAAAATGAGCAGGACCCAGACACAGGAGGAAGGGCAAAAAACACCCCACAGAATCTCCCACCAAAAGACTCCAACCGCGACTTTCCCCAACGCAACTGAGCAACCTTTATACTACAACCCACTCACTGTTCCCTCTGCCAAAACCCCCCATATCACAAACCTCACCCCAACAGCTGTCCCTTATGGGCATTCTGACCCCACCTCCATCAACACAAACCCCACCTACACCACAGCCCCATATAGGCCCCCCCCAAGGCTCTCGCTCCCCCAACCCCAATATTCTTGCATGACCCACAATGATAAAAAGAAACTGAAGGTTTGGGTACACAAACGCGGATGGAAATAACGAATAAACATGAGGGAGTGGAACGAAAGAATCAGTGAAAAATCCCCAGACATCATAGCAGTCACAGAAACCCAAAAATCGCTGAGACAATAACATACACAATCTTTCCCCAACAGGATATCAGATCCTGGGGGAAAGATAGAAGGAGTAGAGGGGAGGAGGGTTGCACTGCTCATAAAACACCGATGGGGATTTGAGGAAATGGAAGGCATGGACATGATTGGAGAAAGAGACTACATTGTAGGTAGAAATTTAGTCCGGAGAACATAAAATAGTTCATTGGAGTGATGTATAACCCACCACAGAATGCAGGAGGCCAAGAGAGGAGTACGAAGAAAACAACAGGGGGTTGGTGGACACATGGCTGAGGTGGCAAGAAGAGCTCACTCGAGCAGAGCAAAGTTACTGGTAATGGGCGATTTCAACCACAGGGAGATCGACTGGGAAAACCTGGAGCCACATGGGGGTCCCGAAACATGGAGAGCCAAGATGATGGATGTGGTACTTGAAAACCTCATGCATCAACATGTCAGGGACACAACCAGAGAGAGAGGGGAGGATGAGCCAGCAAGACTGGATCTTGTGTTCACCCTGAGCAGTTCAGACATTGAGGACATCACTTACGAGAGGCCCCTTGGAGCTAGCGATCACGTGGTTCTGAGTTTTGACTATATAGTAGAGTTACAAGTGGAGAAGGTAACAGGAACTGAAGGGGACAGGCCAAACTATAAAAGGGGGGACTACACAGGTATGAGAAACTTCCTGCAGGAGGTTCAGTGGGACAGAGAAATGGTAGGAAAATCAGTAAACGAGATGATGGAATATGTGGCAACAAAGTGCAAGGAGGCAGAGGAAAGTTTTGTTCCCAAGGGAAACAGAAATAATAGGAAGACCAAAACGAGTCCTTGGTTTACCCAAAGGTGTAGGGAGGCAAAAACTAAGTGCAACAGAGAATGGAAAAGGTACAGGAGGCATAGGACCCAGGAAAACAAGGAGATTAGTAGAAGAGCCAGAAACGAGTATGCACAGATAAGGAGGGAGGCCCAGCGACAGTATGAAAACGACATAGCATCGAAAGTCAAATCTGACCCGCAACTGCTGTATAGCCACATTAGGAGGAAGACAACAGTCAAGGACCAGGTGATAAGGCTGAGGAAAGAAGGTGGAGAACTCACAAGAAACGATCAAGAGGTATGTGAGGAGCTCAACACGAGATTTAAGGAAGTATTTACAGTAGAGACAGGAAGGACTCTGGGGGGACGGACCAGATGGGGACACCAGCAAGGAATACACCAACAAGTGTTGGACGACATACATACAGATGAGGAGGAGGTGAAGAAACTACTAAGGGACATCGATACCTCAAAGGCAATGGGACCGGACAACATCTCCCCGTGGGTCCTTAGAGAGGGAGCAGATATGTTGTGCGTGCCACTTACCACAAACTTCAACACGTCCCTGGAAACTGGGCAACTACCTGAGGTATGGAAGATGGCAAATGTAGTTCCCATTTTTAAAAAAGGAGACAGAAAAGAGGCACTAAACTATAGACCCGTGTCATTGACGTGTATAGTATGCAAAATTATGGAGAAGATTATCAGGAGGAGAGTGGTGGAGCACCTGGAACGGAACAAGAGTATAAATGCCAACCAGCACGGATTCACGGAAGGCAAATCCTGTGTCACAAACCTTCTGGAGTTTTATGATAAAATAACAGAAGTAAGACACGAGAGAGAGGGGTGGGTCGATTGCATCTTCTTGGACTGCAAGAAGGCCTTTGACACAGTTCCTCACAAGAGATTAGTGCAGAAGCTAGAGCATCAGGCGCATATAACAGGAAGGGCACTGCAATGGATCAGAGAATACCTGACAGGGGGGCAACAACGAATCATGGTACGTAATGATGTATCACAGTGGGCACCTGTGACGAGCGGGGTCCCACAGGGGTCGGTCCTAGGACCAGTGCTATTTTTGGTATATGTGAACGACATGATGGAAGGGTTAGACTCAGAAGTGTCCCTGTTTGCAGATGATGTGAAGTTAATGAGGAGAATTAAATCTGATGAGGACCAGGCAGGACTTCAAAGAGACCTGGACAGACTGGACACCTGGTCCAGCAAATGGCTTCTCGAATTTAATCCTGAAAAATGCAAAGTCATGAAGATAGGGGAAGGGCACAGAAGACCACAGACAGAGTATAGGCTAGGTGGCCAAAGACTGCAAACCTCACTCAAGGAGAAAGATCTTGGGGTGAGTATAACACCGAGCATGTCTCCGGAAGCACACATCAATCAGATAACTGCTGCAGCATATGGGCGCCTGGCAAACCTGAGAACAGCATTCCGATACCTTAGTAAGGAATCATTCAAGACACTGTACACCGTGTATGTCAGGCCCATACTGGAGTATGCAGCACCTGTTTGGAACCCGCACTTGATAACGCACGTCAAGAAACTAGAGAAAGTACAAAGGTTTGCGACAAGGTTAGTTCCAGAGCTAAGGGGAATGTCCTATGAAGAAAGATTAAGGGAAATCGGCCTGACCACACTGGAGGACAGGAGGGTCAGGGGAGACATGATAACGACATATAAAATACTGCGTGGAATAGACAAGGTGGACAAGACAGGATGTTCCAGGGAGGGGACACAGAAACAAGAGGCCACAATTGGAAGTTGAAGACACAAATGAGTCAGAGAGATAGTAGGAAGTATTTCTTCAGTCATAGAGTTGTAAGGCAGTGGAATAGCCTAGAAAATGACGTAGTGGAGGCAGGAACCATACACAGTTTTAAGACGAGGTTTGATAAAGCTCATGGAGCGGGGAGAGAGAGGGCCCAGTAGCAACCGGTGAAGAGGCGGGGCCAGGAGCTAAGACTCGACCCCTGCAACCACAAATAGGTGAGTACAAATAGGTGAGTACACACACACACACACACACACACACACACACACTGACATGTATAGTATGAAAAATCATGGAGAAGTTTATCAGAAGAGGGGTGGAACTCCTAGAAAGGAATGATCTCATCAACAGCAGCCAACATGGTTTCAGGGAGGAAATCCTGTGTCACAAACCTTTACTGGATTCTATGACATGGTGACAGCAGTAAGACAAGAGGAGAGGGGTGGGTGGATTGCATATTCTTGGACGCAATGAAGGCGTTTGACACAGTTCCACACAAGAGATTGGTGCAAAAGCTGGAGGACCAAGCAGGGATAACAGGGGAAGGCACTAAAAATGGATCAGGGAATACTTGTCAGGAAGACAGCAGCTAGTCAGGTACGTGGCGAGGTGTCAGAGGGGCACCTGTGACCAGCGGGGTCCCACGGGGGTCGTCCTAGGCCCAGTGCTGTTTCTGGTATTTGTGAACGACGTGACGGAAGGAATAGACTCTGAGGTGCCCCTGTTTGCAGATGACGTAAAGTTGATGAGAAGAATTCACTCGATCGAAGACCGGGCCCAGAACTAAAAAAGGGATCTGGACAGGCTGCAGACCTGGTCCAGCAATTGGGCCCCTGGAGTTCAATCCCACCAAGTGCAAAAGTCATGAAGATTGGGAAGGGCAAAGAAGACCGCAGACGGAGTACAGTCTAGGGGGGCCAGAGACTACAAACCTCACTCAAGGAAAAAAATCTTGGGGTGAGTATAACCCCAGGCACATCTCCCGAAGCGCACATCATTTAAATAACTGCTGCAGCATATGGGCGCCTAGCAAACCTCAGAAACAGCATTCCGACATCTTAATAAGGAATCGTTCAGGACCCTGTACACGTGTACGTTTTGGCCCATATTGGAGTATGCGGCACCAGTTTGGAAACCCACACCTAGTCAAGCACGTAAAAAAACTAGGAAAGTGCAAAGGTTTGCAACAAGACTAGTCCCAGAGCTAAGAGGTATGTCCTACAGGGGAGGTTAAGGGGAAAAAAACCCGACGACACTGGAGGACAGGAGAATAGGGGGACATGATAAACGACATACAAAATACTGAGAGGAAAATTTACAAGGTGGACAAAGACAGGATGTTCCAGAGATTGGACACAGTAACAAGGGGACACAGTTGGAAGTTGAAGACACAGATGAATCACAGGGATGTTAGAAAGTATTTCTTCAGCCACAGAGTAGTCAGTAAGTGGAATAGTTTGGGAAGCGATGTAGTGGAGGCAGGATCCATACAAAGCTTTAAGCAGAGGTATGATAAAGCTCACGGTTCAGAGAGAGTGACCTAGTAGCGATCAGTGAAGAGGCGGGGCCAGGAGCTCGGACTCGACCCCCGCAACCTCAACTAGGTGAGTACACACACACGCCGGACAACATCTCCCCGTGGGTCCTCAGGGAGGGAGCAGATATACTGTATGTGCCATAAACCACAATCTTCAACACATCCCTTGAAACTGGGCAGCTACTAGAGGTATGAAAGATCGCAAATGTAATTCCCATTTTTAAAGAAGGAGACAGAAAAGAGGCACTAAATTACAGACCAGTGACACTGACCTGTATAGTATGCAAAGTCATGGAGAAGATTATCAGGAGGAGAGTGGTAGAGCACCTGGAACGGAACAAGATTATAACCGATAACCAGCACGGATTCATGGAAGGCAAATCCTGTGTCACAAACCTTCTGGAGTTCTCTGACAAAAGTACAGAAGTGCGACACGAAAGAGAGAGGTGGGTTGATTGCATTTTCTTGCACTGCAAGAGGGCCTTCGACACAGTTCCTCACAAGCGACTAGTGCAGAAACTAGAGGATCAGGCGTGTATAACAGGAAGGGCACTGCAATGGATCAGAGAATATCTGACAGGGAGGCAACAACGAGTCATGGTACGGGATGAGGTATCACAGTGGGCACCTGTGACGAGCGGGGTCCCACAGGAGTCGGTCCTAAGACCAGTGCTATTTCTGGTATATGTGAATGACATGATGGAAGGGTTAGACTCAGAGGTGCCCCTGTTTGCAGATGATGTGAAGTTAATGAGGAGAATTAAATCAGATGAGGACCAGGCTGGACTTCAAAGAGACCTGGACAGGCTGGACACGTGGTCCAGCAACTGCATTCTTGAATTCAACCCTGCCAAATGCAAAGTCATGAAGATCGGGGAAGGGCAAAGAAGACCGCAGACAGAGTATAGACTAGGTAGCCAAGGACTGCAAGCCTTGCTCAAGGAGAAAGATCTTGGGGTGACCATAACACCGAGCATGTCTCCGGAGGCACACATCAACCAGATAACTGTTGCAGTATGCGGGCGCCTGGCAAACCTGAGAATAGCGTTCCGATACCTTAGTAAAGAATAATTCAAGGCACTGTACACTGTGTACGTCAGGCCCATACTGGAGTATGCAGCACCAGTTTGGAACCCACACCTGGTCAAACACGTCAAGAAATTAGAGAAAGTGCAAAGGTTTGCAACAAGGCTAGTTCCGGAGCTCAGGGGTATGTCCTACGAAGAAAGGTTGAGGGAAATCGGACTGACGACATTGGAGGACAGGCGGGTCAGGAGAGACATGATAACGACATACAAAATACTGCGTGGAATAGATAAGGTAGACAGAGACTGGTTGTTCCAGAGAGGGGACACAGAAACAAAGGGTCACAATTGGAAGCTGAAGACTCAGACGAGTCAGAGGGATGTTATGAAGTATTTCTTCAGTCATAGAGTCGTCAGGAAGTGGAATAGCCTAACAAGTGATGTAGTGGAAGCAGGAACCATACATAGCTTTAAGACGAGGTATGACAAAGCTCTGGAAGCAGAGAGAGGACCTAGTAGCGATCAGTGAAGAGGCGGGGCCAGGAGCTGAGTCTCGACTCCTGCAACCACAATTAGGTGAGTAGGTGAGTGCACACACACAAGAACTCAGGGGTTACAAGATAACGACATACAAAATACTGAAAATAATTGATGTGGGGGACAGGGACAGAGTCTTCGAGTGACCGGAAACAGGCACCCAAGGGCACAGCTGGAAGTTAAAAAATTCACAAGAATCACAGGGACGTTAGGAAATATTTCTTCAGCCTCAGAGTTGTCAGGAAGCAGAGCCCCATGGACAGCGAAGTGGAAGAGGCAGGAGCCATACACAGTTTTAAAACCAGATACGATAGGGTTCACCAAGCTAGGAGGGAACCCAGTAGAGGCCAGCGAAGGTCAGCGGAGGCCAGCGGAGGCTAGCGGAGGCCAGCGGAGGCCAGCGGAGGCCAGCGGAGGCCAGCGGAGGCCAGAAGCTGAGACTCAGCTCACATGTAGGTAAACACATACATGCGCTTCAAACAAATTTTTCCTGTATTGTCTTGGCCACTAAAGCCGAGTTGTCGTAGGAATGACCAACAGGTCGTTTTCTCCCGACTTGTTATGATTGATTAAATCACGTTGACAACGTGAAAAGGCGCTGTGTCTCAGCTCCTGGCCGTGCCTCAATAACATGTTTGATCAGTCTTAACCCGGGTTATATCGTTCTTTTCATAAAACTTTGTATAGAACCTGTGAGTGTATAAGAGAGAGAGAAAGAAAGAAAGAGAGCGAGAGAGAGTGTATGTGTGTGTATTTAACCTCTAAATATAACTCTAACCTTCACCAAAAGAACAACAGTTAAATGTTCTGGCTGAATTACGTCAGCTTGAAGCACACTGTTAACACCCGAGTGTTGTCTGTGTGTTATGAAGTGTTGCAGTGCAGTGTGTTGCGTGTTTGCTTTGTGTTATTGTGTGTTGTCTGTGTTATGTGTTGTATTGTGTTATTGTGTGTTACTATGTTTTGTATTGTGTGTTGTCCGCATGTTATGTTATTTGTGTATTATTATGAATTATATGTTGGAATGAGCTATTGTTATTATTATTATTATTATTATTATTATTATTATTATTATTATTGTTGTTGTTGTTGTTGTTGTTGTTGTTGTTGTTGTTGTTGTTGTTGTTGTTGTTGTTGTTGTTGTTATTATTATTATTATTATTATTATTATTATTATTATTATTATTATTAGCAATCATCATCATCATCATCATCACTGTTTTTAATTTATATCACCTGGGAAGAGGCAGTCGCCTGCAGGCCAAATTAAAGGTAGAAGGACGGGAGGGGAGGAAAATAGGTGCAGAGAAAGGAGCGAAATGAGTGGGACATGGGTAGGATAGTAGGATGAGAGAGAGAGGGAGAAGTTGGGGGAATGAAGAAGCGAGAAGAGGTATTCCCCTTTCCCTAGGGAAAAGGGGGGGGGTATTCCCATACCCCGAAAACTCAGATAAAAATGAGAGGGCTCTGAGAGAGATCTTCCAGGATCAAGGAGAGAGGCCTTGGGAAATCTATAGAGGACATTGTACTTGTCACTTTGATGGAGGATTTGTTGGAGTGTCTCTTTGATGGAGTGTCTTTGTGATGGAGGGATGGTTGGAGTGTCTCTCTGCGATGGATGGATTGTTGGAGTGTCTCTGTGTTCGAGTGCTTGTTGAAAGTGCCTGGTAAATAAGATCTTTCTGGAGTTTGTGTGTTGGTATACTTGTTGGAGTGTCTCTTTCATGGAGTGTCTTTGTGGCGGAGGGATGGTTGGAGTGTGTCCGCGATGGATGGATTGTTGGAGTGTCTCTGTGTTCGAGTGATTACTGAAAGTGCGTGTTGAAGAAGAGCTTTGTTTGTGTGATGGAGTACATGTAGGAGTGTGTAACGGAGTGATTGTTGAGGGGTTTGTATTGGGGGTAATGTTGCAGTATCTCTGTGATGGAGGAAGTGTTGATGTACTGTTCCACCTTCCACCTTCCATCCACCCTTGCTATATATTCCCTTCTCATTCCCCTTTCCTTCTCTTTGATTTACATCCTTCACACCACCACATTGCCTTCTAATTTATTCACCCCTGTGGAATAAGCAATCTTGAGTAATGGTGAACAGGTTACATGCAGCCTTAATAACCCTCGTGTAGTCAATAGGCTTTAAATCCCATTAGTCAGCCTAACCATGAAATAACGCTTTGCCGGCAAGAAGGAAAACACACAACCTGCTTATATCTGGACACCATGTCGCTCGTTCTAGAGCTATATAATGACTTGATAAAGGTCAACACAGAGCGGAATATTGTCTCGTTTAAAGCTTGTTCACAACGTGTGCCTTCCGTCTATGCTTTTGCTCATAATTCCAGTTCTCACCACGCAGCCTCCGCAGCCTCCAACTCCCGTCTTCTCCTCCTCCTCCTCTCTGCAACATCCAGATAATATGTCTCACACCCTTACACACGCACCAGTGGACAAAATGCCACTTAGATGCGCTGGATGACTTTATTAACCATGTTTCACCCACTTAAGGGCTTTATTTAGCCACTGACTTGATGAATCACTGTGTGAGGCATCCACAGGACTTAAGTGTTATTTACAAACCTACATCACTGTACAATGATGCATTATATTTCTTTTTGGTTACGCAGACGCACACACACACACGCACACACACACATACACACACACACACACACACACACACACACACACACACACACACACACACACACACACACACACACACACACACACACACACACACACACCTGTATATATATATGTGTGTGTGTGTGTGTGTGTGTGTGTGTGTGTGTGTGTGTGTGTGTGTGTGTGTGTGTGTGTGTGTGTGTGTGTGTGTGTGTGTGTGAGTGTGTGCGCTGAGAGAGAGAGATAGAGAATGCACAATATTCCATTTCTTTGCCGTTTTCTCGTCAGGTACTTACTGCGAACCTTTTCCTGTCTCATATCCTTCTCTCTTATTCATCACATTCCACTTTTATCCATCACATCCCACTTTCTCCACTCCCACCCTTCTCCCAGTCGCACTCAACACCAACACATATTGCAACAAGGAGATAGAAGTATTTTTAGACCAGCAAGAGTCTTGATAAAGGGGGAGGAAGCGATAAGAACAAAGGGAATAAGCATAGAGCATGCGAAGAGGTAAGGGAAGTAAAGGGAAATGCGACCACTGGAAAGGGGAGAGAAACGGACCGTGAGTGAGAGTGAGGGATGAGGGTAGCCATGAATGAGTAAGGGGTTGAGGGGAGGGGTTGTAAGTGAAGGGACATCGTGAGGGGAAGATGTTATAGAGGAAAAGAGGGAAGCAGAAATTCTTGACTGAGGGGAAACGGTAAACTTTCGTGAGTAATGGGAAAGAAGAAGCAAAGTTTCGTGAGTAAAGGGAAGTAAAATTTCGTGAGGGGAAAAAAAGAAAGCAAAATTTCGTGAGTAAAAAAAAAAAAAAGAGAAGTAAAATTTCGTTAGAAAAAACGAAAGTAAAATTTCATGAGTTAAAAAAAAGTAAAATATCGTGAGTAAATCCAAAAAAAAATCGTGAGAAAAAAAAATTCGTGAGTAAAGATAAGTAAAACTTCGTGAGTAAAGAGAAGTAAACTTTCGTGAGTATGGTAAAACATAGCATAGTGAGTAAGGGGAGAAAGTAAACTGATGAGTTATCCCTGAGTTTTTCTTCCTTCTGTAGTTACAATCAGGATACTAATACCTGTTACCCATCACCTGAACACTTCCATCAGGTAATGGAACTCCTTACGCACTGAACTGGACTATTTTCTTACCTTGTATGTGCCAGACTAGTTGGACTGGAGTTTTTAATACATTTTCGTCTGGATGTGACCCACGACAGTTAGGTAACCACAGGTACCTAATTTGTCTGCTAAGTGGACGGTGACAGCAGGGGGAGTAAGGGAAGCAGGGGGAGCAGAGGCAGCAGGGGCAGCAGGGGCAGCTGGGGCAGTAAGGGAAGTAGAGGCAGCAGGAGTAGTAAGGGAAGCAGGGGAAGCAGGGGCAGCAGGGGCAGCAGGGGCAGCAGGGGCAGTAAAGGAAGCAGGGGCAGTAAGGAAAGTAGGGGCAGCAGGGGCAGTAAAGGAAGCAGGGGAAGCAGGGGCAGCAGGGGCAGCAGGGGCAGCAGGGGCAGCAGGGGCAGCAGGGGCAGCAGGGGCAGCAGGGGCAGTAAAGGAAGCAGGGGCAGCAGGGGCAGTAAGAAAAGTAGGGGTAGCAGGGGCAGCAGGGGCAGCAGGGGCAGCAGGGGCAGCAGGGGCAGCAGGGGCAGCAGGGGCAGCAGGGGCAGCAGGGGCAGCAGGGGCAGCAGGGGCAGCAGGGGTGCAAAGATACTTTCAAAGTGAAATTGAATCTTGAACAGATAGCTTAATGGTGAGTTCGCTCGACTGACAATCTCATCTCTGAGTTAAAGAAGGAATGAGGGGAAATGAAAGATGGGATTGCATTATTGAGGGGAAATGAATGAGTTGGAAACGAAAGATGTGTATAGTCACGAGGGATGTGTACATTCCATCCACCACTATATAACCAGAACGTAAATTTACCAACGTTTCAAGCAGCGACGATGCAATCGTTGAAAGCAATCCTTCCACTGCATTCCAATACCAGATTTCAACCGGAGAACGGGAAAGTGTAGCCCCCAACTCCACGCATAAAGAGCTCGTGGCTAGCACCACCACACCACTCCTAGGCAGAATCATTCTCAGAGAGAAACTCAAGTAGATCACTTCTCCCATGGAAATGGCCTAACATGCTTTCACCGTTGTAGTCACGTTCCGCACAGACAAAGTCAATTTAGCTAATGTCTGCCTCTCCGGTGATGAAGTAAGACATCCCAGAGAACTGTGTGTTGAAATAGTCATCACAGATATATGCAAATTGCAGCCTCTAAAGAGCACTAAATGTGTTAGTATGTGTATGTATGTACGCAACATATATATATATATATATATATATATATATATATATATATATATATATATATATATATATATATATATATATATATATATATATATATATATATATATATATATATATATATATTATATATATATGGTTTGCGATATCTGCATAATCTACACACACACACACACACAGCTTCAGGGAGAATCTTGAGTTTTCCCTGAAGCAAGTTTATTTTTTTCTCTGAGGATGAGGGTCCCCATGACAGTTCTAGAGGTGGTACCTCCACTATATATATATATATATATATATATATATATATATATATATATATATATATATATATATATATATATATATAATATATATATATATATATATATATATATATATATATATATATATATATATATATATATATATATATATATATATATATATATACATATTGTCCTGGGAGGGAATGAGTGCCCTACTCCGCCTCATCACACATCTTCCACGCCTCCCTTTCTTCCACCGCCCACCACAAGGACGGGAGATCCCTCTCCTCCCCTCCACCACCACCATGAACCACATGCGGTATGTGCCATACACCATTTTCCCTTCAGCTTGGGCTTACCACACAGTTTGAGGTATGGCAGATGATGAAGCCAGCCAGCCACAAAGCCAGGGAAACAATGCACCCAACAATGAAAGAAGAGGCACATGTCAGGTGTGTGGAGAGTTTCGAGCACGCAACAATGATGGCCGCATTCGTGCACACAATGGGTGTGCAGGATCACATATGCCCCCAGCAGAGAGCAGCCCACAGCCTCCACAGGCAGATGACAATTCCAATGGCAACCTCGTCACTTGCGATAACCTTCTGTTGGCATTCAAATCCACTGCTAGCAGTACACTATCCCACATCCCTAAAGCGGCTCGCCCATATGCAGGAGGGAAATTCACAGACCTTCTTAAGCGGGTGAATGGAGGTTCCACCAACTTAGAAGCCCGAGGCACCATCCAAGCATGGCGCAACATACTCTTGTTCGGCAATGTCTGTCTTGCAGTTCCTGAAAGACGAGGCAAACTGCTAACCACGTCAGTTATCAAGGCAGTGCGCAACTACCCAAGAACGGATAACTGTGTCCCTCTGCCCCATCATCGCAGGAATCAAAGAAAATTTGCGCACAGGTTAGTAAAAAAATCGAAGAAGGTAACACAGTGGGAGCAATAAGAATAATTACAAGTGACGACACTGTAGCCCCCAAGGATGAGACCACGACCCAAGCACTAAGAGACAAGCATCCAACCAGGGACACCATAGCCATCAACGACAACCCTGAGGAAGACCCCATCACTGAACAACTAATTTTGCCAGAATCGGAAGTCTATAAGGCGATCGTGTCATTTCCTGCAGGATCTGCAGGAGGTTACACTGGAATTCGACCTCAGCACCTCAAAGAGATGGTTAATCCAGTACTCGGTGAATATGCATCAATTCTTCTCACCGAGTTAACAACTTTCGTCAACAATTGCCTGGCTGGGCGAATCCCAGAAGAAATTAAACCTATCTTTTTTGGAGCCTCACTATGTGCTTTGAAGAAGAGGGATGGGGGAATCAGACCCATTGCAGTTGGAAACACTCTTCGCCGTCTCGTTGCTAAAGCAGCAGTGAGAAACATTCGCCTAGAAGCTGCCACTTTACTCCAGCCACACCAACTGGGCTTTGGGGTCTCTCAAGGCAGTGAAGCTGCAGCTCATGCGGCAAGGGCCTACATCAGGGACCTACCAGAAGACAAGGCCATAGTCAAACTTGATTTTAGAAATGCCTTTAATATGGTGAAGAGAGATGCTATTTTGCCAGCTGTTCGGATTCGGTTCCCCAGTCTCTTTCCCTTCATTTCAGCTGGCTACAGCAAACCCTCAATTCTTTTGTTTGGAGAACATGAAATTCAATCATCAGAGCGTGTTCAGCAGGGTTACCCACTCGCTCCACTTCTCTTCTGCTTGGCAGTAAGAGAACTAACTTCCAGCCTTCGCAGTGAGCTCAATATCTGGTACCTGGATGACGGCACTCTGGCAGGTACTGAAGAGTCCCTGGTGGGGGACCTACAACTGGTGAAAACACAGGGAGAAGACTTGGGACTCATCCTCAATCCCTCCAAGTGTGAAATCATCACAGCAAACCAGGAAAAAATCAATGCTGTGCGAAGAATCCTCCCAGAAGTCTCAACTACAACTCAGTCCAACAGTACCCTCTTGGGGCACCGCTGGGTCATCAGGCCATCGATACTGTCCTCAGGGACAAACTGAATGACCTGATGAGAATGGAGGAGAGAATAAGCGATCTTGATGCCCATGATGCTCTGTATCTCCTCACAAGGTGTCTTACTATGCCAAGACTCACTTACTTCTTGAGGTGTGCACCCTCTTTTGACAACCCAACACTCGATGAATATGACGCACACCTGAGATCAACTTTTAAGAAGGCACTGAACCTGTCACTAGAGGATGAGCAATGGGATCAGGCAACCCTCCCAGTGCGACTGGGAGGTATAGGGGTGCGTAAAGCAATGCATGTTGCTTTACCTGCTTTTCTGTCTTCGTGTTCGGCTTCCAGTGCATTAGTCAAGAAGATAGTGCCCGAACGCTTGAGAGATGTGGTAGGAGCTCAAGACCCCAGGTTTACTGAAGCAGCGATTCGGTGGGACACCCTTACAGACTCCTCCAGTAGACCAGCTCCCCCCAAACAGCACAAACAGTCCCACTGGGACAAACCGATCATGGAAAAAATCGCCAACACAATGCTCTCCAATGCTTCAGGAAAGAACAAAGCTCGTCTCCTGGCAGTGAAGGCACCACACTCAGGAGATTTCCTGTTAGCTGTTACCAATTCCTCCCTGGGCACCCGTCTCGACCCACAGGCCATTCGGATTGGTGTTGCTCTTCGCCTCACCGAACATAGGTGTATTTGCGGCAGGGCGACAGCTGATCAATTCGGACTTCATGGTCTCGTGTGCCACACAGCAGAAGGGAAGTATGCCAGACATGAGGAGGTCAATGATATAATAAAGAGAATCCTCGCCACAGCCCGATGCCCAGGTCAACGCGAACCCCAAGTACAGAGGTCTGATAGAAGTCAAAAGCGTCCTGATGGAGCCACTATGCTACCCTGGAAGGATGGAAAGCAGATTGCCTGGGACTACACCTGTGCTGCCACATTGGCAGACACCTACTTGCCATACTCTGTAGTGGAAGAGGGTGGAGCTGCCAGCCACAGGGAGACCCAGAAGATCCGAAAATATGAAGACCTTCTCCCTTGCTATAACTTCATTCCAATAGGGTCAGAGACCCTTGGAGCATGGGGCAAGTGTGCTCTAAAGTTCCTCAAAGAGCTAAGTGAAAAGCTCATCATAGAAACCAAGGACCACAGGGCGACCAGCTTCCTCTTTCAGAGACTCAGTGTTGCGATCCAGAGAGGAAATGCCTGCAGCATTCTGGGCACGCGGCCCACCGCAGGGGAGCTGGACGAAGTATTCGAGATGTAGCTCTGAGTTACCTATGTTGTTTTACGTTCTGTTGTATTTTTGTGAATGTTTGGCCAATGTATTTTGTCTTTAAATAAAACATACTTGAAATATAGGGGGTGGTAGGAGAAAATTCTCAAACAGCTTCAGGGAGAACCTTAAGTTTTCCCTGAAGCAAGTTTATTCTTTTCTCTGAGGATGAGGGTCCCTACGACAGTTCTAGAGGTGGTACCTCCCCATATTTTATATATATATATATATATATATATATATATATATATATATATATATATATATATATATATATATATATATATATATATATATATATATGTCGTGCCGAATATGTAAAACTGGTCAATTAGCAAGAACTCATTTGAAATTAAGTCCTTTCTGAAATTTTCTCTTATACGTTTAGAGATATATTTTTTTCATTAATGTTAATGTAAAAATTTTTAATTTTGCACCAAAAGTATCTTAGAAAACTTACCTAACCTTATTATAACAAGAGCAATTTATTTTAGCCTAACCCAGCAAAATATATTTTAGATTTGTTTACAATAATTTAATACTAAACAAACACAGTGAAATATATTTTTTTCGTTAGGTTCAGAATTATTTTGGCGAAATTATTGCATACACTACTACTATACTTTCATATATTCCCTTCTTTGCCTCCATAGATAACGTTTTTTGCCTCCACATATACCTCAACGCACAACTCACCTTTTTTCCTTCATCAATTCTATGATTAACCTCATCCTTCATAAATCCATCCGCCGACACGTCAACTCCCAAGTATCTGAAAACATTCACTTCTTCCATACTCCTCCTCCCCAATTTGATATCCAATTTTTCTTTATCTAAATCATTTGATACGCTCATCACCTTACTCTTTTCTATGTTCACTTTCAACTTTCTACCTTTACACACATTCCCAAACTCATCCACTAACCTTTGCAATTTTTCTTCAGAATCTCCCATAAGCACAGTATCATCAGCAAAAAGCAACTGTGTCAATTCCCATTTTGTATTTGATACCCCATAATTTAATCCCACCCCTCTCCCGAACACCCTAGCATTTACTTCTTTTACAACCCCATCTATAAATATATTAAACAACCATGGTGACATTACACATCCCTGTCTAAGACCTACTTTTACCGGGAAGTAGTCTCCCTCTCTTCTACACACCCTAACCTGAGCCTCACTATCCTCATAAAAACTCTTTACAGCATTTAGTAACTTACCACCTATTCCAAATACTTGCAACATCTGCCACATATATGTAGATTATGCAAATATCGCAAACCAAGCTATACAGGATGCAAAACAACCATGGGGGGTATAGAATGTTAGCTCTAGGCTTTTCGTGTTGCAAACAACACATCATCAGGAGCTTGCAAAATTGCAGAAAAGAGGAGGATGTCGAAATAAGTACGTTCGAGAAGGACGTCTTCACTGCCACTCCAGTGAAAACGTCCTTTGGGAACGTATTTGTTTGGACATCTTCCTCTTTTCTGCAATTTTGCTAAGTCCTGATGATGAGTTAATTGCAACACGAAACTCCTAGAGCTATCATTCTATTCCCCTACGCAAGTTTATGAAAAAACTTCCCCTCAGTCCTTCAGAGGTGGTTTTGCAACATTGCATAGCTCCTGATGAAGCACTGAGAAGTGTGAAAGTTCTTGAGTTAAAGATTTCCATCCCCATCGCTTGTCTTGCAAATATAGTTTACATATATATATATATATATATTTTTATTATTATTATCACACTGGCCGATTCCCACCAAGGCAGGGTGGCCCGAAAAAGAAAAACTTTCACCATCATTCACTCCATCACTGTCTTGCCAGAAGGGTGCTTTACACTACAGTTTTTAAACTGCAACATTAACACCCCTCCTTCAGAGTGCAGGCACTGTACTTCCCATCTCCAGGACTCAAGTCCGGCCTGCCGGTTTCCCTGAATCCCTTCATAAATGTTACTTTGCTCACACTCCAACAGCACGTCAAGTATTAAAAACCATTTGTCTCCATTCACTCCTATCAAACACGCTCACGCATGCCTGCTGGAAGTCCAAGCCCCTCGCACACAAAACCTCCTTTACCCCCTCCCTCCAACCCTTCCTAGGCCGACCCCTACCCCGCCTTCCTTCCACTACAGACTGATACACTCTTGAAGTTATTCTGTTTCGCTCCATTCTCTCTACATGTCCGAACCACCTCAACAACCCTTCCTCAGCCCTCTGGACAACAGTTTTGGTAATCCCGCACTCCTCCTAACTTCCAAACTACGAATTCTCTGCATTATATTCACACCACACATTGCCCTCAGACATGACATCTCCACTGCCTCCAGCCTTCTCCTCGCTGCAACATTCATCACCCATGCTTCACACCCATATAAGAGCGTTGGTAAAACTATACTCTCATACATTCCCCTCTTTGCCTCCAAGGACAAAGTTCTCTGTCTCCACAGACTCCTAAGTGCACCACTCACTCTTTTTCCCTCATCAATTCTATGATTCACCTCATCTTTCATAGACCCATCCGCTGACACGTCCACTCCCAAATATCTGAATACGTTCACCTCCTCCATACTCTCTCCCTCCAATCTGATATTCAATCTTTCATCACCTAATCTTTTTGTTATCCTCATAACCTTACTCTTTCCTATATTCCCCTTTAATTTTCTTCTTTTGCACACCCTACCAAATTCATCCACCAATCTCTGCAGCTTCTCTTCAGAATCTCCCAAGAGCACAGTGTCATCAGCAAAGAGCAGCTGTGACAACTCCCACCCTGTGTGTGATTCTTTATCTTTTAACTCCACGCCTCTTGCCAAGACCCTCGCATTTACTTCTCTTACAACCCCATCTATAAATATATTAAACAACCACGGTGACATCACACATCCTTGTCTAAGGCCTACTTTTACTGGGAAAAAATTTCCCTCTTTTCTACATACTCTAACTTGAGCCTCACTATCCTTGTAAAAACTCTTCACTGCTTTCAGTAACCTACCTCCTACACCATACACTTGCAACATCTGCCACATTGCCCCCCTATCCACCCTGTCATACGCCTTTTCCAAATCCATAAATGCCACAAAGACCTCTTTAGCCTTATCTAAATACTGTTCACTTATATGTTTCACTGTAAACACCTGGTCCACACACCCCTACCTTTCCTAAAGCCTCCTTGTTCATCTGCTATCTATTCTCCGTCTTACTCTTAATTCTTTCAATTATAACTCTACCATACACTTTACCAGGTACACTCAACAGACTTATCCCCCTATAATTTTTGCACTCTCTTTTATCCCCTTTGCCTTTATACAAAGGAACTATGCATGCTCTCTGCCAATCCCTAGGTACCTTACCCTCTTCATACATTTATTAAATAATTGCACCAACCACTCCAAAACTATATCCCACCTGCTTTTAACATTTCTATCTTTATCCCATCAATCCCGGCTGCCTTACCCCTTTCATTTTACCTACTGCCTCACGAACTTCCCCCACACTCACAACTGGCTCTTCCTCACTCCTACAAGATGTTATTCCTCCTTGCCCTATACACGAAATCACAGCTTCCCTATCTTCATCAACATTTAACAATTCCTCAAAATATTCCCTCCATCTTCCCAATACCTCTAACTCTCCATTTAATAACTCTCCTCTCCTATTTTTAACTGACAAATCCATTTGTTCTCTAGGCTTCCTTAACTTGTTAATCTCACTCCAAAACTTTTCTTATTTTCAACAAAATTTGTTGATAACAGCTCACCCACTCTCTCATTTGCTCTCTTTTTACATTGCTTCACCACTCTCTTAACCTCTCTCTTTTTCTCCATATATATATATATTATATATATATATATATATATATATTATATATATATATATATATATATTATATATATATATATATATATATAATATATATATTATATATATATATTATATATATATATATATATATATATATATATATATATATATATATATTTATATATATATATGTCGTGCCGAATAGGCAGAACTTGCGATCTTGGCTTAAATAGCAACGCTCATCTTGCCATATAGTACAAGCGAAAATTTGTGTATGCAATAATTTCGCCGAAATCATTCTGAACCTAACGAAAAAAAACGTTTCACTGTGTTTGTTTTGTATTAAATCACTGTAAAGAAATCTAAAATATATTTAGTTGGGTTAGGCTAAAATAAATTGTTCTTGTTATAATAAAGTTAGATAAGTTTTCTAAGATTCTTTTGGAGCGAAATTAAAAATTTATAAATTAACATTAATGAAATATATATATATATATATATATATATATATATATATATATATATATATATATATAAATATACAAGGAATTCGCGAGAGCAGGCGAAATATACACAAACACTGATCTCTGGCTGAAGGAGACTCGAACCTACGAACCTTAGGACATGGTACGCAGTGCTTTACCAATCTACCCACACTGGACAATACCTTGGTGTGTAGCTTGCGCTACACGTTTGATCCAAGGCAGCCAGCTTTCAGGGAGAAGGCTTACAGCTTTTCATCTCATCCCCTGCATACATCAGCCTTACTAGAGATTTGAACAATGCAAGGAATTCGCGAGAGCATGCGAAATATACACAAACACTGATCTCTGGCTGCCTTGGATGAAACGTGTAGCGCAAGCTACACGCCAAGGTATTGTCCAGTGTGGGTAGATTGGTAAAGCCCTGCGTACCTTGTCCTAAGGTTCGTAGGTTCGAGTCTCCTTCAGCCAGAGATCAGTGTTTATATATATATATATATATATATATATATATATATATATATATATATATATATATATATATATATATATATAACCATAAGCTGGATTTTGATCTTTAAATTTTAAATAGAAACAACCAAAAAAAAAAGAATATTTATGGGCCATTAAATCAGAATGCTCACAGCACATTTATATTTCATTCTTTATTTGCGAGTCAACACGACAGGTCGTGTCAGAAAATATTATATGTTTTCAACTTGATGCAGAAAAACTTGGGGTGAAAAACAGAGTGAATGAACTTGATTATGACAAAGTTGATACAGACTGACGTGACAAATTGAACTTTTTTGAGAGAGAAATGCCACATTTTCTGTGTTGATTAATTTTACTGTTATTATTATTATTATTATTATTATTACTATTATTATTATTATTATTATTATTATTATTATTATTATTATTATTATTATTATTATTATTATTATTAGTGTTATTATTATTATTATTATTATTATTATTATTATTATTATTATTATTATTATTATTATTATTATTATTATTAGCGATAATCATTGCCTTCTATTCTTTTTATGCTGTAAATTCCTTACCAATATTTCCAACATTTAACGATATATTTTCCCCTGTTTAATGCCAGCAGCAGGAGGAAACAGAGAGTAGGGAGAGAGCCTTCTGCTTTACTGCTATGGCCTCAAGCTCCTGGATTATGCATAGTGGAACTTAATCTGAAGAGAAGTGGATGGTTTTAGTCTGCAGATAGTCTTCTATGCAGTGTTTTTTCACGAATGCTCGTTCTCTCTCTCTCTCTCTCTCTCTCTCTTTTTTTTTTTTTTTTTTTACACAGGGTTTGACAAGGTTAAGGATCCCTAGCTTTGTTGACAAGCTATTTACAGGTTAAGGATTCCTAACTTTATTGGCAAGCTAAGAGCTGTTACCTACATCAGCTCATTTGAAAGCATTTTTATTGTTATGAGACATATAAGTAGGGAACAGGATGAAGTTGGAGCCATCTGTGGGCCAGCATTTTCATTTGATCAACTGACTTTATCTCGTTGACATCATTATGCTGTACGAATGTGTTCCATACTCGAGTCATCCTGGGTATATATGATCTCAGATGGAGTGATGTTCTGGAGAAGGGTACAGCCAGAGTGAAGTTGCTGATTTCTGCCCGTCTTGTGGCATAAAAGCTTGTTTCACGCTGTCCTCGCTGTCTCTCTCTCTCTCTCTCTTTGTGTCTCTGTATCTCTGTCTCTTCTTTTATATATGGTTAGCTATGTTGCTATATGGCATTGTTATGTTGAAAATGGAGGGTCTGACATGTTGCTATGTGGCACTGCTATGTTGATAATGGAGGGTCTGACATGTTGCTATGTGGCACTGCTATGTTGATAATGGAGGGTCTGACATGTTGCTATGTGGCACTGCTATGTTGATAATGGAGGGTCTGACATGTTGCTATGTGGCACTGATATGTTGATAATGGAGGGTCTCACATGTTGCTATGTGGCACTGCTATGTTGATAATGGAGGGTCTCACATGTTGCTATGTGGCACTGCTATGTTGATAATGGAGGGTCTGACATGTTACTATTTGGCACTGTTGATAATGGAGGGTCTGACATGTTGCTATGTGGCACTGCTATGTTGATAATAGAGGGTCTGACATGTTGTTATTTGACACTATGTTGATAATGGAGGGTCTGACATGTTGCTATTTGACATTTTGTTGATAATGGAGGGATGACATGTTGCTATCTGGCACTGCTCTCTCTCTCTCTCTCTCTCTCTCTCTCTCTCTCTCTCTGTTAGGCTACCCCTGAAAATATTAATAAACACAGCCTAATAAAACTCACAAAACAACACTATATACTGCCAGCCTCCAGTGCCAGGCAATATTGAAAAATTACAGCCCACTTCCCTTACAATAACACCGAGGGATTATGTACAAACTATCAACAATTAATCACTAATGAAAGCAATACACGAAATCTTGTATATGAAATTTTTTTCCACATTTTGTTTTCATTTTCAGCGGCCACTTGAAACAGGAATTACGTAAAATAACGTACGTAATCTACATCTCATGAAAGCTATGTGGATGCACGTGTTATGGGATTGAGAGAGAGAGACAGACAGAGAGAGAGTGAGAGAGAAATTGATACAGTAACAGAGAGGGACAGAGCACTATAACTCTCTCAAACACATACATCATATATATATATATATATATATATGTGTGTGTGTGTATATATATCACGTTTGAAATAGAACAACATTTCAAAAGAGATTTTGATTTTCCTCCAGCTCCTCAAAATCTGAAAGACAGCCGAGAATGCAGCAGGTTTGTTTTCCTCTGTAAGGCCGCATTGAAATACTAGAACAGGAAAGTGGCAGCCGCTGAGTCCCTGTTGTTGTCAAGGAGCTTGGACTCTGGTTCTATGATGAAGTCTGTTTCACGTTTTCCTTATGCTCCACTGGACCAAATGGGTATCGATGGCCTAAGTCTTCATATTTGCTGAGTTTGTATTCTCCCCTGTGATCAG
>NC_069460.1:3985295-3987795 GCF_026875155.1 Cherax quadricarinatus
TGGCTCATCATCCCTTAGTAACAGACCCATTACATCTGGCTCATCATCCCTTAGTAGCAGACCCATTACATCTGGCTCATCATCCCTTAGTAGCAGACCCATTACATCTGGCTCATCATCCCTTAGTAACAAACCACCACCTACCTCCCACCTACTCAGTACCACAGCAAGTAACATCGGTAAATTACATAAGAAACTGAAACATTATTATATAAACCAAAAAATTAAATCTGACCCTCTAATGCAGTGAATGAGAGACACTGTTTACAATGAAAGTTTTAAATGATTTAACTGCAAATAAAGTGTCTTTTTCACTATCTGGCCATCGTTCATCCAAGCGTAGTGAAAAGAAAAAAGTTAGTAGCGGAGATAATGTCAGACATCATAGCATTCACAGAGACAACACTGTCGCAGGCAATTTGTGATGTAAGACTACCAGGATGCCTACATGAAAACAGGAGACCAAGCACTTGACGATATCCTCATTACCCTAATGAAGTCTCTCAACTTTGACAGATTTCAAAAGTATGTATACATGTATGACGTACTCTCTCTCTTGTGTGATTTATATGATTTATATGATAAGGAAACATAGCTAGCTTTTGTTTCCACGATGTATCATATAGAATAGAGTAACAGCACATTGCAGACGTTTCTAATTTTTCTCAAGGAAAAAAACTCAAAACTTGAGTTGAAAGTAAGAAACAGAGTAATGGCAGCTAGTATAATCACAGAGGTGTTAGTAAGGACATCTTCAGACTGTGTATGGTTATCGTACCTATTCTTTAAGCTGAGTCCACACTCAGCTTAAAGAATAGGTACGATAGGTCCCAGAATGGCAAGAATAAAGTGTAACCGCTCGTGAGTACCCGACAAGCAAGCCCGGAACGTAGACTCAAAGCCCGCACCCGCAAATGAGAGAGTATACTTTAGCTAGTATGTTGAACATAGGCATTACGAATCCCAATATTGATACCATTTTTGTTCGAATTGCTAGCACTGATCCCCCGGCTATCTGAAACTCGTTGTGGTGGTTGAAAAAAAAAATCCCGGCATAAAAATGCATCCTGAACGTACTGATAAGTGAATGCCCGTCAGCAAGAGTCGGCAGCTGTGTATGATATGAGAGACACAGCATCCTGGCTATGTTTACGCTCTCATCCGTTACGAGTTATTGTCCTGGTAAACTGACAGAGGATTTTCTTTTTATTACGTAAATTTGTATCTTTGTGCGTGAGAGAAGAAGAAAAGACACAGGTGAGCAAGGTTTTACTGTGACAACGTTTCGCTCTGTGTAGAGCCCGAGTTGATCGTTGTTAAGATACTGAACATCTTAATTCCAATTTAGACTGAAAGAATGAACGCCTTAATTAAAATTACCGTTCCATTTCTTCCATTGTCTAGGACAGTCGCCTCTGTATTCGACTGAAGAAAAGTCTGCTGCGCAGGCGAAAGGTTTCGACAACAAAGATGCCCACGTGTTGCACATGTGTCATATTTGTTAAGTTCTAAGCAGAGAGAAACGTTGTCACAAGTACCGTTGTCAGGTCACCTTTGTATCCAACTGTTGTCATAACCAATTTGTACTAAATTCTTTCTGTTTGGGTGAGTAGGTGTGTAGTTACCCTATTTAAAACTGAGATTTTATCGTCTTTTCTGGGCAGAGGTTGAGTTGCAGCTCCTGGGCCCGCCTCTTCTCTAATTAGTGGGGGCTTTACCTGACTCATAGGAAGGAAAAGAATTTTATTTCTTTGTCTCGCTGCTTAACTTTCAATTTTCCTGACATATTTAATTTTAATCCTTTTTCTTATTCTTATTTTCTCCATTATTACTATCATAATTGTAAATATTATTATTATTATTATTATTATTATTATTATTATTATTATTATTATTATTATTATTATTATTATTATTATCATCATCATCATCATCATTATCATCTTCATCATCATCGTCATCATTATCATCATCATCATCATCATCATCATCATCATCATCATCATCATCGTCATCATCATCATCATCATTAGCAGTAGTAGTAGTTGCAGTGTTGTTGCTGTTTTTGTTGTTGATATTCATTATTATTATTATTATTATTATTATTATTATTATTATTATTATTATTATTATTATTATTATTACATTGTTGTTATTTTTTACATCTGGAAACAAACATAATCAGGGCAGAAAATATACACACTGACTTTTCACTAACTTACGTATCTCCTGGTACATAAGATCTTGCTGCCAGTTACGTCTGAGTTACAAACTATATATTTCTTACAGAACGTAATTTCAGTTATATTACTTTTACAGTCATGTCAAATGTAACAACATGTGACTGTCTATTGCTTTTCTGTCTGTGTGGCTGTCTCTTTCTGTATATGTATCTGTCTGTCTGTCTGTCTGTCTGTCTCTCTTTCTCTCTCTCTCTCTTTCAGTACTCACTATTTTTAAAAGATCAGGGATAAGGATTTAGATCGCTTATTCTACACGC
>NC_069460.1:4000295-4010295 GCF_026875155.1 Cherax quadricarinatus
AGTATGTGTGTGCAGAAAATAAGTAGCTTGAATGATTCACGTGAATGTAGCAATATGCGTTTTAGCATACGACGTAATCCGTGATACAATGAAGACATATACTCGTCAAAGAGCAATGTTTCCATAGTATATTTTGAAACTGCATATTTTGAAACATATAAGCTTTGCTTAAAGAGCTGCTTATTCAGTGTCTAATAACGATTTATCGTATCACTATTATTATTACCTTTTTCATGGTCATCAATGAGTTTGTCTGAGGACCAGTGGAAATGCACCGCACCCTCTACCTTCAGCGTCCAGGGTATTTCTTCTAGCTATTTTAAGAGACAAAGTGTTATTCCATTACATTTCACAAAGCACTAAAACCGCGTGGGTCAACACATGGAGTGGTGTTGGTGTGGTCCTCCGTCCGCTTTTCGAGGCGCAGTCTCTGACCAGTCAGGTTGTTGGTAAGTAGATATAATTTCATTTCTAGTTAAAGAAAGTTAGGTTAAATTAGGTTGAGCTATCTCAACTTAGAATAACTATTTGTTTTGAATTTGTGTCTCACTTTAGAACGCGCAGAAAATGACGCAGAGCAACACACTGGAAAGTGGATTGGAAATACACTTTTCTTCGTGGTGAATATCGAATGTGTAAATGAAAAATAGTTTATTATTCGTAAACGCTAAAAAAAATAGGTGAAATGTCTTGCCAAAATTAGCATAATTTTGTGAAGAAAATTCAGACAATAAAAGCAGTTTCCGTAAGAGTAAACCATCTGTATAGACAGAGGTTTATATCTCTCAAATAAATAACAAAAGGCACAATACCGTGACTGGAACAATAAACAAATAACCCGCACGTAGGAGAGAAAAGCTTATGACGACATTTCGGTCCGACTTGGACCATTTACAAAGCCACGCTGTGTGAATTTGTAAATGGTCCATGTCTGACCGAAACGTCGTCGTAAGCTTCTCTCTCTTATGTACGGGTTATTTGTGTGTGTATATCTCTCAATGTTTATACACAGACAGTTTACTTTAATCCCCACTTTAGGGAACAAGGTATCCTTGTCTTAATAACCTTAATAACCATAATAACCCCTCGTGTAGCCAGTAGGTTTTAACCAAATAAACCAGTCGACCCTAAAAATTATCCTTCATAAATAATTATCACAGCAGTTCGGCCATAAACTCTACGGTATTCCACCGCCACACTTGAATAATAATTACCTAAATTGCATATTTGAATAGGAAGTGTTAAGGAGTGGTTTAACTAGCAATCAGAGGGTAAAATAGAGAAACTCGTGGAGATACATTATCCTGGCAAACATTTGAATAAGGGGACGAGGCAGGGAGGGATCTGTGAAGTGGAAGACGGGGATATTGTTGTAGTGTCAAAATATGCTGGTAGGTGTCACTGCTGTGTGTGTATCATTACTGGTGGTGTATGAAGCAGCTAAGATGATTTATAAAAATAATAGGGTGGCAGTATATAGAAGAGAGAAAGAGAGGGAGAATAAACAGATCGGGCAACAGAGAGGAACACAGTACTATATCTCACTCCAACACCTTGCAGGGTACAAGGAAACATCTCAGGGTAAGGGAGAGCGAGAGTGGTGGCTGGGCTGGTGCACTCCAGGTAATTGTGCTCCCACTATGGTGGAAGTAATGTCAGTATTGATCATTGCCAAGCGCAGGCAGGTTCACAAGGGCTATTTTTTACTGTTGCACCGAGGCTTGTCGGGCTATAAAGTAAAGGAAAGTACTTCACTTTATATACGCGTGTAAAACGCGTATAAAAAACAGCACGGATGAGTATATCGTCTGTGCTGTGTCCACTCAGCTCACCTACGTGGAATATTTTATTGATAATAGTACAAGGTAATAGATCACCAGAAAATGAGAAGATGCAAAGAGAAAAATAACATAGCAGAGTGAAAAAAATAATGTAGTGTATTAAATGCTATGCGTTTATGTATATCTCTGTAGATTCCTCTAAAGATGTGTTTCTTTGTGTGTGTGTGTGTGTGTGTGTGTGTGTGTGTGTGTGTGTGTGTGTGTGTGTGTGTGTGTGTGTGTGTGTGTGTGTGTGTGTGTGTGTGTGTGTGTGTGTGTGTATGCTCTTAAACGAACGGAAACGCTGGGTATTTCTGATGTTTATTTTTTCACAATGGTATTTTTAAGTAAGGAATATATATATGTGTTGTATATGCCTGGAATATCTCCCGATTCTACTTATGTCTCATGTTATATCCACGCCGAGTTAATTAAGAGGCAGAGGAATATGCAAATGTAAACACTCACACACACACACACACACACACACACACACACACACACACACACACACACACACACACACACACACACACACACAAATAGGTGAGTACACATACACACACACGCGCGCTAGCTACGCATTCTTGGTACCGCAAAATCTGTATCAGGCAGAGAGATGGCTGGATGCTGCGAGCCTCATTGAGATTCCTGACGGAGAGACAAACCTTGGAGCAACTTGAGAAGTGCGGGACGAGGAGACGACTTGAAGACCTTCTTCAAGTCATTTCGAAGTCACGCAGTCTCTCTTCTGCATCAAATTGGCTAGAAGGATGCTTTGGTGGCATGCCTGCAGGAATATAAATAAGATGATTTGAGGAGGATGCTTATCGCAACACGCACATACACACACACACACACAAACACACACACACACACACACACACACACACACGCACACACACACACACACGTACGCACAAACACTGTCTCTCTCTCTCTCTCTCTCTCTCTCTCTCTCTCTCTCTCTCTCTCTCTCTCTCTCTCTCTCTCTCTCTCTCTCTCTCTCTTCTCTCTCTCTCACTCGCTCACTCTCTGTCACAACTTAAAGTCACAAGTTTTCTGTGTCTCCTTTTCAAATACTAGTCCACAATTGAAAAAAAAACAATAATTACAACAACAACAACAACAATAATAATAATAATAATAATAATAATAATAATAATAATAATAATAATAATAATAATAATAATAATCTGGGCTGATGTTGCCTACAATAACCAGATCCATCATCCAGTATTCGATCTGAGCGTGGAATAACCACTGCAAAGATTCGATTACTGCATCTTCCAGTCTCTTCACTCTTTCAGATCCATGAGCTTACCCGTCTTCTGACCCATGTTAATGTCGCACTGCTGACAATACTGAAGAAAAGACACACGTTGCGGAGCTAGCTCTTAGTTGTCAACGTTTCGCTTTGAGTAATCAAGCCTGCAGTATATAAACTCTTTCTCTACACATATCCTACACTCTCTTCAAGATTGATGGGCTGAACACATCGACTCCAGGCAGAAGGACTGATTACCTCAAACTCCTTGTGATCTTCAACCATTCTTCTGGACTGAAGAAGCCACTGGTTGGCGAGAAGTTTCCACAATGAAGATGCCCAGGTGTTGCACAAGTTTCTAATTCATCAACGTATTGGTTCTCTGAACCAGTTATCGACAATCAAGTCATGTCGTGACGAAACTCTACAAAGAGCGAAACGTTTTGCCAGTAAGAGATTGTCTTCAACGCGTATCTTTGCCAATCTCGGGAGGAGCCGCAGGTGGCTCTTCTCAAGATGGCGAACACCTGGATTCTCCGCAGAGATCGTTGTCTATAAAAGCCAAACACAACTTCCCTTCAAATTCTCCAATAACTTTCTCTTTTACTTTCCTCCGCTGAGGGCTGAGCCATCCCTCCAGAGTTCCTATTAGTCTGGTCACGCTCTTCTCTTGCCGCAACTTTCTTCAGGGATGATCATGACGTCTTCGAAAGTACTCTCTTCGTACTGCCGTATCGCCTGACTTGTCGTCTCTCTCGGTGCTAGACACATCACCTAGCGGCTGTTGGGGAAAATGGCCCTACTGCTTCTCTTTTCCCCTGGTCTTCCTCGAGATGCTCTCCAGTTTATTTTCACTCGCCTTTCCGGCTCCCAGCATCTGATCAACAGAGAAGGTGTGAGACTACACCTGCAAGAAAGCTTGTGGCACTCTCTTCTACGGCGGCCTAGTGCCAGACGGAGTATAACATGTGCCAAGAGATATGTGACACTTCCCAACTGAAGATTAATCCACAAAATTGAAAAATGGATAAAAGGTTCATACAAAATTTTAAGATTCTGCTAATTTTTTCCTTAAAAATGCAGCTGAAAGACCAAGTTGATTGAAAATTATCATTTATTTTTATTTCCAGACAATATAACATTGCTTTCTTTATTTATAAGCACCCAAAAGTAACTAATTATTGAAACAGTCATGGCGAAGGAAGAGCCATCAATGTAGCAAGGAAGAACTAGCAGAATTTCATAGCTTTCATTCCTGAAAGTTATCTGTGGATTATTGTGAGTTACAACCTCACTATATTACACTATTATCTAGTATATTTAACTAAGTCAGCTGTACACCTCACTATATTACACTATTATCTATCATATTTAACTAAGTCAGCTGTACACCTCACTATATTACACTATTATCTATCATATTTAGCTAAGTCAGCTGTACACCTCACTATATTACACTATTATCTAGTGTATTTAACTTAATATTCAGCACTATATCTAGAGTAATCTTTATCAAGTTCAAACTTACAAAGTCATTCCTTAGTTATTGTGAATTCGAATATAACTATATTACTTTATCTAGTTTATTAAACTTAGGTCAAAGAGTGAGCAAAATATAAAAGTATATTTAAATTTTAGATCAAAGTTTAAATAAGAACTTTAAAAATGGAAGGCCACCGACGCTATAATGGACGTGAAGTTTTCACAACCTTGGTGCGAATCGTACAGTGGATTCTTGGTATAAATGATCCACTTAACACTATCCCTGTCTACTGTTCAACCATTTGTTTTGTAATAAACATAGTTTTGTGTTTCATTACACTGGGGTATGAATTAGACGGGGAGAGTGATATTGTGTGTTACTCTCAAGGCAGCGGCTTCAAGACCCGTGTTGAAGATAACGATATCATCAACATCTGCAGGACCCACTACCGAGTTAGAAGTGCAGGAGGTGACCTTAATAGCTACTCTCCTGTATTATCTTTCTTGAAGGAGAGGATCATTGTGGTCTCTTTCCTTAATCTCATTCCCATTGTGCTTAAATTATTTTTAGAGCATAAACCCATTAAAGCATTTCTTCAGGATCCTGGAAAAACAGATGAAGAAATGCAAAAGAATACTAAAAAGTACTGGAATAATTATGCTGGTTCCCACGGAGGTTTACTCAGGACTAGATTTATCATTGCCATAGTTTGTATTATGGTGCCCCTCACCCAAATGTACATCATGGACCTAGCCACAAATGGAAAATTTTTCCGCATACCAACATTTTATCCTTTCACGCGGCAGGAAAACACTTTTACTGACTTAGCCAGGGACTCAACAAGCAATCAAAATACCAGAGATTCAAACGAAAATGAATTGGGAAACATGTTGCCTGTGACAGCATTATGTTCCATTACTCCCAACATGGCTTTATCCATCCTTAACACTGAGAACTATGGTTGCCGTTACCCTCACAACCAAAGTTATGAAGCAATATTGTACGTTCAGTTTGTGACATATGCTATAAGTACATGCATCTGCTTTTGGTATTTTTTGTGTTATACAATGGCATTGCTACCGTGCCAGGGTCGTGCCAGAGTGCCACTGTCGCCATATTATCAAAACTCAACAAAACGGATATTAAGAACATATTCTGTAGATGAACTATGGGTGCTGGGTCACCTGAAGACCGTAGCAGGTCACGACACCTTGGTGACCTGTTTCAACCAAATGTTGCAGCTACTTGATGAAAATTCACCTCAGGAAGAAGAACTACTGGCCATTGTACCTGTGTGAAGCGTTGGAACACTTGATAAATGAAGTGTGAAGTGTTGGAACACTTGATAAATGAAGTGTGAAGCGTTGGAACACTTGATAAATGAAGTGTGAAGCGTTGAAACACTTGATAAATGAAGTGTGAAGCGTTGAAACACTTGATAAATGAAGTGTGAAGCTTTTGAAACACTTGATAAATGAAGTTTGAAGCGTTGAAACACTTGATAAATGAAGTGTGAAGCGTTGAAACACTTGATAAATGAAGTGTGAAGCGTTGGAACACTTGATAAATGAAGTGTGAAGCGTTGAAACACTTGATAAATGAAGTGTGAAGCGTTGAAACACTTGATAAATGAAGTGTGAAGCGTTGAAACACTTGATAAATGAGCAACTTAGTAAAGGTAAGAATTATTATTTTGATCATTCTTATTATATCATTATTATTAGTATTATTTTTTATATTTTTGTTCATGGAATTAATGTTTAGTTTTGAAAACAGGAAAAAAACAAAAATTCCATAGCTTTCGTAAGAGTAAAAATCACAATACTGGGTCTGGGTCAGTTCTACTGGAGTGCTATGGAAAACAGTAGATGAAAAACACGTTACATAACGTCTTTATTGGGTCAACGTTTCTCTAATTATGATAAAACTGTACACATAGTGAAATGTTCTCTCAATAAGAGCCTGTCAAACCATAACACGGGAGGGGATTGAACTCGTGGCGAGTGAGCCGTAAAACTCCAGCAAGCGCGTAAGCCACTATGGTCACAGTGGGGGGCCTATGCTAACCTTTCTATGGTGTGCAAATATACCTAGATGGAGGAATTTTATTATAGTAAGCTGGTTCAGTGGTTTGCTCGCTGGCCTGGATTTTAAGACTCACTCTCCACGAGTTCAATCCCCGCCCGTGGTATGGTTTGTTTGCAATTGTGTCATTACGATTTCGTGAGTCAGTAACAGCTTATTGTGCAACATGTGTCTTTTCCCCACCGGGGCTGGAACAATCCACAAAAATACATATCCTTGACAAGAAAATTTTTTCACGATGTTCCGGTCCGCACTGGACGATAATCGAGTCAAAAATGACTTAGTAATGTTGTGACCTGATAATGGTCCAGGACTGATGGAAAGACTTTTCAAATTTTCCTCTCCAAAACGAGACTTAATCAACATATTCTGTAGATGAACTGTGGGTGCTGGGTCACCTGAAGACCGTAGCAGGTCACGACACCTTGGTGACCTGTTTCAACCAAATGTTGCAGCTACTTGATGAAAATTCACCTCAGGAAGAAGAACTACTGGCCATTGTACCTGTGTGAAGCGTTGAAACACTTGATAAATGAAGTGTGAAGCGTTGAAACACTTGATAAATGAAGTGTGAAGCGTTGGGACACTTGATAAATGAAGTGTGAAGCGTTGAAACACTTGATAAATGAAGTGTGAAGCGTTGAAACACTTGATAAATGAAGTGTGAAGCGTTGAAACACTTGATAAATGAAGTGTGAAGCGTTGAAACACTTGATAAATGAAGTGTGAAGCGTTGAAACACTTGATAAATGAAGTGTGAAGCGTTGAAACACTTGATAAATGAAGTGTGAAGCGTTGAAACACTTGATAAATGAAGTGTGAAGCGTTGAAACACTTGATAAATGAAGTGTGAAGCGTTGAAACACTTGATAAATGAAGTGTGAAGCGTTGAAACACTTGATAAATGAAGTGTGAAGCGTTGAAACACTTGATAAATGAAGTGTGAAGCGTTGAAACACTTGATAAATGAAGTGTGAAGCGTTGAAACACTTGATAAATGAAGTGTGAAGCGTTGAAACACTTGATAAATGAAGTGTGAAGCGTTGAAACACTTGATAAATGAAGTGTGAAGCGTTGCAATCGTGTCATTACGATTTCTTAAGTCACGAGACTTAATTATGAACAGGCTTCCGAAACTGGACTCATCCTGTGTCTAATATGTGAAATATAAACAGAGAACATGATTCACGAAATCGTAATAACACAATAGCCAACAAATAATAGAAAGGGTGGGGTTTGAACTCGTGGCTAGAGAGCTCTAAAACTCCCAGGCCAAGTGCCTTAACTACTGGTCCATACCGGAATAATAAGAGTCATCGAACTAAGTATATTTCTATAAACAATAGGAATGTTAGCATGAGCCCCAGTGTGACCACAAGTTAATACAGACGAGTTCTACACCAGCATGGCTGTGGTGAGCTCTAGCTCAAGTTACTCAAAGCCGCCATCATCACTCACGAAACCGCAATAACACTATTGTAAACAAATCACAAAGCGGGTTGAGTTCAAACTCATGGCAGGTAAGTTCCAAAACTCACAGGACATAGGTTTGAACCCCACCGGCTCTACGGATAATATTTCTTCATGCTAATGTTAACAGATAAAGCATAACTAACAAACGTGAGAGCGGTGGGCAGCTGCAAGGAGAATATTCTGTGACAAGAGGTTTTAGATAGCGAGAGGCGTCATACAGGAGAGAACGCTTTTGCAAGCGTACGATTTTCGGTCTTTTTTTGGTTATAGATAATATACTAATCCAAGAGATCTTGAAATATATTAAATCCTGAAGATAAACCATTGCATTACAATAATATCTTCTGGATATCCCTGGGATACTTTAAATAGACAAATAATATCCACAGGAATCTGAAGAAGTGTTATATGCCACTGTCACTCTTCTTACGAACGGAAAAGATATTCACCACACTGCTTACGAATGAAGATACCATACCCCACACGGCTTACGAACGGATAAATCATGACCCACACAGCTTACAAACTGATAAATCATGCCTCACACAACTTACGAACAGAAAAACAATACCCCCTGCTGCTTACGAACGAACAAAATCATGCCAAAGACTGCTTACGAACTGAAATCCATGGTTCACACTGCAGACGAACGAAACATTCTCCACACTGTTTACGAAAAACCATGCCCCACACGCCTAATAAAGACTAACTGTCAGAGTAATTCCTGCTTCTTCCCTTTCTCTCTCCACCCAAATCTTCCCCAAATATACGAGTCCAGCTCTCGTCCAATTCTCTCTTTACTCAATACGTCCCCCTTCGTTAAATTACCGCGGGGTGAGGAACGACCAATACTTCCTCGCTACTAGTGAACGTTAAGCTAGTTTGTTATTGGGATTTAAAGGTTATCACTTCACGAGGGTCATTAAGGCAGCATCTCACCCGACTGGAGAGGTATATGATACCGACAAGTTTATATATAAAAACCACTTGTGGGCGAAACGCTTCCTCAACTGAGCGAAGGTGTCTTTGTCTACACAGGATCTCAACTATTAACCACCTATCAAAGCCATAAAAAATGAAACTAAAGTTAACACTCTGAGTATATATACTAAGAGACATATACCTTCCTGTGAATATATTTTCGATTTAACGTTTGATTTTAAACGCACGGTTTATCTGCCGCACATTTGAGGCACGCTCTGACGCACTTGTCAATTGTGTACCCAAGACGTACCTCATTAGGTAATATAAATCGAGATGGCATTGCACCCAACAATTCAGTCAGGAAGATTTTTGTATTTTCCGCTCGAAACTTGATACCGTAATTTTAAAAGGAAAATTTACAGTTTGTTTCTAAGGCGATATAGATATCCAATATACTTTTTTTGCGCAATTTTTGTTGTAACCTCTGAAAAACGTAAAGTAAAGCGACGGAACGTGATAATTAGGTATCTCTCGGGGTATACGCACGGAGAGATGTCTCTCTCTATGTAAACAAAACGAGAAGAGTGAAACTATCATTGTATATATTCGAGCGGTCTATCTCTCAGTGGATATACACCGCAGGTGCGTATCTTTCAGTGTATATATGATAAAATTTACTTTAATCCCCATCTTAGGGTGTCACGTATATGTGTCAGGTGGTGTTACAGATATACTTGAAATTGATAGGCTTAATAACCAGCAAATTCACATTTGTGAAGCTCCTAAAATAACTAATGTATAATAAAAAATGGGATTGCGTTAACAATAACTGTTAACAAAGTAATAATAATAATAATAATAATAATAATAATAATAATAATAATAATAATAATAATAATAATAATAATAATAATAATAATAACGTACACTTGTCACAATGAGCATTTT
>NC_069460.1:4020295-4029288 GCF_026875155.1 Cherax quadricarinatus
AATTAAAGTTGTATTAAAAAATTGAACAGTAAATAAACTTTTGAAAAAGAATTTCCCCCCAAAAATGGATGGAGTGTCTATAAATTCCTGTAAAATTTGCGATAAGTTTATTACGGTCAAACTGGTAAAATCCAAAACTAAATTAAAACAACATAAATATAGTTAGAACTGGAAGATTCCAATGCTCTATTTATTCATGAAAAATTTTTTAAACCTTTTCAATTGATTTTCAAAAGTTAAAATGTATCAAGCAAGTCCCTGGTCGACAGGAATATAAATTTAATTTGTTTCAAAAAAGCATTTTGACAAAAATAGAATATTTCCTTTGGTTTATATAAATTAGATACATTTATAATTTAAAGAATTTGGGGGGAATTTAATAAAACACTGGACAAAAAATTTTTTAATTTTTTTGGGTAATGTTTGTGGGTGGTTGTGCAAAGGACCTATCCAAGTTGGGGGCGGGGCGCGTCGGTGTTTAACCCTTGGGGATCTGAATGAAAAGGGGCGGCCAGAAAAAACCCTTTATAGCTTCCTTGGGGCTTTACTTTCATAGTTCCCCTTTAAAATGTGAGTAGTCACGAAAGCGCTTGGAATTTTTTCTATTTTTTCAGAGTGGTTGTTTTGCATTTCTGAAATACTGTTTATGTGATCTTTTGCATATATATGTGTGTGTGTGTGGGGTGTGTGTGTGTGTGTGTGTGTGTATGTATTCTGTTTATTAATAAATGTTTCACATAGAAAATCTAATGTGGGTGGTAGGGAAGAAAATATTCAAACAGCTCGGGAGAACCCTTTGGGTTTTTCTGAGTTGTTTTTTGTTTTTTGAGGGTAGGGTCCCCCCGCCGGTAGAGGTGGACTTCCTTTATAAATATATTTAAAAATAATTATATATATATATATATATAATTTTTATATATATATATATATATATATGTGTGTGTTGTATATGACTTGCCCTCTCCCACACGCACTTTACGAAGATAAAATTTTTAAAAAAAATTTGCTTCCCCCAAAAAAGGATGATTATAATTTTTGACGTACAGTATTTTTATAATTCGTACACATCAAACGTGGCCCAGTTACGTCCTCAGGCAATAATAATAACCTGAAAATTAATCGGATTTACACCTATAATACAAATGTAGGTACAATAATTGATATATAATTTGTAATGGTTAGTTGCAGCATAATTATCAGGTAGGAGTAGTGCCAGTGTTATGCATAATTTATTAATTATTATAATTCATTATATCTGCGTTATTTTATTCGGTGACTTTGTCGAGATTATTTTATTAACAATATTGTCTGGCTAATTAAACAGGAATCCTGCTTTTAATATATATAGTATTATCAGCTTTTTTATTTATTTATCATAGATAAGAGTAAGGTGTTGAGGGCATCAAACGATTTAGATAAAGAAACATTGGATATCACATTTGAGAGAACGAGTATGGTAGAAGTGAATGTTTTCAGATATTTGGGAGTTGACGTGTCAGCGGATGGGTTTAGAAGGATGGGTTAACCCATAAAATATAAAAAAAATTGTGAGTAGTTTTTGAGGTTATGTGGAGAAAAAAAAAAATTTATCCACGGAGGCAAAGAAGGGAATGTACGAGAGTGTAGTGGTACGAACATTTCATAGGGGTGTGAAGCTTGGTTGTAAATGCTGCAGCGGGGGAGGGGGTTTGGAGGCAGTGGAGTTTTTTTAAGGGCAATGTTGGGTTGAAAATATATGCAGGGAAATTTTTCTATGGGAAATTAAAAGGGTGTGGATAACAAAAAGTATTAGTCAGGGGGGCTAAAGGGGGGGGTGTTGAGGTGGTTGGTCATTTAGAGAGAATGGAACAAAGCAGAATGCGGGAGACGTATAAACCTGCGGGGAAAAGGAAGGGGGGGTTGGGGCGTCCTAAAAAAGGGGGAGGGGAGGGTAAGGAGGTTTTGTGGAGGGGGTTTGGACTTCCCAGCAAGCGTGCGGAGGGTCTTAGTAGGAGGAATTGAACGGGGTTTTTTGGACCTCCCGAGCGTTACAAGTGACGGGGGTAATATTTGGGGGGATTCAAAAAACGATTACCGGACTTGAACCCAAATGGGAATACAATCCCTGCACTTTAAAGTATGGGTTTGGGATATTGGCATTTTTTGGAGGGGATTTTACCCTAAACTGTCGATCTGAACACCTTTGAAAAAGGGGGTAATTATTTTATGATTTAAAGGGGGGAAAGTGTTGAATGAGGGAAAAGTTTTTTCTTTCTTTTTGGGGGTGGGCCCTCCCTAGGGGGAGAAACGGCCGACCCGGTTAAGAACATAAAAACAAAAAGCATAAGAAATATAAGAAAGGGGGGAAACACTGCAGCAGACCTTTTGGGCCCCCATACTAGGCGGTCCTTCAAAAATCCATCCAAATAAAAGGGAAATTTTTCCCTCATAAAAACTTTAAAAAGAAGGAACCCCTGCAACAGGGGTTTTACTGGTTTTCCCCAGGTATTTTCCAGTCCTTGTACCCGGTTAAGCCAATGCCTTGGGCCAAAAATAAGGTCAGACACGTAAATTAAGGGGAGGTGCATGCATTTTTAACCCGTAGCACAAGTAGGGCAGGTCCCCAAATCACACCCCCCACACCCACTCATGCATTTATAAACCCATTTTTTAAAACCCACAAACGTCGTAGTGTTTTATGACGGTACTCCTTTTTTTTCCACTTCTCCGAGGCTAAAGGGGGCCCCAATTTTCAAAAGAGGTTGGGCCCCATCCCTTTTATATATATTATTTAAAATATATTTTATATATATATTTATATTTTATATATATAAAATTTATTATATATATATATATTATATATATATATATATAATATATAGTATATATATAAAATATATATATATATTATATTTAAAATTTAATTTTATATATATATATATATGTATTTACTATACAAATATAATAATTTTATATATATATTTTATTATATATTTATATATTAATATATATATATATATATATATTTTAAAAATTTTTTTATATAGTTTCCCTTTATAATGTGAGTAGTCACGGGAAAACGCCCCTTGGAAAATTTTTTATTCTTTAAAAAGTGGTTGTTTTGCATTTTACATATATATGTTATTTTATATATATATATATTTATTTTATTTTTTTTTTTTTTTTTTTTTTTTTATCACCCGGCCGATTCCCCCCAAGGCAGGGTTTGGGCCCGGGAAAAAAAAAAAACTTTTTACCCCTCATTCACTCCTTTACTTTTCTTTCCAGAAGGGTGCTTTACACTACAGTTTTTTTTAAAATGCAACATTAACACCCCTCCTTTAGAGTGCAGGCAATGTCTTCCCATCTCCAGGATCAAGTCCGGCCTGCCGGTTTTTTCCCTTTTTAATCCCTTCATAAATGTTAATTTGCTCACACTCCAAAAAGCCGTCCAAATATTTAAAAAAAAAATTTGTTCCCTTCACTCCTTTTCAAACACGCTCAAGCTTTCCTTTCTGGGAAAGGGGCCCCGCCCCCGCCACAAAAACCCCCTTTAACCCCCCCCCCTCCAACCCTTCCTGGCCCCCCAACCCCCCCCCACCCGCCTTCCCTTTCCCCTACAACTGATCACTCTTGAAGTCATTTTGTTTTGCTCCATTCTTCTACATGTCCCAACCCCCTCAACAACCCTTTCCCCCGGGCCCCTGGAAAACAGTTTTGGTTTAATTTCCCCCCCTCCTCCAACTTTCCCAAAAAAACGAATTCTCTGCATTATATTCACACCACACATTGCCCTCAGACAGGGACATCTCCACTGCTCCAGCCTTCTCCTCGCTGCAACATTCATCCCCCACGCTTCACACCCATATAAGAGCGTTGGTAAAACTATACTCTCATACATTCCCCTCTTTGCCTCCAAGGACAAAGTTCTTTGTCTCCACAGACTCCTAAGTGCACCACTCACTCTTTTTCCTCATCAATTCTATGATTCACCTCATCTTTCATAGACCCATCCGCTGACACGTTTCCCCTCCCAAATATTGAATACGTTCACCTCCTCCATACTCTCTCCCTCCAATCTGATATTCAATCTTTCATCAAACCCAATCTTTTTGTTATCCTCATAACCTTACTCTTTCCTGTATTCACCTTTAATTTTCTTCTTTTGCACACCCTACCAAATTCATCCACCAATCTCTGCAACTTTTTCTTCAGAATCTCCAAGAGCACAGTGTCATCAGCAAAGAGCGCTGTGACAACTCCCACTTTTTGTGTGATTCTTTATCTTTTAACTCCACGCCTCTTGCCAACCCTCGCATTTACTTCTCTTAAACCCATCTATAAATATATTTAAACAACCACGGTGACATCACACATCCCTTGTCTAAGGCCTATTTTACTGGGAAAAAATTTCCCTCTTTCCTACATACTCTAACTTGAGCCTCACTATCCTCGTAAAAACTCTTCACTGCTTTCAGTTTAAACCCACCTCCTACACCATACACTTGCAACATCTGCCACATTGCCCCCCTATCCACCCTGTCATACGCCTTTTCCAAATCCATAAATGCCACAAAGACCTCTTTAGCCTTTTTCTAAATACTGTTCACTTATATGTTTTTACTGTAAACACCTGGTCCACACACCCCCTACCTTTCCCAAACCTCCTTGTTCACTGCTATCCTATTTCCGTCTTACTCTTAATTCTTTCAATTATAACTCTACCATACACTTTACCAGGTACACTCAACAGACTTATCCCCTATAATTTTTGCACTCTCTTTTATCCCTTTGCCTTATACAAAGGAACTATGCATGCTCTCTGCCAATTCCCTAGGTCCTTACCCTTTCCATACATTTATTAAACAATTGCACCAACCACTCCAAAACTATACCCCCACCTGCTTTTAACATTTCTATCTTTACCCCATCAATCCCGGCTGCCTTACCCCTTTCATTTTACCTACTGCCTCACGAATTTCCCCCCACACTCACAACTGGCTCTTCCTCACTCCTACAAGATGTTATTCCTCCTTGCCCTATACACGAAATCACAGCTTCCCTATCTTCATCAACATTTAACAATTCCTCAAATATTCCTTCCATCTTCCCAATACCTCTAACTCTCCATTTAATAACTCTCCTCTCCTATTTTAACTGACAAATCCATTGTTCTCTGGGCTTTCTTAACTTGTTAATCCCCCACTCCAAAACTTTTTCTTATTTTCAACAAAATTTGTTGATAACATCTCACCCACTCTCTCATTTGCTCTCTTTTTACATTGCTTCACCACTCTCTTAATATATATATATATATATTATATATATATATATATAATATATATATAATTTTATATAATATGTACGTACATACATACATTTTACAACATGTTATTTATAAGCAGCCAACTATAAATCCATTATGAATTTTGTATGCTTATGTTAACTGAAAATAGAAAAGAATAGAGTTTAAAATGCAACAAAAAGCGTCTAATTATTACTTTTTACAAAAGGTATTTTGATTGACATAAGAGTATTAAAGTATTTAGTCGAAATTAAGGCAAATGTTTTGTATTTTCTAAAAAGTCTTTTTGTTTATATTACTGTATAGCTGGTAAATACACACACACTAAAACAAACACCACAACACACACAAACACACCACACACACAAACACACACACGCACACACGCACATGTGTATATGTGAATGACATAACGGAAGGGATAGACTCAGAAGTGTCCTTGTTTGCGGACGATGTGAAGTTATTGAGAAGAATCAAATCGGATGAGGACAGGCAGGACTACAAAAGAGACCTGGACAGGCTACAAGCCTGGTCCAGAAAACTGGCTCCTTGAATTTAACCTCCCAAATCCCAAAGTCATGAAGATTGGGGAAGGGCAAAGAAGACCGCAGACACAATATAGTTTTAGATGGCCAAAGTCTGCAAACCTCACTCAAGGAAAAAGATCTGGGGGTGAGTATAACACCGAGCATATCTCCTGAGGCGCACATCAATCAGATAACTGTGCAGCATACGGGCCCCTTTGGAAAAACCTACGGATAGCGTTCCGATACCTCAGTAAGGATTCGTTAAGACTCTGTATACCATTTACGTCAGGCCCATGCTGGAGTATGCAGCACCAGTTTGGAATCCACACCTAGTCAAGCACATCAAGAAATTAGAGAAAGTGCAAAGGTTTGCAAAAAGGGACTAGTCCAGAGCTACGGGGATTGTCCTATGAGGAAAGGTTGAGGAAAATGGCCTGACGACACTGGAGGACAGGAGGGTCAGGGGAGACATGATAACGACATATAAAATACTGTGCGGAATAGACAAGGTGGACAAAGACGGGATGTTCCAGAGATGGGACACAGACACAAGAGGTCACAATTGGAAGTTGAAGACTCAGATGAATCAAAGGGATGTTAGGAAGTATTTCTCCCGTATAGAGTAGTCAGGCCTTGGAATAGCCTAGAAAGTGAGTAGTGGAGGCAGGAAACCATACATATTTTAAGGGAGGTATGATAAAGCTCATGGGGCAGGGAGAGAGAGGACCTAGTAGCAATAGCGAAGAGGCGGGCCAGGAGCTATGACTCGAAAACCCTGCAACCACAAAAAAGGTGAGTACACACACACCACACACACACACACACACACAGTTACCGAGTGTATAAGAAAATTTTCATTTCATAATTAAAAATTCACAATACATGAATTGTAGGTGTCGACAAAAATAAACCATTAAAAAAATGTACATTTTTTCCAAAAAGCTTCTTAACAGCTGTACAATGACATACTGTAAGCAGCACTTTAATACCGAGGTCAGAGGATGACAGAGGTATCACGAGGTGGATAGCGGGGGAGGTGAAGCACGGAAGTGAGAGGGAGGGGAGAAAAGGTGGGAATGGGTAGATAGGATGGAGGAGGATGGGTCAAGAGGGTGAAGGACAATTAGCAGAGAGTAGATTAATAGGTAGATATAGTGAGTAGTAGTTAGAAAAATAAGGAAATAAAAATAATAATAATAGCTAATGATTATTTTTATTTTTAATTATTATTATTATTATTATTATTATTATTATTATTATTAGTAATAGTAGTAGTAGCAGTGGTAGTAGCAGCAGCAGGAGTAGTGTAGTCATAGTAGTAGAATTTGTAGCAGAGGTAGTAGTGGTAGTAGCAGCAACAGTAGTGGTAGTATAGTCATAGTAGTAGAATTTCTAGTAGCAGTAGTAGTTACAGTAGCAGTAGTAAGAGTAGTAGTAGTAGTAGTAGCAGCAGTAGTAGCAGTAGCAGCAGTACTACTAGTAGTAGTATTCTAATCTCTGCTATGCACAGCAATCAGCTCTCATACTAGCCCATTATTTTACAGAGTGCCGTACTTTAACCTGGCACAGCACTCAGGGATAACCTGTAGTGAAAACATGTGCAGTGACAACCCGTACCGTGATAACTTGTGCCCGAGAAAAGTCGAAAATAACAAAAGAACCATTTCAGTGATGGGATGTAAATTTGATCCAGTATTCTGCCAGCGTTCGAATTAATATATCGTCACGATAGCCCAGTTTTTTGTTTTGTTGCAGCTGCCGAGGTGTCGGGCAGGCAATTCCAGGACCGCTGGACCAGCTGTCCAGCGGTCTTAGAATTACCTCACTTCCCGCAACAACAACTGAAAGAAGCTACACTCTGAGGCAGTCATCCTCGCTCCCTGGATCTAAGACCTTTCTCATCTTCCACGGATCAAACCCAATGGCTTTATATTTACCTGGGTGTGACCTTTACAATTACAGTGGTCACAGTGGTGCCTGTGCTAACCTTCCTATGGTGTAGAAATATACCTAGTTGGATGAATCTTATTGTGGCTAGCTGGTCTAGTGGCTAACGCGACGGGCTGGAGTTTTGAGACTCTATGACCGCGGGTTTAATCCCGGCCGGGGGTATGGTTTGTTTACAGAGTGTCCTTTGAATATATCAATGATGCTCTTCTTTTTCCATTACACTTCTCTACTATTTCCCCTATTCTTTCCCCAGGCCTCTATTCTCTTTTCCTTCCTTCTTTCCATCCTCTTTCCCTTACCATATCATCCATTCACTTCTCTCCCATCCCTCTCTTCATTTTCCTACTTCTCTTCTCTGCACGCATGCCATGAGTCACACGAATTTGTTTGTTTGTAATTTTTTACAATTGTTTATTTGCTCCCACGGAAGACACGGTTTTGTTTATTAGTTTCCGATGTAAATTTACTTTGCTATGCAAAATTTTAGTATTTTTTTTTTTAGTATATGGGGCCAAATTTTAACATGCAGAATTACAGTACCCGACGCAGCATTTGACTACGACGTGCAAATTTCAGTACGGACAGTAAATTATTATTTTATGGCGTGCAGAATTTATAGTTTAGCGTGCTGAAACTGCGAGATATCTTTCGTGTTCGCTTTATCCAGTTATATGGCATACTGCACATTACCGAGAGTGTTGCGGATGTAGGTTTAATGGAGATTGCTGCGTGTTCAGGTCTGGGAAGGGTGTTTCGTGTTTAATTTTGGTTCACGTGGGGGTGTTCAGTGTAAAGGGAGCAGTTCTGAACCATTTCTCGGGCAGCGACTCAAAACTCCGTCGAAAATCTGCTTGGCGACCCATATCTTCATGACCTTAATTTATAACTTTAGTGAGAAATTTATCTTAGTTCTAAAAAAAATTCGCGGTAAACATTAGATGATGTTTATATTTTATTTACTCTTTGCTAATTACCGGTTTCGTCAACATTTACTGCATACACAACACTATTTCTGGAATGCAATATTTTGACAAGACATTTTTAGAGAAATTCTGATCAAATGTACGTTTATGTTATTCACTAAAAACACGCACTTAGGAGAGGCGCCTTATGACGACGTATCGATCTTTCCCGGTCCACTGTCAAGTTACAACTGAGGACAGAAAAGTTGTGAAGGTCTAAAGGTAATACGGAAGGAGCGGGGGAAGGGGTAGTAGTAGTAGTGTAGTAGT
>NC_069460.1:4029788-4064788 GCF_026875155.1 Cherax quadricarinatus
AAACATGGGTTTATTCGCGCACTATTTTTGTTTTCACTCGGAGGTAAAACAGCGGACGTGAAGGAGAGGCTGAGAAATAATCTGACTGAGGAGTCTCCAGTTCCTCCTTCATGGTGGTGTTGACACAATCAACATGGAAATTACCACTTCAAACATACCTCAGAAACGTTGCAGGAGCCATATATATTACCTGGAGTTTACCTGGAGAGAGTTCCGGGGGTCAACGCCCCCACGGCCCGGTCTGTGACCAGGCCTCCTGGTGGATCAGAGCCTGATCAACCAGGCTGTTACTGCTGGCTGCACGCAAACCAACGTACGAGCCACAGCCCGGCTGATCAGGAACTGACTTTAGGTGCTTGTCCAGTGCCAGCTTGAAGACTGCCAGGGGTCTGTTGGTAATCCCCCTTATGTGTGCTGGGAGGCAGTTGAACAGTCTCGGGCCCCTGACATTTATTGTATGGTCTCTTAACGTGCTAGTGACACCCCTGCTTTTCATTGGGGGGATGGTGCATCGTCTGCCAAGTCTTTTGCTTTCGTAGTGAGTGATTTTCGTGTGCAAGTTCGGTACTAGTCCCTCTAGGATTTTCCAGGTGTATATAATCATGTATCTCTCCCTCCTGCGTTCCAGGGAATACAGGTTTAGGAACCTCAAGCGCTCCCAGTAATTGAGGTGTTTTATCTCCGTTATGCGCGCCGTGAAAGTTCTCTGTACATTTTCTAGGTCGGCAATTTCACCTGCCTTGAAAGGTGCTGTTAGTGTGCAGCAATATTCCAGCCTAGATAGAACAAGTGACCTGAAGAGTGTCATCATGGGCTTGGCCTCCCTAGTTCTGAAGGTTCTCATTATCCATCCTGTCATTTTTCTAGCAGATGCGATTGATACAATGTTATGGTCCTTGAAGGTGAGATCCTCCGACATGATCACTCCCAGGTCTTTGACGTTGGTGTTTCGCTCTATTTTGTGGCCAGAATTTGTTTTGTACTCTGATGAAGATTTAATTTCCTCATGTTTACCATATCTGAGTAATTGAAATTTCTCATCGTTGAACTTCATATTGTTTTCTGCAGCCCACTGAAAGATTTGGTTGATGTCCGCCTGGAGCCTTGCAGTGTCTGCAATGGAAGACACTGTCATGCAGATTCGGGTGTTATCTGCAAAGGAAGACACGGTGCTGTGGCTGACATCTTTGTCTATGTCGGATATGAGGATGAGGAACAGGATGGGAGCGAGTACTGTGCCTTGTGGAACAGAGCTTTTCACCGTAGCTGCCTCGGACTTTACTCTGTTGACGACTACTCTCTGTGTTCTGTTAGTGAGGAAATTATAGATCCATCGACCGACTTTTCCTGTTATTCCTTTAGCACGCATTTTGTGCGCTATTGCGCCATGGTCACACTTGTCGAAGGCTTTTGCAAAGTCTGTATATATTACATCTGCATTCTTTTTGTCTTCTAGTGCATTTAGGATCTTGTCGTAGTGATCCAATAGTTGAGACAGACAGGAGCGACCTGTTCTAAACCCATGTTGCCCTGGGTTGTGTAACTGATGGGTTTCTAGATGGGTGGTGATCTTGCTTCTTAGGACCCTTTCAAAGATTTTTATGATATGGGATGTTAGTGCTATTGGTCTGTAGTTCTTTGCTGTTGCTTTACTGCCCCCTTTGTGGAGTGGGGCTGTGTCTGTTGCTTTTAGTAACTGTGGGACGACCCCCGTGTCCATGCTCCCTCTCCATAGGATGGAAAAGGCTCGTGATAGGGGCTTCTTGCAGTTCTTGATGAACACAGAGTTCCATGAGTCTGGCCCTGGGCCAGAGTGCATGGGCATGTCATTTATCGCCTGTTCCAAGTCATTTGGCGTCAGGATAACATCGGATAGGCTTGTGTTAATCAAATTTTGTGGCTCTCATAAAAAAATCATTTTGATCTTCGACTCTCAGTCTGGTTAGCGGCTTGCTAAAAACTGAGTCATACTGGGACTTGAGTAGCTCACTCATTTCCTTGCTGTCATCTGTGTAGGACCCATCTTGTTTAAGTAGGGGCCCAATACTGGACGTTGTTCTCGATTTTGATTTGGCATAGGAGAAGAAATACTTTGGGTTTCTTTCGATTTCATTTATGGCTTTTAGTTCTTCCCGCGATTCCTGACTCCTAAAGGATTCTTTTAGCTTAAGTTCGATGCTTGCTATTTCTCTGACCAGTGTCTCCCTACGCATTTCAGATATATTGACCTCTTTTAGCCGCTCTGTTATTCTTTTCCGTCGCCTGTAAAGGGAGCGCCTGTCTCTTTCTATTTTACATCTACTCCTCCTTTTTCTTAGAGGAATAAGCCTTGTGCAAACATCGAGTGCCACCGAGTTAATCTGTTCTAGGCATAAGTTGGGGTCTGTGTTGCTTAGTATATCTTCCCAGGTTATATCGGTTAGGAATTGGTTTACTTGGTCCCACTTTATGTTTTTGTTATTGAAGTTGAATTTGGTGAATGCTCCCTCGTGACTAGTCTCATTATGTCGGTCTGGGGCTCCACGCATACATGTCTGAACCTCAATTATGTTGTGATCTGAGTATATTGTTTTTTATATGGTGACATTTCTTATCAGATCATCATTGTTAGTGAAGATGAGGTCTAGTGTATTTTCCAGTCTAGTAGGCTCTATTATTTGCTGGTTTAAATTGAATTTTGTGCAGAGGTTTAAAAGCTCGCGTGAGTTTTCATCAGAGCTGCCTCCTGGTGTTATTACTGCAACAATATTATTTGCTATATTCCTCCATTTTAGGTGCCTTAAGTTGAAATCCCCCAGGAGCAAGATGTTGGGTGCAGGAGCTGGAAGATTTTCCAGACAGTGGTCAATTTTTAACAGCTGTTCCTGGAATTGCTGGGATGTTGCATCCGGAGGCTTGTAGACTACCACAATGACTAGGTTTTGGTTCTCGACCTTTACTGCTAAAACTTCCACTACATCATTTGAGGCATTAAGCAGTTCTGTGCAAACAAGTGACTCTGCAATGTACAGGCCAACCCCCCCCCCCCTTTTGCCTGTTCACTCTGTCACATCTGTATAGGTTGTACAAGAAAGGTATAAAATACCGACAAATATGAAAGTTAAGACACATGTGCAACATCTGGATATCTTTATTGTAGACGTTTCGCCATCCAGTGGCTTTATCAATACAGATTCTAGGACATAATAGGAAGACAGTAGAACTATATACAAAAGATGAGGTAATCAGTCCCTCGGCCTTGGAGTTAGTATTCACAGCATGATGGTGGAGGAGAATCTGATATCCAGATGTTGCACATGTGTTTTAACTTTCATGTATAGGTTGTAACCTGGGATCCATATTTCGTTGTCCAAGTGATCCTTTATGTGGGTCTCAGTGAAAGCCGCGAACATTGCCTTTGCCTCTGCAAGCAGTCCACGGATGAAAGGTATTTTGTTGTTTGTTGCTGGCTTTAGACCCTGTATATTTGCAAATAAGAATGTTATCGGACTGGTGGTATTGTTGGTACTGGGGGGGGGATTTTTTTTCCGGCATTAGTATCTGTATCTGTTGGTTTGGAGTGGAGGCCATCGACTGTGGTTCCACTCCAGGAATGACTGGATTTGGTGTACGATTTCTGCCATTTCCTGCCAGATTTTTTTCCTTCCTGGCACTAAAAAACCTCTCCCTCTTGAGTGGCTGTGGCTACCCAGGTTTTTCCCATGGCCTGGATGTTTTGTATCTTTTTGTCCCCTTTAGATGGTATGCCTGGCAATTTAAGTTATAGCACAGTCTTTCCTGTACTGAAGAGGTACACAGTTCAGGGTGAAAAAGCTTACAGGAAGGGAGTTTGCATTTTCCTGTTGTTATATGGGCATGGCATTTTCTAGGGTGGTCATAGTTGCACGTCCCATCTGTTTTTCCAGATTTCCCATGCCAGCAGATACCAAGTGCATAGTATGTGCACAGGCTTGGTTTCCGTTTGCCTTGGGTTTCTGTGACTGTATTCCCTGTTGGTGCATGTTTCCCTGTCTTCTGTTCTCCCTAGCACCAACAATGGAGCTCCCACCAGTTGTTTTTGGTAATATATCCTCACTATTGCTAGTGGAGTCCTCTTGTTTGCTATTTCCTGCGGTATTTCTAGTTTGCAATATTGGTTTTATCTTATCTTGGACTACACTTGTTTCCCTACTATGGCTCCTGTCCCCTATGAGGTCATTTATATGTATTCCTTCCTGCGTATAGTTCCCGACTACCTGGACAAAATCTCCAGCTTCACCATTTCTGTCTCCCAGGAGAGCATCTCCAGCTTCACCATTACTGTCTCCCAGGACAGCACCTCCAGCTTCACCATTACTGTCTCCCAGGACAGCACCTCCAGCTTCACCATTACTGTCTCCCAGGACAGCACCTCCAGCTTCACCATTACTGTCTCCCAGGACAGCACTATCAGCCCCACATTTACTGACTACCAGGACTTCATCTCCAGCCTTACAGTTTCTGACTACATGGCCAGTATCAAGGGCAGTACCATTCAGCACAGATTTTTTTATGTTCCCATCTGTTGTAGAAAGCTTCCAGGTTGTCTATGAAAGCAGTTTTGATGTTGTCCTCTTTTAATACCCTTGTGATTTTAGTCCACAGATTTATCTCATTTGGGCATACCCAAAAACATTTCCCTGTTTTAACACTGCTTGTAGCTAGTTCTTGGATATCTGCACAAGGGGCGTGACACCAATTTCCACACAAATGACAATTTATCCATGTGGAAGCCCGTTTGTTTGACTGACCACAGACTACACACAGCTTCATAATGATTTGAATGGTTGATTTACTGCAATTCTACTAGCAACCTCTTGAATATTCTATTAATAACCTCCTTAAATGAAGCTCTAGCTATTTGTATTTCTGTTTCTAACTGTTTTTGTATATTGGACAGCTTACCGTCACGAAATTAAGACACATGTGCAACATCTGGGTATCTTTATTGTAGACGTTTCGCCATCCAGTGGCTTTATCAATACAAATTCTAGGACATAACTTGAAGACAATAGAACTATGTACAGAAGATGAGGTAATCAGTCCCTCAACCTAGGAGTAGGTGCGAAGAGCACCATAGTCGTGGAGATTCTGAAGCAGAAGAAAGGATCCTGGCGCTTATATAGTAACGTCAAGTGTAGCAGACGAGGGCATAGTCACTGGTAGGCGGGATTCCCCAATGGAAGTAGGTCCTTCCCAAAGAAGTTAGGATCCTGGCGCTTATATAGTAACTTCTTTGGGAAGGACCTACTTCCACTGGGGAATCCCGCCTACCAGTGACTATGCCCTCGTCTGCTACACTTGACGTTACTATATAAGCGCCAGGATCCTTTCTTCTGCTTCAGAATCTCCACGACTATGGTGCTCTTCGCACCTACTCCTAGGTTGAGGGACTGATTACCTCATCTTCTGTACATAGTTCTATTGTCTTCAAGTTATGTCCTAGAATTTGTATTGATAAAGCCACTGGATGGCGAAACGTCTACAATAAAGATACCCAGATGTTGCACATGTGTCTTAATTTCATCTTGTCGGTATTATATACCATTCTTACACAACATATATACATACACACATACACACACACACACACACACACACACACACACACACACACACACACACACACCCACACACACACACACGTCTGTCAATGAATAAAGGAACTGGAGGGGACCCGAACCGTGGTTCTGGCAAGGTCCAGAGGGAACCCGAAGATAACCAGGCGTCAGGGAACCCGAAGACAGCTAGGCGTCAGGGAACCCGAAGATAACCAGGCGTCAGGGAACCCGAAGACAGCTAGGCGTCAGGGAACCCGAAGACAGCTAGGCGTCAGGGAACCCGAAGACAGCTAGGCGTCAGGGAACCCGAAGACAGCTAAGCGTCAGGGAACCCGAAGACAGCCAGGCGTCAGGGAACCCGAAGATAGCCAGGCGTCAGGGAACCCGAAGATAGCCAGGCGTCAGGGAACCCGAAGATAGCCAGGCGTCAGGGAACCCGAAGATAGCCAGGCGTCAGGGAACCCGAAGATAGCCAGGCGTCAGGGAACCCGAAGATAGCCAGGCGCCAGGGAGCCCGAAGATAGCCAGGCGCCAGGGAACCCGAAGATAGCCAGGCGTCAGGGAACCCGAAGATAGCCAGGCGTCAGGGAACCCGAAGATAGCAAGGCGTCAGGGAACCCGAAGATAGCAAGGCGTCAGGGAACCCGAAGATAGCAAGGCGTCAGGGAACCCGAAGATAGCCAGGCGTCAGGGAACCCGAAGATAGCCAGGCGTCAGGGAACCCGAAGATAGCCAGGCGTCAGGGAACCCGAAGATAGCCAGGCGTCAGGAAACCCGAAGATAGCCAGGCGTCAGGAAACCCGAAGATAGCCAGGCGTCAGGGAACCCGAAGATAGCCAGGCGTCAGGGAACCCGAAGATAGCCAGGCGTCAGGGAACCCGAAGATAGCCAGGCGCCAGGGAACCCGAAGATAGCCAGGCGTCAGGGAACCCGAAGATAGCCAGGCGTCAGGGGACCCGAAGATAGCCAGGCGTCAGGGGACCCGAAGATAGCCAGGCGTCAGGGAACCCGAAGATAGCCAGGCGTCAGGGGACCCGAAGATAGCCAGGCGTCAGGGGACCCGAAGATAGCCAGGCGTCAGGGAACCCGAAGATAGCCAGGCGTCAGGGGACCCGAAGATAGCCAGGCGTCAGGGGACCCGAAGATAGCCAGGCGTCAGGGGACCCGAAGATAGCCAGGCGTCAGGGAACCCGAAGATAGCCAGGCGTCAGGGGACCCGAAGATAGCCAGGCGTCAGGGGACCCGAAGATAGCCAGGCGTCAGGGGACCCGAAGATAGCCAGGCGTCAGGGAACCCCCCCCCCCAAGATAGCTTCTACATCTCTACTACAACTTTTACTGCTGCTACGACTACTACTACTGCTACTACTACTGCTACTACTACTGCTACTACTACTGCTACTACTACTACTGCTGCTGCTGCTGCTACTACTACTACTGCTGCTGCTGCTACTACTACTGCTGCTGCTGCTGCTACTACTGCTACTACTGCTACTACTGCTGCTGCTGCTGCTACTACTACTGCTACTACTGCTACTACTGCTGCTGCTGCTGCTACTACTACTACTGCTACTACTGCTGCTGCGACTTCCACTACTTACCTTACCACTACTTCCTATTTTCCATCTCTTGTTCCCGTCCTTTTCCCGCTCGCCTGTATATACCGCCTTCCTAACTTTTTCTGTCAGTGTGACTTTGTAAATGGTCCAAGTCGGACCGAAACGTCGTCGTAAGCTCCTCTCTCCTACATGAGGGTTATTTGTATTCTACATCTCTTTTAAGCTGATTTCTCACGCTACAAAAAGCTACCGCATCCTTCACATATTCTTTAAGTGCCAAACTCTCTGAGAAAGGAGGAGGATGTTTAAGCTGCCTTAAAGATATATTTTTGAGCTGTTGAATGTGTGTGTATAAAGCCAGATGCGAGACTAGACCTAACAAGGAGACGGAATATATTTCACGAACGCTGGAAGCACCCACACCTTCGGATATATTTCGGGAGTATATCATTCGAGTCAAGTCGGGCGCCGGAGTGAATGGACTCGTTGATGGAGAATGGTGAATGGATATTTTGAGCGAGTCTGCTTGTGTAAGTATTGGGGGGGAGAGACGAATGAATATCTTAACACACTTCAGCAGTGTTGAGGCTTCAGGCTTTAGCAGTGATGTTACTAGTAGGTTCAGAGGTTTCAGTAGTTGTTAGGAGTGGAGGTTTCAGTAGTAGATAATATATATACTGTATATACATATATAAAATGCAACCACGAATAAGTGGTTTTTAAATAAACTGCGGCTAAACCGGAGATCGAACCCTTGTTATTTTAACCCGTGGGAAGCAAGTCAAAATTTAGGAGGTTCTTAACCACCGGACCATCAATGCTACAAACATCATGTACCTAGCAACACTAGGCACGTTTCATGTTGCGACGACATACGCGATTATGGTCAGGCTCAGAACCAATTTCATTCTCAGAGAAGCTGGCTGGTGTCACCACGCTACCTTACTCTGAAAAAACTTCCCCTCGCTTCTTCTGTTGCTACTCTTGCAACATTGTGTCCAACTAATTGTGGTTGCAGGGGTCGAGACTCAGCTCCTGACCCTGCCTCTTCACTGACCGCTAATAGGTCCTCCCTCTCCCTGCTCCCTTTATCATACCTCGTCTTAAAACTATGTATGGTTCCTGCCTCCACTACATCGCTTCCCAAACTAGTCCACTTCCTAACAACTCTGTGGATGAAGAAATACTTCCTAACATCCCTTTGACTCATCTGAGTCTTCAGCTTCCAATTGTGGCCCCTTGTTTCTGTGTCCCATCTCTGGAACATCCTGTCTCTGTCCACCTTGTCAATTCCACGCAGTATTTTGTATGTCGTTATCATGTCTCCCCTGACCCTCGTGTCCTCCAGTGTCGTCAGACCGATTTCCCTTAACCCTTCTTTATAGGACATTCCCCTTAGCTCTGGAACCAGCCTTGTTGCAAACCTTTGCACTTTCTCTAATTTCTTGACGTGTTTGACCAGGTGTGGGTTCCAAACTGGTGCTGCGTACTCCAGTATGGGCCTGACGTACACAGTGTATAAAGTCTTGAACGATTCCTTACTGAGGTACCGGAACCTTATTCTCAGGTTTACCAAGCGCCCATATGCCTCAGTAGTTATCTGGTTAATGTGTGCTTCTGGCGATGTACTCGGTATTATACTCACTCCTAGATCTTTCTCCTCGAGTGAGGTTTGCAGTTTTTGGCCACCTATCCTATACTCTGTTTGCGGTCTTCTTTGCCCTTCTTCGATCTTCATAACTTTGCATTTGGCGGGGTTAAATTCTAGGAGCCAGTTGCTGGACCACGCGTCCAGCCTGTCCAGGTCTCTTTGTAGACCTGTCTGGTCCGTATCTGATTTAATTCTCATTAACTTCACATCATCTGCAAACAGGGACACTTCTGAGTCTATCCCTTCCGTCATGTCGTTCACATATAACAAGAAAAGAACTGGTCCCAGAACTGACCCCTGTGGGAACCCGCTCGTCACAGGTGCCCACTGTGATACCTCATCACGGACCATGACTCGCTGTTGCCTCCCTGTTAGGTATTCTGTGATCCATTGCAGTGCCCTTCCTGTTATAAGTGCCTGATCCTCTAGCTTCTGTACTAATCTCTTGTGAGGAACTGTGTCGAAGGCCTTCTTGCAGTCCAAGAAAATGCAATCAACCCACCCCTCCCTCTCATTTCTTACTTCAGTTACCTTGTCATAAAACTCCAGAAGATTTGTGACACAGGATTTGCCTTCCATGAATCCGTGCTGGTTGTCGTTTATACCCTTGTTCCGCTCAAGTTGCTCCACCACTCTCCTGATAATCTTCTCTATGACTGCGTACTATACACGTCAGTGACACTGGTCTATAATTTACTGCTTCATTTCTGTCTCGTGTGTGTGTGTGTGTGTGTGTGTGTGTGTGTGTGTGTGTGTGTGTGTGGGCGTGTGTGTGGGCGTTGTGTGTGTGTGTGCGTGTGTGTGTGGGGGCGTGTGTGTGTGGGGGCGTGTGTGTGTGTGTGGGCGTGTGTGTGTGTGGGCGTGTGTGTGTATGTGTGTGTATGTGTGTGTGTGTGTGTGTGTGTGTGTGTGTGTGTGTGTGTGCTCTCTCTCAAATCTTTTACTGTGTGGGGCTGAAATCAGAGCAAAAAGATTAATTAGCGCTGAGAACTTCAGTACAACTTATTAGACCTTCATTTTTAAAGTTGTCCATCACTTGCGCAGACAAACTTTTCCACAACTCTTTAACAATTAAGACTTTTGCTTCAGCCTCGATTTTCCACCTCTCTCTCTCTCTCTCTCTCTCTCTCTCTCTCTCTCTCTCTCTCTCTCTCTCTCTCTCTCTCTCTCTCTCTCTCTCTCTCTCTCTCTCCTCTCTCTCTCTCTCTCTTTCTCTTTCACCCACCGGCTTTACAAGGTTAGGTTAAGGGTTCCTACCTTATTTACCAGTCAAGGGCTGTTAACTAGAACTCACTCTGTCTCTTACACAAGGTTCTACAAGGTTCTACAAGGTTCTACAAGGTTCTACAAGGTTCTACAGCTTCATCATCTCATTCTCTCTCATTATAGAAGCGTTTTAACAGAGCTAAGAGTTCCTATATTTACAAGCTAAGAGCTGCTGCCTTTCTCAGCTCATTTAAAAGCCTTACTCAACATTACATTAATTATTAATACGATGAAATACTCAAAAACGTCGTGAAAATTGAATTTTACCGCCGCTTACAATGATGGTCCATCAATATTGACCTAACATCAAATTATCGCAGTCACCTTTTTTTTGGGACGGTGCGGGGGGGGGGGAGTTGATTGTAAACAACAATATGAAAATAAAATATGTAAATGCAATGTAAACATACTATATGATTTGAAAAAGTTTGATAGGCGTATAACTTTCTATCAATCTCTTTCTCCCTCCCACCCTCCCTCCCCCCTCTCTCTCTCTCTCTCTCTCTCTCTCTCTCTCTCTCTCTCTCTCTCTCTCTCTCTCTCTCTCTCTCTCTTACACAGGGTCCTACAAAGTTAGGTTAAGTTTCCTAACTTTATTTACAAGCTAACAGCTGTTACCTACATGAGCTCTGGCTGTTTCTCTTTTTTTTTTTTTACACAGGGTTTGACAAGGTTAGGTGAAGGATCCCTAGCTTTATTGACAAGCTGAGAGCTGTTACCTACATCAGCTCATTTGAAAGCATTTTTGTTATGAAACATACAAGTAGGGAACAGGATGAAGTTGGAACCATCTGTGGGCCAGCATTTCGATCTGATCAACTAACTTTATCTCGTTGACATCATAATACTGTACGAACGTGTTCCAGATTCGAGTCATCCTGGGGATAAATGATTCTCTCTCTCTCTCTCTCTCTCTCTCTCCCTCTCTCTCTCTCCCTCTCTCTCTCAATTCCACGAGGGTCGGTAAGGCTTTATATCACCTGCTCAGTAAACTGTGTATATAAACTGAGAAACATACACCGTCCAGCGTGTATACTCGTGATGTTTCTCAGTGTATATACACAGTTTACTGAGCAGGTGATATACAGCCTTACCGACCCTCGTAGAATTGAGAGAGAGAGGGAGAGAGAGAGAGGGAGAGAGAGAGAGGGAGAGAGAGAGAGAGAGAGAGAGACAGAGAGAGAGAGAGACAGAGAGAGAGAGAGGAGAGAGAGAGAGAGAGAGAGAGAGGAGAGAGAGAGAGAGAGAGAGAGAGAATCTAAGAATAGCAATGCTACATTTCGAGCAGTTGATGATGGGAGACGACGCTTCGGTCGGCTCTGAACTATTACAAAACGACTTTTCAACCAGTTCTTAAATCATTTTAGACTACGTTTCAATCCGTCCTGAACGATTAGAGACAACCTTTCGATCCTGAACTATACTAGACTACTTTTCGGCGCCTCTTAGCCCATGTGCGGCCTCAGGGTATTTTTCGCTCATCTTAGCGTTGTCAATACCAATGAGCGAAACGTTTTCATTACTAGAAATGTCGTGGTGGATCAATCTACCTGCAGATTGGGGCATTAGTTGTCAGCGTCGGATAAAATCTTTAACTTGGTTAGTTAGGCAGTGAATAGGTCAGTGAGGCAGGGAGTAGGTTAGTGAGGCAGTTAGTTGGTCAGTGAGGCAATGAGTAGGTGAGTGAGGCAGTGAGTAGGTTAGTGAGGCAGTGAGTAGATGAGTAAGGCAGTGAGTGGGTGAGGCAGTGAGTAGGTCAGTGAGGCAATGAGTAGGTCAGTGAGGCAATGAGTAGGTCAGTGAGGCAATGAGTAGGTTAGTGAGGCAATGAGTAGGTCAGTGAGGCAATGAGTAGGTCAGTGAGGCAATGAGTAGGTCAGTGAGGCAATGAGTAGGTTAGTAAGCCCAGGTGTATACCAGGATGTGCACAAAGTCATGTGTGTACTCACCTAATTGTGGCTGCAGGAGTCGATTCATAGCTCCTGGCCCCACCTCTTCACTGGTCGCTGCTGTGTGTGTGTGTGTGTGTGTGTGTGTGTGTGTGTGTGTGTGTGTGTGTGTGTGTGTGTGAGAGAGAGAGAGAGAGAGAGAGAGAGAAACATTCCCACCCCAAAATAACTTGCTAGTGTTTTGTGCTGTTGTTGCTGCTGTTGTTGCTGCTGTTGTTGCTGTTGCTCGCCCCTTTACCTCCCACATCTGACCATTTGTCATAACGTCACCAGCATTTGTTTCTCTCCAGCACTCCCCTTTCTTGCTCTCTCTCTTTATCTCTCTCTCTCTCTGTTATACATCATCTCATATCTTCTTCCTTAATCCTTTTATTCTCTTTTGTTTCATCTTTTTTTTCTATTATCTTACACATCTTTTCTCGCCTCCCTCAATTGCTTGATTTTTTCCTTTTATTATATTTTCATTATTCTTGTTTTTACTCCGTCTTCCCTCCTCTTTTAACTCGTTATTCTCATCGCGTTTCATTTTTTAATCGTTTTTGTGTAATTCGATACCTTAATTTTTGCTAAATTTTCTCTTTTCTCTTCCGTTTTACTTCCTTTTCACTTCTAAATTGATTTTCAACTCCAGGATGAGGGACTGATCACCTCAAACTCCCCCCTCATCTTCCACTGTCATTCTCTGTATCGGACTGAAGAAACCACTGGCTGCGAAACGCATTTTCCTCACACAGATGCGTGAAGTGAGTTAACGGAACAGTCGACGCTTATCGCTTGGGTAGCGTTTATTCTGTTAGTGGGTTGGGTTTGTGAAGGACCTACCTAGTATGGGCCAACAGGACTGCTGCAGTGCTCCCCCTTTGTGTTATGTTAGATAAACACATCCTGCGGGAGATAGAAGGATCGGAGGTAGTCCTGTATTAATTCCGGAACACTGAATCGAAAAACAATACGTGGATCGAGGGTCGTGTAAAGCCAATATCCGGTCAGGATGTGAAAAATATCTTAAACCAGCTTTACCTAGCAAGACTGCCGGCAATTTCGATACTTTCGGCGTGGTTTATTTGTTTTAAAGCCATTTAAGGTTACCTGTCCACCATTATTATCATGGGAGAGCGCTAAACCCGTAGGGATTATATAGTGTCTGTGGGGGAGGGGATGAAAGGCATTCAAGCTTAATTCAGGGAACTGGAGTACAGATCTAATTCCCTAGATCAAGAGCCTCTCACCAACGTCCAGGAACCTCCTTGAAGCCTATTTGAGTAATTAAAAACACACTTGACCGGTAAACGCCAGTCGAGGGTATTTTTAATTAATAAAATAAGCCTACGGCACTGCTTTTCTATATTAACTGCTATATGCAAAACGGACTGAGAAATTGAAGATCTGGAACAAGGCGGTCAGTTCCTCAGCCTGGAGAAGAGCTCAGCTCTATGGTCTGGAACAAGTGAGCTTAAGGTCACTAGGTCAGTGAGCTTTTAAGCTGGTGGGAGAATTGAGCCTGTCTCGCATAGGCCAGTAGGCGTGTTGCAGTGTTCCTTCTTTCTTATGTTTTATGTCCCTCAGTTTGGAGAAGAGTTAAGCTTCATGGCATGGAACAAGGTGGTCAGTCCCTCAGTCTGGAGAAGAGTTCAGCTCCATGGTCTGGAACAGGGTGGTCAGTCCCTCAGCCTGGAGAAGAATTCAGCTCCATAGTCTGGAACAAGGTAGTCAGCCCTCAGCCTGGAGAAGAGTTCAGCTCCATGGTCTGGAACAGGGTGGTCAGTCCCTCAGCCTGGAGAAGAGTTCAGCTCAATGGTCTGGAACAAGGTGGTCAGTCCCTCAGCCTGGATAAGAGTTAAGCTCCATGGCATGGAACAAGGTGGTCAGTCCCTCAGCCTGGAGAAGAGCTCAGCTCAATGGTCTGGAACAAGGTGGTCAGTCCCTCAGCCTGGAGAAGAGTTCAGCTCCATGGTCTGGAACAGGGTGGTCAGTCCCTCAGCCTGGATAAGAGTTAAGCTCCATGGCATGGAACAAGGTGGTCAGTCCCTCAGCCTGGAGAAGAGCTCAGCTCCATGGTCTGGAACAAGGTGGTCAGTCCCTCAGCCTGGAGAAGAGCTCAGCTCCATGGTCTGGAACAAGGTGGTCAGTCCCTCAGCCTGGAGAAGAGCTCAGCTCCATGGTCTGGAACAAGGTGGTCAGTCCCTCAGCCTGGAGAAGAGCTCAGCTCCATGGTCTGGAACAAGGTGGTCAGTCCCTCAGCCTGGAGAAGAGCTCAGCTCCATGGTCTGGAACAAGGTGGTCAGTTTACCTGGAGTTTACCTGGAGAGAGTTCCGGGGGTCAACGCCCCCGCGGCCCGGTCTGAGACCAGGCCTCCTGGTGGATCAGAGCCTGATCAACCAGGCTGTTGCTGCTGGCTGCACGCAAACCAACATACGAGCCACAGCCCGGCTGATCCGGAACTGACTTTAGGTGCTTGTCCAGTGCCAGCTTGAAGACTGCCAGGGGTCTGTTGGTAATCCCCCTTATGTGTGCTGGGAGGCAGTTGAACAGTCTCGGGCCCCTGACACTTATTGTATGGTCTCTTAACGTGCTAGTGACACCCCTGCTTTTCATTGGGGGGATGGTGCATCGTCTGCCAAGTCTTTTGCTTTCGTAGTGGGTGATTTTCGTGTGCAAGTTCGGTACTAGTCCCTCTAGGATTTTCCAGGTGTATATAATCATGTATCTCTCCCTCCTGCGTTCCAGGGAATACAGGTTTAGGAACCTCAAGCGCTCCCAATAATTGAGGTGTTTTATCTCCGTTATGCGCGCCGTGAAAGTTCTCTGTACATTTTCTAGGTCGGCAATTTCACCTGCCTTGAAAGGTGCTGTTAGTGTGCAGCAATATTCCAGCCTAGATAGAACAAGTGACCTGAAGAGTGTCATCATGGGCTTGGCCTCCCTAGTTTTGAAGGTTCTCATTATCCATCCTGTCATTTTTCTAGCAGATGCGATTGATACAATGTTATGGTCCTTGAAGGTGAGATCCTCCGACATGATCACTCCCAGGTCTTTGACGTTGGTGTTTCGCTCTATTTTGTGGCCAGAATTTGTTTTGTACTCTGATGAAGATTTAATTTCCTCATGTTTACCATATCTGAGTAATTGAAATTTCTCATCGTTGAACTTCATATTGTTTTCTGCAGCCCACTGAAAGATTTGGTTGATGTCTGCCTGGAGCTTTGCAGTGTCTGCAATGGAAGACACTGTCATGCAGATTCGGGTGTCATCTGCAAAGGAAGACACGGTGCTGTGGCTGACATCCTTGTCTATGTCGGATATAAGGATGAGGAACAAGATGGGAGCGAGTACTGTGCCTTGTGGAACAGAGCTTTTCACCGTAGCTGCCTCGACTTTACTCTGTTGACGACTACTCTCTGTGTTCTGTTAGTGAGGAAATTATAGATCCATCGACCGACTTTTCCTGTTATTCCTTTAGCACGCATTTTGTGCGCTATTACGCCATGGTCACACTTGTCGAAGGCTTTTGCAAAGTCTGTATATATTACATCTGCATTCTTTTTGTCTTCTAGTGCATTTAGGACCTTGTCGTAGTGGTCCAATAGTTGAGACAGACAGGAGCGACCTGTTCTAAACCCATGTTGCCCTGGGTTGTGTAACTGATGGGTTTCTAGATGCGTGGTGATCTTGCTTCTTAGGACCCTTTCAAAGATTTTTATGATATGGGATGTTAGTGCTATTGGTCTGTAGTTCTTTGCTGTTGCTTTACTGCCCCCTTTGTGGAGTGGGGCTATGTCTGTTGTTTTTAGTAACTGTGGGACGACCCCCGTGTCCATGCTCCCTCTCCATAGGATGGAAAAGGCTCGTGATAGGGGCTTCTTGCAGTTCTTGATGAACACAGAGTTCCATGAGTCTGGCCCTGGGGCAGAGTGCATGGGCATGTCATTTATCGCCTGTTCGAAGTCATTTGGCGTCAGGATAACATCGGATAGGCTTGTGTTAATCAAATTTTGTGGCTCTCTCATAAAAAATTCATTTTGATCTTCGACTCTCAGTCTGGTTAGCGGCTTGCTAAAAACTGAGTCATATTGGGACTTGAGTAGCTCACTCATTTCCTTGTTGTCATCTGTGTAGGACCCATCTTGTTTAAGTAGGGCCCAATACTGGACGTTGTTCTCGATTTTGATTTGGCATAGGAGAAGAAATACTTTGGGTTTCTTTCGATTTCATTTATGGCTTTTAGTTCTTCCCGCGATTCCTGACTCCTAAAGGATTCTTTTAGCTTAAGTTCGATGCTTGCTATTTCTCTGACCAGTGTCTCCCTACGCATTTCAGATATATTGACCTCTTTTAGCCGCTCTGTTATTCTTTTCCGTCGCCTGTAAAGGGAGCGCCTGTCTCTTTCTGTTTTACATCTACTCCTCCTTTTTCTTAGAGGAATAAGCCTTGTGCATACATCGAGTGCTACCGAGTTAATCTGTTCTAGGCATAAGTTGGGGTCTGTGTTGCTTAGTATATCTTCCCAGCTTATATCGGTTAGGACTTGGTTTACTTGGTCCCACTTTATGTTTTTGTTATTGAAGTTGAATTTGGTGAATGCTCCCTCGTGACTAATCTCATTATGTCGGTCTGGGGCTCCGCGCATACATGACTGAACCTCAATTATGTTGTGATCTGAGTATATTGTTTTTGATATGGTGATATTTCTTATCAGATCATCATTGTTAGTGAAGATGAGGTCTAGTGTATTCTCCAGTCTAGTAGGCTCTATTATTTGCTGGTTTAAATTGAATTTTGTGCAGAGATTTAAAAGCTCGCGTGAGTGTGAGTTTTCATCAGAGCTGCCTCCTGGGGTTATTACTGCAACAATATTATTTGCTATATTCCTCCATTTTAGGTGCCTTAAGTTGAAATCCCCCAGAAGCAAGATGTTGGGTGCAGGAGCTGGAAGGTTTTCCAGACAGTGGTCAATTTTTAACAGCTGTTCCTGGAATTGCTGGGATGTTGCATCCGGAGGCTTGTAGACTATCACAATGACTAGGTTTTGGTTCTCGACCTTTACTGCTAAAACTTCCACTACATCATTTGAGGCATTTAGCAGTTCTGTGCAAACAAGTGACTCTGCAATGTACAGGCCAACCCCCCCTTTTGCCTGTTCACTCTGTCACATCTGTATAGGTTGTAACCTGGGATCCATATTTCATTGTCCAAGTGATCCTTTATGTGGGTCTCAGTGAAAGCCGCGAACATTGCCTTTGCCTCTGCAAGCAGTCCACGGATGAAAGGTATTTTGTTGTTTGTTGCTGGCTTTAGACCCTGTATATTTGCAAAGAAGAATGTTATCGGACTGGTGGTATTGTTGGTACTGGGGGGGGGATTTTTTTTCCGGCATTAGTATCTGTATCTGTTGGTTTGGAGTGGAGGCCATCGACTGTGGTTCCACTCCAGGAATGACTGGATTTGGTGTACGATTTCTGCCATTTCCTGCCAGTTTTTTTTCCTTCCTGGCACTAAAAAACCTCTCCCTCTTGAGTGGCTGTGGCTACCCAGGTTTTCCCATGGCCTGGATGTTTTGTATCTTTTTGTCCCCTTTAGATGGTATGCCTGGCAATTTAAATTATAGCACAGTCTTTCCTGTACTGAAGAGGTACACATTTCAGGGTGAAAAAGCTTACAGGAAGGGAGTTTGCATTTTCCTGTTGTCATATGGGCATGGCATTTCCTAGGGTGGTCATAGTTGCACGTCCCATCTGTTTTTTCCAGATTTCCCATGCCAGCAGATACCGAGTGCATAGTATGTGCACAGGCTTGGTTTCCGTTTGCCTTGGGTTTCTGTGACTGTATTCCCTGTTGGTGCATGTTTCCCTGTCTTACTTCTATCCTCCCTAGCACCAACAATGGAGCTCCCACCATTTGTTTTTGGTAATATATCCTCACTATTGCTAGTGGAGTCCTCTTGTTTGCTATTTCCTGCGGTATTTCTAGTTTGCAATATTGGTTTTATCTTATCTTTGACTACACTTGTTTCCCTACTATGGCTCCTGTCCCCTATGCGGTCATTCATATGTATTCCTTCCTGCGTATAATTCCCGACTACCTGGACAAAATCTCCAGCTTCACCATTACTGTCTCCCAGGACAGCATCTCCAGCTTCCCCATTACTGTCTCCCAGGACAGCATCTCCAGCTTCACCGTTACTGTCTCCCAGGACAGCACCTCCAGCTTCACCATTACTGTCTCCCAGGACAGCACTATCAGCCCCCCATTTACTGACTGCCTGGAGAAGAGCTCAGCTCCATGGCATGGAACAGGGTGGTCAGTCCCTCAGCCTGGAGAAGAGCTCAGCTCCATGGTCTGGAACAATATGAAGGTGAAACATGAAAATGGAGACTTGAATACTGCCGAAGGTGAAGGACTGATCACATCTTCATTTCACCACTACACCAGCAACCTTCATACCTGACTGAAGAAGCCTACTGTGTAGGCGAAACTTTGCAACAATAAACCCAATTGTTGCACATGTCTTAATCATCTTATCCAAAGTAGTTAGACAAGGTCCTAATAAACACCTTGCTGAGATGCTGCGGTTCCTTGTTCTCAGTGATTTTCCTCACTGTTTTTGTTTGTACTGTTGCTGTCGTCATTGTCTTTGTTTACTGCTGTTGCTGTCGTTCTTTTTTGGGTCACTTATCGCCATTGTTTTTCTTGAGATCACCTGTTTTCGTTGCTGTTTTTTGTTACTTGTCATAGTTTTTTGTGCTTTTTTAGTCATTATCGTTATATATATATATATATTATATATATATATATATATATATATATATATATATATATATATATATATATATATATATATATATATATATATATATATAATTTTCATTCTTGATAATAAAAAAACAGAAAAAGAAAATTTTTTTTCGCATGTAAAAAAATAATCGTATTTTTCTGAGCGAGAATAGAGAAGTTGGTATGAAAATATTTTTGTTTGTGAGCTAACTCTGAGTTGGCGGATAGATGGATGGATAGATGGATGGATAGATGGACGGACGGACTGTCGGATGGATAATCGGATGGACTGATGAATGGCTGAACGGGTTGATGGACTGTTGGGCCGATTAAGGGGAAACAATGAGCGATTGACTATCAAGTTCACAGACTAATGGATGGAAAGGATAGTTGAACGGATAAATGGGACGGATGAATCGACCGACAGACATTTAACTTGCGGATAAACAGACCATTTAACTCTCATTATTCGTATTGTTACTGGTAGATAATACCAACAAGACGATAAATAAGACATGTGAAGCACCTATATATCTTTACTGTCGGCAATAAAGATACCCAGATGTTACACATGTTTCTTATTCACATGTGCAACACTTGGGTATCTTTATTGTGGATAAACAAAAAATGCCCAAGTGTGGGGTATGCACTTTATCTACCATCTCTTGTCTTCCCTGTGGCTCTGGTGGCCTGGTGGTTAACGCTCTCGCTTCACACGGTGAGGGCCTGGGTTCGATTCCCAGCCAGAGTAGAAACATTGGACGTGTTTCTTTCCACCTGTTGTCTATGTTCCCCATCAGTAAAATGGGTACCTGGGTGTTAGTCGACTGGTGTGGGTCGCATCCTGGGACACTGACCTAATTTCCCCGAAATGTGCCGAAATGCGGAGCATAACAAGGGACTTTCTATATAGTAGTATGTCATTGTTGTCAGCTAGGACTGTATACCTTGTACATGTACTTGTAGTAAATAAAGATATTATTAGTTTATCACAGCTATGCTAAATATCTGCTTTATTCCCAGCATCCTCATCTCCCCCTCCTCCAGCATCCCCTGGGCAGATGCTCTGGTGTATATATATTATCCCTTGAGTTTGGAAGTACTGCAGTGGAGAGGGTCATTAAAGGTCATTATGGTGGTCATTTTGGCCGCTCTGTGACCTCATTCATCACGCCAGAGCCAGCTGCCCGCCTCCAAATATTTAACATTTAGGAAAGCGTTTCAGAACTGTACGATTTTTTTTGTCTAGGAGATATGTCTCGTCAGAGGATTGATAATCCTTTGCTCGGGGTTGTAGGATGAGACGGTGTATGATATGTCGTTGTTCCTTTGACGATTGGTGTACTCTTGTTCGAGGGCATGGAGCTTATAAATACTTATCAACGAAGGACTGATCACCTCTGAGTTACTTCTTGAAGGATGAAGGACTGATCTCAAAATTACTTCACAGCTCACGGACTGGCCACCTTAAATTCATCTCTATTGCATCTGTTTCCAATATTTAGTCACATCTGTATTCGACTGAAGAAGCCTACGTCATGCGTCTCTCTCATCTACCACTGACCGCTGTTAAACCTGGACGTATTTCTGGTGTATATCTGGCCGACTTATACAACGTTAAAAATTAAATCTCTCATTTTAGTTGAGGGAAAAGTGAGAAACTATGTTAAGATAATAAACAATAACAAAATAACAAATAACATGGGGACAGAAACTCGAAAAATTGATATGTATATTTCCACCCACTTCTGGGATCCTCTGCTGAAGAGTATCCCAGAATGGGGTCGAAATATACATATCCATTATTCTTCTTTGTTACTGTCTACATATGGATTATTACTGAGCACTGACAAGTATTCATTACACTTTAGTTACCCATCAATAGGACGCTTATGTCTGCACGTTCTCTTTAAAACGTAATTTAGAGAATTAAAAAATCGAAAGTGTGAAAATTTACATTTCTACAATGCGAGATTGACTCTTTTATCTATATGAAAATTTTTGCTAAAATTTCTAGGTATTAGTACACTGAGAGAAAACACAATAAATGTCCGGGGCCCAAGACTGTTCAACAGTCTTCCACCAGGCATAAGAGAGATTACCAATAGATTCCTGGCTGCCTACGAGAGGAATCTGGACAGATACCTAAAGTCAGTACCGGACCATCCGGGCTGTGGTTCGTACGCTGGACTGTGTGGCCAGTAGTAACAGCCTGGTTGGTCAGGCCCTGGTCAAGGACTGGGCCGCGGGGGCGTTGACCCCCGGAACACCCTTCAGGTATACTCCAGGTACCTTAGAACGTCTGTATTCCCACGCATGCTATACAAGTTGAAGGATGGATTGAATACGAAGGAATAAAAAAAATCAAATATTTTTTTCTGCAAACAAGGCTGTTTGCTGAAGGTTTTTTCTAAGTCGGCGCAAACAACGTAAGGCGCAAACAAGGAAGGAAAACACTCCAAGATATTTTTACGTCTCCAACACATGTTTTTGTTCGTCTAGTAATGTATTCCGTGAGTTTATTTTTAAATTTAGTTAAAAATATTCTGATTTATTGGACCGAAATCATTTTCCTATAACTGCAGATTTTTTTCTCGAGTTATATTGCGTAAGAGGTTTTAAGAAAATGGACAAACTGATAAATGAGACACTTGTGCAACCAAACCTCGGTACGGGAGGGAACTGAACTCGCGGCGAGTGAGCCGTAAAACTCCAGGCCGACAGGTTAATCACTGAGCCAGCTGGCTGCAATAAGACTTCCAACTAGGTATATTTATACACCATAGAAAGGTTAGCATAGGCCTCACTGACCACAAATATGGTCACAATGTGACTTACAACTCACTCGCCGCGAGTTCAATCCAGCCCGTGGTCTGTTTGCAATTGCGTCATTACGATTTTTTTAAGTCATGAGACTTGGGCAATATTTGCGTATCTTTTCTGCAAATGTTGCAACAATAGGGTATCTTGCACATCTGTCTCATTCATCAATTTTTTATGATACTATTGATTTGATGAATGTTGAATTGGGGGTAATGTATATTTCCTAAAGAAATCTACCCATTTCTTCTGACTAATAATTTACGATAATAATATACGTGTCTGTTAAAAGATCCATAGTGTTATTTCACGTCGTACCTTCTGAGGATTCTGTAGATGTAGTTGAAGAGAAGGTTGAGGATCTGGGACTGTAGTGGTTGATGGTAAGATGCTGAGGGAGGTAGAAGTTCCTTTAGCTGGGTCTGTGGCAGCCTTCTAGGGACCTGTTCGTAGACCCTGGCATCCTTCTAGGGACCCGTGGGTAAATCCTAGCATCCTTCCTGTAGCTGGGTCTGTGGCAGCCTTCTAGGGACCTGTTCGTAGACCCTGGCATCCTTCTAGGGACCCGTGGGTAAATCCTAGCATCCTTCCTGTAGCTGGGTCTGTGGCAGCCTTCTAGGGACCTGTTCGTAGACTCTGGCATCCTTCTAGGGACCCGTGGGTAAATCCTAGCATCCTTCCTGTAGCTGGGTCTGAGGCAGCCCTTGAAGGTACTTGTTCGTAGACCCTGGCATCCTTCTAGACACCTGTGCGTAGACCCTAGGACCTTTCAAGGAACTTGTTCGTAGACCCTGGCATCCTTCCAGGCACCTGTTAGCCGACCCTGTTACCCTTCCAGGCTCCTTTTCCCATCTCGCTCAGCTTGACACAAGTTCAGCTGCCCCAGTGAAAACTATGGCAGTTATTACGAATGACTGTGAAAAAGACAGGAGAAACAGGAAGGAGAGGAACCAAATGATACAGGCGAACAAAGATTATTCAGTGAAGATGACAAAGGAAGGTCACTCCACATTGATAAGAGGAAGGTCACTACCTTGATAAGAGGAAGGTCACTCCACACTGATGACAGCGGAAGACAGGTCGAACCAAGACGAGTGTCTCGGAAATCGCAATTAAAAAACGTCATAGTAATCTTGGAAGGAATCACTGGGCGATGGATTACGGAAGCTGGCGGAAGAGGAAGTGTGTAATCACCGAAGATCTCTGGCTCGACAGCACCTTCATCTGCGGTACTCTGCGCGCGGTGGGGACTCATTACGGTATAATGCGTTTAGTGTGCCTCGGAGAACACCACGAGAGTCGCTAAGAACGCATTGGTTAGGGGAGAGAGACAGAGACAGAGACAGAGACAGAGACAGAGACAGAGAGAGAGAGAGAGAGAGAAAACAGTGAATTACAAAGGGGATTCACAAAGGAATAATGCAAAACACAACATTTAGAAAAGGTATAAGTGACTTACTCTACCCACAACAGTAACATCACACGCAAGGCTGTCAGGAAATTTGAAAACGTCACATGCTGAAGTATCTTTAGATAGAAGACAAAAAGATGGAATGGGGAAAAAATAAGAAAACACAATACCGTGGCTGGAACAATTCACCACAAACCCGAAGTCACGAGGTTCCTGTGTGTAAGGTTAGGTAAGATTTGTCAGGAAACAGGACAAATATTTCCTGACGTGGGTCGTATGGGTGTGTGTGTGTGTGTGTGTGTGTGTGTGTGTGTGTGTGTGTGTGTGTGTGTGTGTGTGTGTGTGTGTGTGTGTGTGTACTCACCTAGTTATGGTTGCAGGGGTCGATTCACAGCTCCTGGCTCCGCCTCTTCACTGGTCGCTACTCGGTCACTCTTCCCGCTCCGTGAGCTTCATCATACCTCTTCTTAAAGCTATGTATGGATCCTGCCTCCACTACATCACTACCCAGACTATTCCACTTCCTGACACCTCTGACTGAAGATATACTTCCTACCATCCGTGTGACTCATTTGAGTCATCAACTTCCAGTTGTGTCCCCTTGTTGCTGTGTCCCATCCCTGGAACATCCTGTGTCTGTCCACCTTGTCGATTCCTCTCAGTATTTTATAAGTCGTGTATGTATGTGTATGATTGTGTTTTGTTAATTAAGTGGAACAAGGGGAAGAATAAGCATCAAATCTGGAGTCATATGTTCAACGACCAGCGAGAAACGAGGCCATTCCCATCACGAAATTCTTGTGGATGAGAAGCCCGTTTAGAGTAATCAAAACACGGCACTTGTACACAAATACCCGCACTTAGACGTTTCGGTCTAAGTCGGACCGAAACATCGTCATAAACTTTTCTCTCTCATGTGCCAGATACCTATGTATTGTTCCAGTCTATCGAGAGAGAGAGAGAGAGAGAGAGAGAGAGAGAGAGAGAGAGAGAGAGAGAGAGAGAGAGAGAGAGAGAGAGAGAGAGAGAGAGAGAGAGAGAGAGAGAGAGAGAGAGAAACGTAGAATTAACAGAAACATTATAAAGACGCAAATGTGGAAAACAAAAGAAGAAGAAGCAGGTCTTGTCGTAACACTTCTTGAAAGTCGGGTCGGAAGGGGCACCTGGTTATGGCTCTAAGTCAGAATTAAGAACTTTAAAAACTTTAAGAGAATTATTTCTCGCACAAAGGCTGCAATTTTTCAACGAATTTAATCTGACTGTTTGATTTAGCTGTTGCTAATGTGTTTTAAGACTTGCTAATATTTTCATTAAATATTTATCTAAAAATATTAGTTTTATAATAATAATAATAATAATAATAATAATAATAATAATAAGTTCAAGGATAATATAAATTTTTATTTAAAATATCTATAATAAAAACAATAGTAATAAAAATTAATAATTTTTATTACTAATTATTATTATTGTTGTTTTTTTATTATAAAATAAATATTTTAGGTAAATATTTAATGAAAATATTAAGTTAACCTTAGAACACATCATTATTATTATTATTATTCTTTTTTAAGTGACGACTGTATAAGGCTCATTCTCTGTCATTAATTTGTCTATAGTTAAAGCAAGACCAGATTGTGAAACTTCCTTACGGTTATGATGGATCTGTAGTTCCTCCCCAGACTTCTGGATCAGTAGAAATCCATTACCCGGGAACAATTTGCCGAACTAGGCTGTACCATTTCAGGGATTGAGAAAATGAGGTTGGATACAGGAAACTCTTTCATAAAACTCACTATACCGTATCTTTTTTTTTGTGGGGGGGGGGGGGGGGAATGAGACTAGCAATATAATAGTGAGTGGAAAAGCCTTCAAAACACAGGACATTTAATTTTGGATGCCCTTTCTCAATCAGATCTATAAAACAAAGAACCGTTTTTATAAAAGCCGTCTCTAAAGAAATATGAGAAAAGATTTGGTTGGAATATTAACGATGACACGAAGAAAATCACGATGAAAAAACATTCCATACCAAACACTGCAGACACACGGTGTACTCAACCCCATTGAGTTGATCTAGGCTCAGCCTGACAAGATAGAAACCTGGCTGCGAATAGCGGCCGGAGAATTGAGCCTCCAGGCCACTCCTTATCATTAAATAACCCACACTGGTTTTGCGCCCCATGAAAAACGGATTCAATCGCGTGGGCAGGAAGGTGATCGCTGGGGGGGAATAGGTGATTATCTTTACAGATGATCTCGCTGTGAGAATATATTGACCAGGGGGATATTCCTCAACACACTGAGGCAGGAAGCAAGGTATTTGCTAAGCCTTATAACCTCTTCCGCCCGTCTCTAAGGCCTTTCACAAGACACACCAAATCGGATAATTTGTCTGTCAGTACATCTAACTCGAGAAATTCTCGAACTGAATTCGGGTTATGGGAGAGAATGCAAGAGAACGCTCGCTTTTCTTGTTCCGGGTCATTAGAACAATCTGGGAATATATTTTCGGGTAGTACATAAAGGTGGGATGTGGCCCTTACTTGAAGACTGATGATCGTCACTACTTAAAGCACACAACCCGGCTCTTTCTCAAGGCAGTTGCTAATCAGACGAAAAATACCGAAATGTTTGGAATTCACACGTATATACTTCGAGAGGAATGTCTCTCTCGGTGTATATATGCTGAAAGTTTGCTTTAATCTCTGTTTCTTGTATTAAAGTGTTCTTGACTGGTTGAGAAGAGGTTACGTGGAGCCTTGATGACCCTCGTGTAGTTGATAGATTTAAAACTCCATTAATCAACTAACCCTTTGGGACTGCAGAAACAATGCTAGAAACATCAGTCATACTTTATAAAACACCGGTTACAAATAATTATTTAAAAATTAATAATTATACTACTACTGCTAATTGCAATAATAATTCCCTCCCTTGGGACATGTAAACCTCAGCGCGTCCAAGACATTAAAAATGCAGTATATATATCACACACACACACACACACACACACACACACACACACACACACACACACAAGTCACAGAGTCGTCAGGAAGTGGAATAGCCTGGGTAGTGATGTAGTGGAGGCAGGATCCATACATAGCTTTAAGAAGAAGTATGATAAAGCTCACGGAGCGGGAAGAGTGACCGGGTAGCGGCCAGTTGAAGAGGCGAAACCAGCAGGAGCTGTGAATCGACCCCCGCAACCACAACTAGGCGAGTACACACACACACACACACACACACACACACACACACACACACACACACACACACACACACCAGATTGTATGCCTCATTCTCACAACAACAGTCGCCATCCCCAGACAAAGTGTCGTGGCGTCACGCGCTTAGGAAAGTGTGTTCTAGCAATTCCCGCACAAGAGAGAGTCGTATATCAGTGAGAGAGAAATATTACCCTGTTCTACCTGCGTAATTAGGGTTAAATGAATGTTTACAGCTTGCTCAATGCGGCTTAACGGAAGAAATGATGGCGTGGTGTGCGAGCGGATATTTTCACTCAAGAGTTTGTACCATTGCTGATACGTATTTTCCGTCGTGAGAAGAAATGCTTATGCCTTGTTGCTGCTGTTGTCGGAGTGAAATGAGATTGATGCCGTGGATGTCTGACGCTGGCGTCTGTCTGTCTAAATGTTGAATGCGGGGAGAAAGCGGTAATTTGTTCGTCAGCAAACAGAAAAGTGTCTCCCGACGCTGGTATTTGTGACAGATGAAGAATTCACTTAGGAATATCGCAAACACTGGTGGACCAGTGCTGGGTTGAAGTGACTTAGCAACTACTGGTGAACCGGTGCTTGGTATTAGTTATTTACCAGTTACTGGTCTACCAGTGTTTGGTATTAGTGACTTACCAACTACTGGAGTACCGGTGTTTGGTAGTGACTTAACAACTAGTTAAGTACATAGTTCTACTGTCTTCTAATTATGTCCTAGAATCTGTATTGATAAAGCCACTGGATGGCGAAACGTCTACTATAAAGATATCCAGATGTTGCACATGTGTCTTAACTTTCAACTAGTGTACCGGTGTATCGTATTAGTGACTTAGCAACAAATGGTGAACCGGTGTATGGTATTAGTGACTTACACACCACTGGTATACAGGTGCTTGGATTTAAGAGAGAGAGAGAATTTTAAAAACTCATCCAATTCCATAAACACACACTGCATATAGATCTTAAAATATCCATGAGAGCTTTCCAAACGAAGCGTCAAATTTCAATTTTAATATTGACCAAGGGCTCCCCACCCATCCCGTGTTCCCGTCACAAAACTCATGGCATGTTTATATAAAAATCTGGCAGGTTACAAGACGATTCCATTGTGGCTAGTGCTTTGTTGATGTCACTGTCTGGACCTCCTGTTAGTGCACAGGACGTCAGGCAGGTAGGTCCTGTAATATCTTCCATAATGCTATATATCTCTGGATCTTCAATAGTATCTATTTCTACAAGTACAAGGTATACAGACCATAGCTGACATCAGTAACATACTACTATATAGAAAGCCTCTTGTTATGCAGAGAATTTCGGGTAAATTAGGTCAGTTTTGTCCCAGGATGCGACCCACGCCAGTTGACTAACACACAGGTACCTATTTTACTGATGGGTGAATATGAACAACAGGTGTCTTGTGGAAACACGTTCTAATGTTTCCAGCCGTACCGGGGAATCGACCCCCGGGCCTCAGTGTGTAAGCTCTCTCTCTCTCTCACTCTCTTTCTCTCTCCCAAAACAATATATCTGAAAATGCAGTTGCTACGCAGCACACATACAGTTTCAGCAAATTGTACGATCGGAACATTTCGCCCCCTTGTTAAGCTACACATCTCGTAGTGGAAAAAAAATAGACGCGCTATGTAAATAAGCATTTACTGTGAAAACGTTTCGCTCAACGTAGGGCTTTATCAACTGTGCCCAGAGAGTAAACGTTGTCTCAATAAACGCTTGTTCCGTATCCTGAAAAAAACACTCCAGATCTTGTAACAATAATAATGCAAAAATACAACATAACAATATCAACAACAATAACAGTAATAATGGATACAATTGGAATTTTTCTAAAGTGGTATTAAAACGACTTAAATGCCCACTGAAACGACAGCCGCTATTTAAATGCCCATAAATTCCCATTAAGCTGTCTTTTCGTGTCACGATTGACGAGCATTAAAAATAAAAGCATTGTCTACCTGCAGTTATAACAGCATTGTCTACCTGCAGTTATAACAGCATTGTCTACCTGCAGTTATAACAGCATTGTCTACCTGCAGTTATAACAGCATTGTCTACCTGCAGTTATAACAACATTGTCTACCTGCAGTTATAACATTGTCTACCTGCAGTTATAACATTGTCTACCTGCAGTTATAACAGCATTGTCTACCTGCAGTTATAACAACATTGTCTACCTGCAGTTATAACAACATTGTCTACCTGCAGTTATAACAGCATTGTCTACCTGCAGTTATAACAGCATTGTCTACCTGCAGTTATAACAGCATTGTCTACCTGCAGTTATAACAGCATTGTCTACCTGCAATTATAACAGTATTGTCTACCTGCAGTTATAACAGCACACCAGAAAATTTACGATTCCTTAATATGAAAGAAAGGAAATAATTTACAAATTATCTCTGGCAATTATTTCTAGATGAAATGTAATCAGTGTCAACACTTCAACCCGGACATAACTTTTATAATTCTTCTTCTTCTATAATTTAACTGACTTTTCGATCTTTCGATGTTGTTCTGACGTAAGTGTAAATGTTCTCACATAACAGACCATCCAGTCTTCCACTGTTATTCTGACGTAAGTGCAAATGTTCTCACATAACAGACCATCCAGTCTTCCACTGTTATTCTGACGTAAGTGCAAATGTTCTCGCATAACAGACTATGCAGTCTTCCACTGTTGTTCTGACGTAAGTGCAAATGTTCTCACATAACAGACCATCCAGTCTTCCACTGTTATTCTGACGTAAGTGCAAATGTTCTCGCATAACAGACTATGCAGTCTTCCACTGTTGTTCTGACGTAAGTGCAAATGTTCTCACATAACAGACTATGCAGTCTTCCACTGTTGTTCTGACGTAAGTGTAAATGTTCTCGCATAACAGACCATCCAGTCTTCCACTGTTGTTCTGACGTAATGTAAATGTTCTCACATAACAGACTATTCAGTCTTCCACTGTTGTTCTGACGTAAGTGTAAATGTTCTTACATAACAGACTATGCAGTCTTCCACTGTTGTTCTGACGTAAGTGTAAATGTTCTCACATAACAGACTATGCAGTCTTCCACTGTTGTTCTGACGTAAGTGTAAATGTTCTCGCATAACAGACTATGCATTCTTCCATTGTTTTTCTAACGTGTAAATAACAACACATTAACAGTGATAAGATAAGATTTCGTTCGGATTTTTAACCCCGGAGGGTTAGCCACCCAGGATAACCCAAGAAAGTCAGTGCGTCATCGAGGACTGTCTAACTTATTTCCATTGGGGTCCTTAATCTTGTCCCCCAGGATGCGACCCACACCAGTCGACTAACACCCAGGTACCTATTTGCTGCTAGGTGAACAGGACAATAGATGTAAGGAAACGTGTCGAAATGTTTCCACCCGCCGGGAATCGAACCCGGGCCCTCCGTGTGTGAAGCGGGAGCTTTAGCCACTACCACTTCAAACTTACCTATAATGTTCAGCTATTACCAGAAAGTAATAAAGAATATTACCGAATATTACGGTAGCGAGAACAATAATACTTCGACCTTGATTTGCACGCTGATAACGCCCGTTAGGTGACATTAATGAGATTAACGGGATTAACGAGGGAGGGGGGAATTACCGTGGATTTACGGATTAAGTCAAGAGTAATTAATTTATCTTATAAACCCAATATTTGCTTTTATTTAAATAATAGCCTTAAATTACCCTGAGGTGGTTCCGTTATTGAATCCCGGTGTAGGGCTCTTGATCAAAGGCCCTGGAGCCACCCTTCACTTGAGTCGAATCTGATTGTCTCTCTTTCGGGTGGAAACGCTGAACCCTTACGGTTTTAGCGATTTCATGCGAAAATAATGCAAGTGTTAATAATAATAGTAATAAAAGAAAAATTATAATAATTATAATAAAAGGATAATAATAATGATAATGGCAATAATAATAATAGTTACAAGCAGCCCTGCCAGACTTTCTTGTTAATTGTCTGATCAAGCAGGTTATTGCTGCCAGCAATCCGCAGGTCATCCTAGTCACCACAGCCTGGCTGATCCGGCACTTGTTGCAGGTGCTGTGTGTGTTTGTACTTTGTGTGTAGTTGCAGGGGTCGAGTCTCCGCTCCAGGCCAGGCCTCTTCGCTACTCTCTCCCGACTTCGAGAGCCTCATCGTACCTCTTCCTTAAGACATGTATGGATCCTGCCTCTACCACTTCACTTTCCATGTCGTTCCACTTCCTGACTACTCCAAGGCTGAAGAAATACTTCCTAACATCCCTGTGACTCATCTGAGTTTTCAACTTCCAGTTGTGCCCACGTGTTCTTGTTTCCCATCTCTTAAACATTCGGTCCCTATTCAAGGTCTGAAGTACTCGGTGTATTGTATCGTGAATGACTCCTTACTTAGATGTCTGAAAGCTATTCTTAGATTTGTCAGATGCGTATTTGCTTTAGCAGTTATTTTCTTGGTGTGCGCCCAGAGGATGTGCTTGGTATGATACCCCAAGATCCTCATTAAGTGAGGTTTGCAGTCTTTGCCCCCAGAGCCTGTATTGCGCCTGTCTTCTTTGCCGATTGCCAAGTTTCATAAGTGTACTCGGTGGGGCTGAACACCAGGAACCGTTTGTCAGACTAGGCCTGCAGCCTACCCATGTCCATCTGTATCCTCATCATTAGCTTCACGTCGTCTGTGAACAGTGACACCTTTAAGTTTATCCCTTCTGTCATGCCATTCACGTATACAAAAAACCAGCACTAGCCCGAAGACTGACCCTTGTGGAACCCCACTCGTCATATGCCCTCATTCCGACACCACTACTTTCAGGTATTTTATGATCCATTGCAGTTCTTTTCCTGTTATTCCTGCCTACTCTTCTAGCTTTTGTAGTTTCTTGTGTGGTACTGTATCAAAAGATTTACTACAGTCCAAGAAACGCAGTCTACCGATGTATGTGTGCATGTATGTACTCACACATTTGTACTCGCCTATTTGTGGATCCATGGGTCGAATCGAAGCTCCTGGCCTCGTCTTTCGATGGTCGCTACGTAGTCCACTCTCTCCCTGCTTTAAGAGCTTTGTGTGTGTGTATGTGTGTGTGTGTGTGTTTGTGTGTGTGTGTGTGTACGCATCATCCCCCCTTCCATTTACTTTCCACTTCATAACGTCAAATACTAATGGGCAGATTGTCTTCATATCCCTGGTCATAAGTTTTGTCAGCGAGTTCCTGAATCCGCCTGGCGCTCACCCACGGCCCACTGCTCCTCTTAGGAGTCCTTCACCCCGCTTCGTAAAGAGAAAATTATGACTAATATCTCACTTAGTGATCACGTAAGTTTTTTTTTTTCGTATTCTAGCGTTCGTGAAGAAATTCCGCACGGATCACTGCCTCGTGATCCGGTTAACTTGAGTTTGTTAACCTGGGTAAGTTATTTGTATTTTCTATTCAAGTGCAATGCGTATATTATGGTGGGATTAAAGCGTATATACTCACATGTTAGGCAAATACACTCACGTATTCACACATACAAGTACACATATACTTACCCGCGGCATGTACACATACACTTGACATGTACAACTCACACACGCATTATTATACTCAACCACACTCCCATGCAATCATACATATACATACACAACAACACACTCACATAACACCTGCAACAAGTCCCTTATCAGCCAAGCTGTGATGGATATGAAGGTGTGCCCACTACTGGCAGCAAGAGCCTGGGTGATCAGACAGTTAACAAGCCTGACACCTGGCCGGGCTGCAAACGTATATAAAAACCCTTGAAACCGGTCACAGGAATATCGCAGGTATATCCCACCTTATCACATATTCACACACTAAGATTAAAACAGCCAGCCTACCGATCCGTCAGCCAACCAGGTATTCAGGTAACCAATCACCCTGTTAGCCATTCAGCCAGCCAGCCAATCCCTCAGCCAACCAGTTATTCAGGTAACCAATCAGCCAGTCAGCCCCCCAGTGCTACGCATTCACTGGCGAGGACCTTAAAATGCTTCTCAGCGTGCGTGTGCATTCATGCTCGGCCAATTACAGCATAAAGCGCTGCGTCTCAGTATACATTTCCCCCCATGCTCAGGGACTCAGGCTGGCTGAGGGACCACAGGGACTCAGGCTGCGAGGGACCACAGAATACCTCACAAGAGGTATAACGACAACCTAAATTCTTGAAAATCAGTTTCATTATGAGATAATATTTATATACTTGGAGGGATTCTGATATCATTTTGCTGGCCTATCCCATCACACACACACACACACACACACACACACACACACACACACACACACACACACACACACACACAGTCATGCAGAGCGAATCGGCTTTTTGAGCTGCCTAGATCAAGGTTCCTTGTCTCAGGAAATATTTTAAGGTACGCCAAGAAGGCTTAATGTTCCCGTGTACTGCAGCATCTTCCTTCTCACAAGATGGATCTCTCCAGCTTAAGGAATGATGCACTTTGTGTGGAATATATATATATATATATATATATTATATATATATATATATATATATATATATATATATATATATGAGAGAGAGAGAGAGAGAGAGAGAGAGAGAGAATCAATTAACCATGATGGCAATACATTGTGGAGATGTTTTAACTTCTTTTGCGCAGTCTGCTGTAAATATTAAGTCAAACTGGCATTAAAAATTCTCAAAAAAAAAATGATGGCGGTCGTAGCAGCGAAGTGTCCGTACGAGCACATTAACCTAGGCTGAAAAAAAAGTGAAATTTTTAGCTGGTCGCAGCCGAAGGAAGTTCAGCCGACAGTGAAGAAAATACAAACTGACTTATTTTCAACAGGTCAACATTTAGCTCTTTCAACACGTTTCACAACGTTGTCTTCCCACGGTTTTAAATCTTTGGTATTACTTAATGGAAGGTGACGAACGCTGCATCACTTAAAAATACTGTAATACCTAAAACACTGTAATACCTAAAATAGGGATGAAAGTTAATATCAAGTTTATATACACAGATACACACATATCTGTGCATGTTTTTGTTTACTTAATGTATACGCAATTTTCCAGTGTGTTTTTTTTTCAGTTTCGATCACCTCTGAAACATTATCAGACCATTGAGGATAATTCCAAGAACTGCAACGTTATCTAAATCATTTTTAACCTTAGTTGTAAATTATTTAAGATAATACAGTGACCTACACGCAATACACGTAAAACATTGATGATATCGGCGCAAAAATACAACACTGAAGCCATCAGTCTGTCCGAATGTCATAACAGGAGACCGAATCAGGGTGTTCGATCGACGGTAATGAAAAAAAAGAGTTGCTATCTCTCGTGCTGCCTGAGTGAGGCTCACTCAGGCAGGCAGCACTCTACAACCTCCAACATCATGGAAAAAAATGACACTTGGGACAGGTAGCTCTTGGCTCAATGGCTTCCCATGAATTATATATAATATATATACGTATATATATATATATATATTATATATATATATATATATATATATATATATATATATACGTATGTATATATATATATAACTATTTTGCATCTCACTCGAACTCTAAGTATCGAAAGGTCACTTTGTTTGATTAAAAACTATAGAAGCTCTTATTGGAACAACGTTTCGCTCTGTGTAAAGGTCGTCAGGCTATGAATATACAACCCGCTGCACAGAGCGACAAGTAGTCCCAATAATAGACTAACTCTGTGGCTTTCTCTCCACCAGCTCCTGCAGTACTCCACCTGGAGTTAACATTACGGTGAAAGAGAGTGAGAGAGGAGACCGGGGAAAGGGAGGATAGCACGAGTCTGGAGGCCACGGATCATCAACCGCTATCTCCACATCTCCGGCTGGCATCACCACCACCTTTTCCACCCAGGCCACAAGCTAAAGTTTAAATGGCTCTTCTCCTGGAGCCAGATTTTCTCTTCCCACACATAAAAAAATAAAGGATCGTCTTTCAACTTACACCGTAAAACTTGAAGCGGCAGAAGAGCTCATTTGAAAATATCTCAGATATATATATATATTAAAATACTGGTTTGAATGACTCGAGTGGAAATAAGTCACTGACTTTTTTTTTGAGGAGGGGGAGGGGTTTCCTAATTAATTTACAATATGATAATTGTTATTTTGTGTACCTGTGCCTAAACATACTAAAGATAGTACCACAGTATTCTTAGGAATACAACTAAAATGAATTTTGTATATTATTATTATTACATTCACACAATCTTTAGATTCGTAAGATTTGTTCAGTAATTGGGAGGAATGATAGACGATCAGATCTGATTCACAAATAGGGATGGTAACTCCAATTTCAAGACGGGAGATCTGTGATCAAGCATCAGAGGAGACACCCTCTCTCAGGGAGGCTGAGGTAGCAAGGATGCTGCGTGGAGGGAAGACATCCATTGTCAGGTGGTGATAAACTCACCTTCCTGGAAGGTTTACAACCTGCCTCCACCTTTGTCTTCAGTTCCCTCTATGGAATCGTCCATTCCCTATCCAAAATAAAAAAGGTCACCCTTCACGATTTCTCACTATTTTTTTTTTCTTGTACTCACCCATTTACTAGTTTACTAGCCTATTTATTTGTACTCTTATTTAACACACTGTACTCACTTGTACTCACCCGCATTTAAGTATTTGTGCTATTTGTAATTATATGCAACAAGAACAGGTAAAAATTCACCTCCGTCTCGTATCTTAATCTGACTATACCACATAATACAAACT
>NC_069460.1:4067288-4072288 GCF_026875155.1 Cherax quadricarinatus
CGAAAGTGTTCCATAATCGCGTCATACCTGGGTAGGTATGATCTCAGATGAAAAAAAAGGTGATTTTCATGAGAAGGGTACAAGCCAGAGTGAAGTTGCTGCTTTCTGCCCGTCTAGTGGCATAAAAGCTGTTTCAACGCTGTCCTCGAAGTGGAGATCCAAGTTTGGGTATTTTGACAATATTGCCTTGTAACATAACAGATATAAGGCCACCCACATCCTCCTATGTTGAAGGCTCTGCTGAAATGACAGTCCTATCCAGGATGGTCCAGGCGAGAGATGAGACGTCTTGCTCTGTCTCTACTTCTGTCAGCATCGCAGATGAAAGAGGGGGGTCAGGCAAACCAAGAAATATGGAGCATACTCAAGGTGTGAGCGTACATTGTCCTCGTACAGGATCTGCAACCCCTACTGTCAAGCAGTGCGAGATACGGCGAAGTGCTGTAAGCCTTCCAGGCTGCCCTTGGTTTGGCAAGATTTACAACAGGGTTTCTTCATGGTTAGTTTGGAGTCAAATTTCACCACCAAGGAAATCAACTTCTTCTCCGGTGCCAACATCGTCCCATTCATCCTACTACTGCACAGCATTATCCATCATTGGTGCCTAGAGAACGAACATCAATTGGCGTTTTTTTCAGGGCAAATTGTTACTTTGCCATCTAATTCCCCAACTGAAGTATAGCTCTCAGCCTGGTGATTGAATGTACCTTAGTACAGCCTGGCATTTCTTCTCTTGAAAGAGAATGTCCAGTGTATACAGTCGTCTGCATATGCATGTGATTCTGGATGAGATGAATAAGGTCGTTGAAGTAGACATTCCATAAAGTGGACCCAGCACCTTCCTTTGGAACGCTTGCCCCAATAGAGCACTTGGCTGATTCCGTTCATTGAGGACTAACACTTAGAGATCTACCATGAAGGTAATCCTGAGGAGACATAGCGTATAGGCCTGCATTTCCATGCTTGAAGTTTGCTAAGAGGACCCTGGTGCACAACCCTGTCGAAAGCGCCAGCAATGTCCATGCTACCACACAGCTGAACATTTGGATTCATCCATGACTGGTGCCACTTATGGAGAGGTTTAACAACAGTCAGCAGCAGAGTAAACCTTTCTCTCTCTGTCTCTCTCTCGTCTCACTATCTCGTCTCTCTCATCTCGTCCTCTCTCTATCTCGTCACTCCTATCTCGTCTCTTCATCTTCGTCTCTCTAACCTCTCTCTCTCTCTCACTCTCTCTCTCCACTCTCACTCTCTACTCTCTCATCTCTCTCTCGTCTCTCTCCCCTCTCGTCTCTCGTCTCACTCCCTCTCTCGTCACTCTCGTCGTCTCTCTCTCGACTCTCGTCTCTCACTCCTCGTCTCTGCGTCTCTCTCTCGTCTCTCGTCATCTCTCTCGTCTCCGTATCTCTCTCGTCTCACTCTCTCTCTCGTCTCTCTCTCTCTCTCCTCTCGTCTCTCTCTCTCTCTCTCGTCTCCTCTCTCTCTCTCACTCTTTCGTCACTCCTCTCTCTCTCGTCTCTCTCTCTCTCGATCGGCTCTCATCTCTCTCAATCGCTCTCTCTCTCTCGTCTCTCTCTCTCTCGTCTCTCTCTTATCGTCCTCTCCTCTCTCGTCTCTCTCTCTCTCTCGTCTCTCTCTCTCTCCTCTCGTCTCTCTCTCTCTCTCGTCCTTCACCTCTCTCCTCTCTCTCTCCTCTCTCCTCTCGTCTCTTCTCTCTCTCGTCTCTCTCTCTCTCTCTCGTCCTCTCCTCTCTCTCTCTCGTCATCTCCTCTCTCGTCTCTCTCCTCTCTTCTCTCTCGTCTCTCACTCTCTCTCGTCGGTCTCTCTCTCTCTCTCTCATCGTCTCTCTCTCTCTCGTCACTCGTCTCTCTCTCTCGTCTGCTCTCTCTCGTCTCTCTCGTCTCTCACTCTCGTCAGTCTCTCTCTCTCTCGTCTCACCCTATTCTCTCTCGTCTCTCTCTCTCTCGTCTCTCTCTCGGTCACTCTCTCTCTCTCGTCTCTCTCTCTTCTCGTCTCTCTCTCTCTTCTCTCGTCTCTCTCTCTCTCGTCTCTCTCTCTCTCGTCTCTCTCGTCTCTCTCGTCTCTCTGGTCTCTCTCGTCTCTCTGGTCTCTCTGGTCTCTCTGGTCTCTCTCGTCTCTCTCTAAACCCTTCCCTGTTTATTACCAGTTGAGATATTTCCACAATGTTGCTGCCAGAACAATTTCCGCAACAGATGGGTATCTTAATTATCGAAACGTTTCGCCCAATCAGCAGGTTTAGGTAGTCGACTACTGAGGTGACTTAATACTGAAGAGAACAGATGCAATGGAGAAGTATACACGAGGTAGTCAGTCACTGAACTTTGAAAAAGCAGTATTGAGGTGGTCAGTCCCTTAGGTTTGAAGAAGCAATATCAAGATCGGTCCCTCAACCTTGATAATTGTTCTGCTTTGCAGTCTCCATCAACAGTTTCTGGATTAGTGGAACGGAGGATCGACCCTCCACTACTCCTTGTGCTGAATTACTAATACAAGATGAAATCAATTTCCTTCCTCGCCAATAAATCGCGAGAAGAAAAAAAATCACCCAGGGTTCCATGGCCTGGGGGTCAAGGGTTAATTGAAACCTGCCTTAATTAATATAAAGAGGAATTCCAAGTGTGCGAAAATTCCCCCAGGGGGATCTTCATTGCATTCCATGGAGGGTTAATACCGTGAAATTTCCCAGCCAAATATGTTTACTTAGCCTAGAAGACCTCAGCCTCCTCTACCAGCTCGACGATGGACGTATCACACGCACAATACAACCTTATATATATATATATAATATATATATATAATATAAAATAAAACATATATATAAATATAATATAATAATATATATATATAATATAAATATATAATATATATATAAATATATAAATATATATATATATATTTATATATAAATATATATTAATATATATATATATCTATATAGTAATATTATAAATTTTTTTTTTTTTTTTTTAGTTATCACAACCGGCCGAATCCCAAAAAGGCAGGGTGGCCCGAAAAAGAAAAACTTTCACCATCATTCACTCCATCATCTGTCTTGGCCAGAAAGGGTGCCTTTACACTACAGTTTTAAACTGCCACATTAATCACCCCTCCTTCAGAAGTGCAGGCAACTGAACTTCCATCTCCAGACTCAAGTCCCGGCCTCCGGTTTCCTGAATCCCTTCATAAATGTTACTTTTGCTCACGACTCCAACAGCACGTCAAGTAATAAAAACCATTTGTCTCCATTCACCCTATCAAAAACGCACACGCACGCCTTCTGAATCCAAGCCCCTCGGCAGCACAAAACCTCCTTACCCCCTCCCTCCAACCCTTCCTAGCCGAACTCCCTACCCCCGCCTTCCTTCCACACAGACTGATACACCTTGAAGTCATTCTGTTTCGCTCCATTCTCTCTACATGTCGATACCACCTCAACACACCTTCCTCAGCCTTCTGGACAACAGTTTTGTATCCCGCAAACCCTCCCCTCCTCCTAACTTCCAAACTATACGAATTCTCTGCATAATATTCACACCACACATTGCACTCCCAGACATGACACTCTCCCACTCTGCCTCCACCTTCTCCTCCCGCCTTTTGCAAAAAAAAAAAAAAAACATTCATCACCCATGCTTCACACACCCAATAAAGCGATGGTATAACTATACTCTCATACATTCCCCTCTTTGCCTCAAGACAACGTTTTTGTCTCCACAGACTCCTAAAGTGCACCACTCACTCTTTTTTCCCTCATCAATTCACTTTGATTCACCTCATCATTTCAAAGACCCATCCGCTGACGGAGACGTCCACTCCAAATCTCTGAATACGTACATCTCCTCCATACTCCTCCCTCCAATCTGAATATTCAATCTTTCATCACCTAATCTTTTGTTTATCCACATAACCTTACTCTTTCCCTGTATTCACCTTTAAATTTCTTCTTGCACACCCTACCAAATCATCCACCATCTCCTGCAACTTCTCTTCAGAATCTCCACAGATCAACAGTTTCACAGCAAAGAGCAGCTGTGACAACTCCCACTTTGTGTGTGACTTCTTTCTCTTTTAACTTCTCAAACGCCTCTTGCCAAGAACCCTCGCATATTACTTCTCTTACAACCCCATCTCATAAATATATTTAACAACCACGGTGACATCACCATCTTGTCTAAGGCCTACTTTTACTGGGAAAAAATTTCCCTCTTTCCTACATACTCTAATTAGCCTCACTAATCCTCGTAAAAACTCTTCACTGCTTTCAGTACCTACCTCCTACACCATGACACTTGCAACAATCTGCCACATATGCCCCCCTAACCACCCTGTCATACGCCTTTTCCAAATCCAAAAATGCCACAAAGACCTCTTTAGCCTTATCTAAATACTGCTCGACAGATTATATGTTTTACACTGTAATCGCCTGGTCCACACACCCCTACCAATTCCTAAAGCCTCCTTGTTTCATCTGGCTATCCTATTCTCACGTCTTACTCATAATTCATTCAATTATTATATAACTCTACTCATACACATTTTACCAGGTACACTCAAACAGACTTATCCCCTATACTTTTTGCACTCTCTTTTATTACCCCCTTTGCTCTTTTAATACAAAGGAACTATGGTCAGCTCTCTGCACAGCAATCCCTAGAACCTTTACCCTCTCACATACATATATAAATAATTGCAAGCACAACCACACCAAAAACTAAATCCCCACCTGCTTTAACATTTTCTATCTTAATATCCCATCAATCCCGGCTGCCTTACCCCCTTTCATTTAACCTACTGCCTCACGACTTTCCCCCCACACTCAAAACTGGACTCTTCCTCACTCCTACAAAGATGTTATCACTCTTGCCCTATACACGAAATCACAGCGTTTCCCTATCTTCATCAACATTTTACACAATTCCTCAAAATATTCCTTCCATCTTCCCAAATACCTCTAACTCTCCATTTAATAACTACTCTTT
>NC_069460.1:4077288-4084788 GCF_026875155.1 Cherax quadricarinatus
GAGCAAGTACTTATCTGAGTATGATTACTTCTTTAAATATTATCACTTCTCTAAGTATAAGTACTTTCCTGAGTATTACCACTTCCCTAAGTAATACTGCTTCCCTAGACACTGAGCACTTTCACAGTTTGGAATACCCTGTTAGCAATAATTACTCCAGTATTTAACACTTTCTCCAGTATTTAATACTAATGTAGATTAATAATTCAGATACCAAAGTGCAACACTTAGGTATCTTTAATGTGGAAAAGTTTCGCCGCACGGAGTCCATGTAATCAGTCCCTCAGTCTGGAGTCCATGTAATCAGTCCCTCAGTCTTGATAAGAATACAGCATATGCGCAAAGAAGGGGCTTGTATACTGCAGACAGGTGTGTAATCCATAATTTAATATTAACCTGACTACTTTCTTGTCCAACTTTTCTACCATTGCCGATATTTCGAATTGATTAAATTGGCCCGATACTTCTCAAATAAAATAAGTCCCATTTCTTAAATGCTGCTCAACCAAAGTATTTTGTGTTGACAAAGACTCTTCCTCTTTAGCGGAATTTCCCCTCTAACAAAGGGTCTTCCCATAAATCCAGCTCCAACAAACCATTTTTCCTAGTTTCACAGATTTATTACCAGGGAAAAGTGCTGAGCAATTTCTTGAAAGTTCCATTTCATGACAGCGGCTGCCTCTCTCCCTTGGTCGAGTCTTTTACAGGACAGTTCTCTATAAATTTCTATCTCTGTTTCTTAGTTGGGTTTCTAAGAGGGTAATATTCTCTCTCTCTCTCTCTCTCTCTCTCTCTCTCTCTCTCTCTCTCTCTCTCTCTCTCTCTGATTCATTCGTCTATGCCTCATTGCATATAGAACGGAGCAATTCCCTCTGTCTTTAGTGTAGTGTCACAGAGAATTTCTATCTCTTTTCTCGTCCATCTGCCTCGTAGTTGAGTCTAATCAGAGCTTCTCTCCCTCTCTACATCCATCTCTCTGGTTCCTAGTTACTGCTCATGCAGAGTAATTTCTTTTATTTTCCATCCGTCTATTCCTTAGTTTCTCCTTTAACTTTCACTTTCACTGTTCTATATACATCTTTCTGTTTCGGAGTGCTTCTGTAAAAGAGCAATTCTCTTTCAATTTCTATCTCTGTGTTCCTATTTACTCTAAGCAAACAGAGCGCCATCTTTAGTCATTCTATTTACATCCGGCTCCTGGAATCTACTTCCCATATTCCACTTCTCTTTAGTTTCTATCAACCGTTGGTGTTATAAATTCTTCATATGCAAAGCTCCTCCCTTTCTCCTCTGTTTCTGTCCTCTATTCCTTTCTCTCACGCATCCATGCTTTTATCATTATTTTTTCCCCCATTTCTATTTCTTTAATGCATCCTTCTCTCCTTATTTTAGTTCATCTCGATTTTTACCTCCTCCTCCACCCTTCTCTTCATGTTTCAATACTTACAGCCTTCTCACCTTCCCTCCCAAAATTCCTTCCGCACTCCTCCATTCCATCCTCCCTCCGTTCCTCTCACTGACCCTGTCTGGCCTCCAACCAGTTAGAGACCGATGAGATGGCTTTACCTTAAAAAAAATACTACCTTGGAAAACTCCTTTGTAACATTTTAATGTTAAGATCCTTCAAACCTTCAGACACTAAGGAATGAAGTAAAAAAATAAAAGCATGTACATTATATATATAATTGTGTGTGTGTGTGTGTGTGTATAGAATATGTGCTTGTATATGTAATTACCTATGTGGTTGAAGGTGTCGATTCGCAGCTCATGGCTGTGTCTTTTTTTTTTTTTTCTCTCTCTCTCTCTCTCTCTCTCTCTCTCTCTCTCTCTCTCTCTCTCTCACATGTAAAGATTCTACGCCTCAAACAGAGCCTCTTGAACTTTCCTTCAGAAGAAAAAAATTTACCCATCAAAAGACCAACTTTTTTTTTCTGCGTCTTTCAACGTCAACATAAGCGTTTCCATCTCTTCCTCCCTTCCCCCTGGATCCCACTCCTTCCCCCCTGGATCCCACTCCTTCCCCCCTGGGTCCCAAATCCTTCCCCCCCTGGATCCCACTCCTTCCCCCTGGGTCCCACTCCTTCCCCCCTGGGTCCCACTCCTTCCCCCCTGGGGTCCCACTCCTTCCCCCCCTGGATCCCACTCCTTCCCCCCCTGGATCCCACTCCTTCCCCCCTGGGTCCCACTCCTTCCCCCCCTGGATCCCACTCCTTCCCCCCCTGGATCCCACTCCTTCCCCCCCTGGATCCCACTCCTTCCCCCCTGGGTCCCACTCCTTCCCCCCTGGGTCCCACTCCTTCCCCCCTGGGTCCCACTCCTTCCCCCTGGGTCCCACTCCTTCCCCCTGGGTCCCACTCCTTCCCCCCTGGATCCCACTCCTTCCCCCCCTGGACCCCAAACTCCTTCCCCCCCTGGATCCCATCCTTCCCCCCCTGGATCCCACTCCTTCCCCCCCTGGATCCCACTCCTTCCCCCCTGGGTCCCACTCCTTCCCCCCTGGATCCCACTCCTTCCCCCCCTGGATCCCACTCCTTCCCCCCTGGGGTCCCACTCCTTCCCCCCCTGGATCCCACTCCTTCCCCCCCTGGATCCCACTCCTTCCCCCTGGATACCCATCCTTCCCCCCTGGGTCCCACTCCTTCCCCCTGGATCCACTCCTTCCCCCCTGGATCCCACTCCTTCCCCCCTGGATCCCACTCCTTCCCCCCCTGGATCCCACTCCTTCCCCCCCTGGATCCCACTCCTTCCCCCCCTGGATCCCACTCCTTCCCCCCTGGATCCCACTCCTTCCCCCCTGGATCCCACCCCTTCCCCCCTGGATCCCACTCCTTCCCCCTGGATCCCACCCTACCCCCCGATCCCACCCCTCCCCCCCGATCCCCCCCTCCCCAGCTTTCAACATTTCCTTGATGCTGTGTTGCCGTGTTGCTCCTTTTGCAGAGTCGTTCATGCAACAGAAATTTTAAGGATGGAATATACCAAGTGACATTTTCTGACTAACGACATAGTCTTTGCAAAGAAACGATTTTCAGGGGATCCAGAAGCACCTGACCCGAGAAATGTAGAAATTTTCAGGAATTTTCAGTGGCACAGAGTTACGGTACCTCAAACAGACGGTCCGCAAGTTCATCCATAGATACGTGATCCCAAAATGAGTATCTAAGAGATACCTGGCCCCTTGATGGAACAGTTTCCAGGAATAACAAAAAAGGCACAATACCGTGACTGGAACAATACACAACCCGCACAATGAGAGAGAGAGAAGCTTACGACGGCTTTTCGCACCGACTTGGACTATTTGCAATTTTCAGAACTGATCAGAGGTACTATACCACAATGAGCTTCTCAGTGAAATCCAGAGGATGAGACCCTTGAGCAACTATTAGGTATCTTTGTGGAAATGTTTCGCCCGCCAAGGGCTTCATCCTTTCCCACACAAGAGCCGTGGAACCTGAGGCGTTTGAGGTAACAGGCAAATCTTTACTGGAGGCTAAATCATACACAATAGAGACGTACAATACCGCAAGATGAATTAAATACACGTTGACATCATGTCCTTCTATTGATAAAGTCACAGTAAGCGAAACGTCTACAAATAAAGATAACCAGATGTTACACAGGTGTCTAATTCTTCACGGAGTAAGACTGATGCAGTATAAAGCGATCTTTTGTTGACAACGTTTCGCCACAGCAGTAAGCCTTATCAGATCACAGAGAGAAGATAACGAGTCTATATATAATTATGAGCATAGGAAGTTGAATAAGGGAGTGTGAGGGAAAAGTTCAATAGATAGTAACGATAGTTTCATTGTCGGCTACTAGTTAAGGTAGGGTAAGTCAAGCTCCCGTTTTTCCCGCCTTTTTTCCACCTCCCTGAAAGTGATAGTTTGACTGCCGGCTGCTTGTTAACATAGGGTCAGTCTAGCTCCCACTATCCCTTCCCCTCCCTCTTCCCCCCCCCGAAAGGTGACGTGTGGGGCTCTGGTCAAACAGTAAATCACTCGACTCACAGCTCCCAACACTACTCTTGGATGACAGAGAGGGTCACCTGTCAATCAACGAGAAGAACAGGAGACGGACTAACGTCCTGGAGACGTCCCATTTTGGATTGAATTACCTGTGCACCTGTATGAAATTGCAGGACGTAACTCCACATCATTGCAGCGGTAAAGAACCTGCTTTCCTGTCATCGGGATACTACTCACGGCGATACTCTGCGAAGAACTAGCCAGTGGTGGTCACCAACACCTGCGACTTCCCCCCCCACATCAGCAACGGCTACGATTTCAACAACAGTGTCACCAACACCAGACACCCCTATATATATTAGCGTTGAATTCAGTTATTTATATTTTTCATTTTTCATTTTCTTTAATGTAGGATTAATATTTCATATTTAAGTGTTTATTTTATATTTTCTATATAATAAAGTGTTTATGTTTGTCTGTTATTATTTCTTTTTCTATTCACTAATTTTCCTGAGGAGGAGCCAGCCTTGGTAATACTGTCTGAAGTTGTTACAGGGCTGAGTAAGCCTTCACAGGGAGGACGAGTTGAAATCGTTACCTTAGCTAAACTGAAAACTGGTGGTTAAGGCTCTCGTTTCACACGGTGAGGGTCCGGGTTCGATTCCCAGCCAGAGTAGAAACATTGGACGTGTTTCTTTCCACCTGTTGTCTATGTTCCCCATCAGTAAAATGGGTACCTGGGTGTTAGTCGACTGGTGTGGGTCGCATCCTGGGACACTGACCTAAGGAGGCCTGGTCACAGACCGGGCCGCGGGGGCGTTGACCCCCGGAACTCTCTCCAGGTAAACTCCAGGTAAGGTTGATAAATGTTGGATACGAGGAGAACCTGCCTTGCATGGGCCTGTAGGCCTACCACATTGGCCAGAAAGGCCTAGCGCATTTCCATAGGAATACAGATCGAGAAGTGTCCTGGTAAGAGTTATATTATGGAAACCATCACTCTGTATTTGTGAGTTTTTTCCATCTCCAACGGAGTGAATTATAAACCCACATGGGTCATACAGCGCTGTATTATAATCATAACTAAGCGCTAAACCTACAAAACCAGCGGAGTAGAAAATCTGTTGAAGTCTATCATGAGTCAAAAACACATTCTTCATTGTCTACTGAAGAGGGTCTCTCACTAAGGCGGAAATAAACACCTATTTTCACACCACTAAAATACTTAATGGTCCAAATCGAACCGAAACGTCGTCATAAGTTACATTCTCTCATGACACGGTATGTCTATTATTCTCCCTACTTCTTTATTCAGCTATGCATTCGTTATGTTAGCATTTCTCCTGCTTGATCTAAATATATTTCGTTCCATATATCGCTAAATTTCAGATCTATACTTTTTTTTTAAATTCTACTTGATCTAGATTGTTATATTTCGTCTCACATACCACCAAGTCTCACATCTATTATATTGTATCGAGTCTAAAGCGGGAATATTGTAGAGAGAATATCTACAGTACAGTAATATATCGGGTTCGAGGTTTCTCTTGGACAGATTTCTCAAAAGGAATTCAGTACCAGGTTGGTGCCCATGTAATTGCCTCAATAATTCCTCCCTGGCACTTAAGCTGGCAGGAGCAACAATAGCACAGGCAGTAGGAGCAGTAACAGCGACAACAGCAACAATAGCACAGGCAGTAGGAGCAGTAACAGCGACAACAGCAACAATAAACACAAGAAACAGGAACAGTACGAGTAGCAACAATAGAAGCAGCAGCAACAACAGCAGTTGTGTCACTACGAGCAGCATTAACAAACAGTAGTAGTAGCAGCAACAGCAGCAGCATTACTGCGAATAGCAGTAACAAACAGAAGTAACAATTGTAGCAGCAGTATCACTACGAGCAGTAATAAACAGAAGCAACAACAGTAGAAGGGACAACAACAGCAGCATCATTACGGGCAGTATTAACAGATATAACAAGCACCTGGATCCATCATCACCATAGCAATGTACCCACCAACATGCTCCCAGTCGAGGCAAATCGACACAGACCAACATGCTCCCAGTCGAGGCAAGTCGACACAGACCAACATGCTCCCAGTCGAGGCAAGTCGACACAGACCAACATGCTCCCAGTCGAGGCAAGTCGACACAGACCAACATGCTCCCAGTCGAGGCAAGTCGACACAGACCAACATGCTCCCAGTCGAGGCAAGACGACACAGACCAACATGCTCCCAGTCGAGGCAAGTCGACACAGACCAACACAAGCGTCTCTATTCCTTAATCATTTAATTATTTAATTATGGTGTTTCGTTATTTTCATTGTTTATATAAAGTGACAAATATATTGAATATTCTGTAATCTGTCAACAAAAGCAGCATAATTAACGTTAGTACTAACAGAAATACAACTATAATACTACTGCCACTATTGTTACTATTACTTCTGCTACGACCATTACTATTCCTGATACTATTATTAAATGTTCTACCATATAATAATAACAATAATAATAATAATAAAGAAAATCAACAGCGAATATGCAAGAATTATAATTGAGAGAATACGTCAAGGAAGAAGCAGAAACAATGGAAATTTAAAGACAAGCCAAAGAATATCTCTATTTTCTCGCAGTTATCACAATTTAATTAAATAATTCCATAAGTAATGAACTCGTATGAAACACGATTAAAAACTTTGGGGCAACAGGGAGGCGTTGAATTTCTCGCATTTGGTGTTAATAATTCTTCTGTGTCGGACCTGCACTTTATAAACTTGGTAAAAGTGGCCAACTATGCAGATCCGATGGCAAACAAAAGCCTCCGAATGGAATTACTTGGCGAGCCTGGACGGAGGGCAAGCAGGAGCTGGACGATGCTAGTACATCCATACTGGATGATGGCTGGCTGCAGTACAGTTGGGACAGGGAGGGAGAGAGAGGGGGGGGGAAAGGGATAATGGAAGAGAAAAAGGGAGAGAATGGGAGGAAAAGGGAGAGAGTGGGAGAGAGAAAAAGGGAGAGAATGGGAGAGAGAAAAAGGGAGAGAATGGGAGAGAGAAAAAGGGAGAGAATGGGAGACAGAAAAAGGGAGAATGGGAGAAAAAGGGAGAGAATGGAAGAGAGAAAAAGGGAGAGAAAAAGGGAGAAAGGGAGATGAGAGAAAAAAGGGAGAGAATGGGAGAGAGAAAAAGGGAGAGAATGGGAGAGAGAAAAAGGGAGAGAATGGGAGAGAGAAAAAGGGGAGAGAATGGGAGAGAGAAAAAGGGAGAAAGAAAAAGGGGAGAGAGAAAAAGGGAGAGTGGGAGAGAGAAAAAGGGAGAGTGGGAGAGAGAAAAAGGGAGAGAGAAAAAGGTAGAGTGGGAGAGGGAGAGAGTGGGAGGAGAGAGATAAATTACCATTTTAAACACCCAGGTCCTAACCTAACAAATATAAACAAACATATAACTACAACTCTGCTAGTTTCTGTAAACGATGACTATTATTTTGAGACATGTAACCGACAACAACAATTACTATGCTAATT
>NC_069460.1:4089788-4107288 GCF_026875155.1 Cherax quadricarinatus
TCCCCCTAATCAAGACAGTTTCTCTTATCAGAAATATTGCATTTGTAAAAATACAGATAAGATAAAAGGTAGGCCTAAGATATTCACACTTTTTATCTCGAGGATAAATGGATGGAACTAGAGGTAGTGGTGGATGAGGAAAGGATCTTACACAGCTTCGAGAGGAGGTAAGATCCGGTCTTGGAACTTAGGAACCGATAAAGCAGGTTGGCAGTAATTAAGAGAGAAGTTTAGGAATATGACTTGACTCCTGCCAACCAAACTGAGTACACAATTACACTCACGGAAACACACATACACACACAAACACAAACATACAATTAGGCGAGTACACGCACAGAATACGCACACGCAAATACACAAGCATACACATGCAAATACACAAACACACAAATACACACATACATAAATGCGCGCACACACACACACACACACACACACACACACACACACACACACACACACATCGGGGATAAGAGTTCCCGTTTCCTTCAACACACACGATCTCTGAAGAAGATTCGAAATCTGGACAATAAAACTTTTTTTATGACCCACTAAAAACTTTGAAAGAGACAAGGAGACAGAATGAATTTACTGTCTTCAAAATTATTCTGTAACAGACAGACGTACAGAAGAGCTCGATACAGAGAATTAAATTATAATTAGCGTAGTTATTTATATAATTATTATTATTAATAGTAGGAGGTCCACTGTATTAACATTAATATTAACAGTAGTAATAGTAATTGTGGTGGTAGTTGCATAGTAATGGTTTATGATTATTATAGTTATTGTGATAATTAAATAATTATTGGGAAAAGCTAAATCCTGATACAGCGCCTGAGGAACGGCGTATACGCCCTGGTCTCCTGGCATCAATGGTCATGTTGTGTTGGTTGCTTCCCCCGCCGGAAGCAACCACTTAAGACATCCGCTCAGACTGCTACTCAGACAAGACATCCACTCGGAAGGCCACTCAGACTAACAGTTTATATTACTGAAAGTTATTGGTTATTGCAGAAGTGTGCTGCTATACGCCATATGCAAATTACGTAGTGCGAACTCTCGTGGACTCTAATGGCAATAAATCACTATGTAATTTACACATGTTTACCTGAATACCTGGAAAGGGCTTCGGGGGTCAATGCCCGTGGCCCGGTCTGAGACCAGACCTCGTGATAACATAAGAACATAAGAAAGAAGGAACACTGCAACTGGCCTACTGACCCATGCGGAGCAGGTCCATGTCCCCCCCCGGATAAGACCAATGACTCACCACCCGGATTATCCCAATGACCCACCCAGTCTGGTCATCCCCACTCAAGGATGGAGCACTGTACCAGACCCAGCAGCACAAGCTAGTCAGGTCCAACTCACACCCACCCACACCCACTCATGTATTTATCTATCCTATTTTTAAAACTACACAACGTTTTAGCCTCAATAACTGTACTCGGGAGTTTGTTCCACTCATCCACAACTATATTACCAAACCAGTGCTTTCCTATATCCTTCCTGAATCTGAATTTTTCCAACTTGAAACCATTGCTGCGAGTCCTGTCTTGGCTGGAAATTTTCAGCACGCTATTTACATCCTCTTTATGTATTCCTGCTTTCCATTTATACACCTCGATCATATCCCCCCTAATTCTACGCCTTTCGAGAGAGTGCAGATTCAGGGCCCTCAGTCTATCCTCATAGGGAAGATTTCTGATACATGGGATCATCTTTGTCATCCTCCTTTGTACGTTTTCCAGAGCATTTATATCCATTCTGTAATACGGTGACCAGAACTGAGCAGCATAGTCTAAATGAGGCCTAACCAAGGATATATAGAGTTGAACAACCTGAGGACTTCTATTATTCATACTTCTAGATATGAAGCCAAGAATTCTGTTAGCTTTATTGCGAACACTAATGCACTGTTGTCTTGGTTTTAGGTTACTGCTACTGATCAACCAGGCTGTTACTGCTGGTCACATGTAAACAGACGTACGAACCACAGCCCGGCCAATCAGGTACGGATTGTAGGTGCCTGTCCAGCGCCTTGTTGAAGACAACCAGAGGTCTATTGGTAATCCCTTTTCTGTATGCTGGGAGACAATTGAACAATCTTGAGCCCCTGACACTTATTGTGATGTATTTCTGCCACTTACATTACTTTCATTGTATTAAGTGCTGATAATGTAAGCATAATTCTTCTCTTCTGTTACAATATATAATAAATTTTGTAACTGTATTTATGTGTACCTCTACCTAAAACTTACTCGCAATGTGCTGCTACCCTATCCTGCATGGTAACCTCGGAATACATGTATCGTAGTACCATATCGTGTATGGTAGTACGATAATGGGAGCACTCACTGTGGGTTGTTACCCAACTGTGTGTGATGGTTCACTGTGGGAAAGCTTGCATGTGCTGCTACCCTCCTCTATATCAGAAATAAACAATTAGTTTTGAATGACGGGCCTCATCACCAGCTTATCTAGCTTAAATAAGCTTCGCGGCCCACATACGCTCGTCGATGTAATTCGGTAAATGTTTAACAACAGCACAAATTAACATTACGGCCATTTTGAAATAAACGAGTAGATGCTGAATGTAGGTTAACAACAACAACACAAATTAACATCTACGACCATCTTAAACGAGTAGATATAGAATGTAGGTTAGGTGCGAGGGGGAAACTTCGTTGAAGGTTCTCGTTATAAACAACGATCAACAACGTTGAAAAAGGTGGGCTAACTGCTTATTTTCTCCGTGACAGGAAGCAATTTGGCCATAAATGTTTTTTTTTTATATAATAATATAACATGTGCAAACGATCCAGTTTGAATGCTGTTTTGAACTGGTAGTCCGTTCAGGCGCTTTACTGATACGGTCAAAATCAGAGAGAGCCAAATCACTTTCAGATCTGGGAAATCAATGTAACTTTTGTCTCCGTGTTCAAAAGCACATCAATCTCTGCTCTCATTTTCCATATTCTTATCCTGACCTTCCCCAAGCTGAGCCATATTGCACTTGAGGTACAGAAAATCTACGTGTTAGAATTCAGTGTAAATGCTAGCACAAAATCAGACAGACGCATTCACAAAAATCAAGTGTCAATCGACAAGTGCCTCTGACATATGGTAACTAACTTACATTTACCAGATGGGAGATGACAGGTGAGGTGACCCAGGTGGCAGACGCAAGGTGAGGTGGCACCCCATCCCCTCCTAGACTAGAACTCAACAGACGAATAAAAAGAGAAGAGTGAAAAAAAAGTTAGCTTCTGGAGTTCTCACACTGGCATATGAAGTATGAACTCTGGAATACAGATGGCGCTGACGTGCATCACCCCTGCATTAGCTGAAAAGGTTACAACGAATTGCATCTAGCGTTGCCGGGTCTTGTTACTATGACTACCCAACACTTACTCCTCGAACAGACAAAAATCATATAATTTCCTAAATAGGAGACACTAAATTTTCCCAAACTGCTGAACACAATGGCTAGCCGGATACAATTCCTCGGTGGGTCGGATATGGTACGCGGGCCGTATTTCGCCCACCAGACTTTTGTATGCTAATTACATCGTTGGAACACCCTCAGTGTGCTGCTTTCTTACTCTATATGATAGTTACATCATAGGAACAAAAATTAGCTAAGTTTTCCCTGTTATATTCCAGCTTTCTTTGTTATTCATTGAAATAATTCAAATAGAGCTGTTCTCGCCCCTTAGATCAAACCTAATTAGCTCCCATTCGCCAGGCTCTGTGTTATCACTACAGGTTTAGCGCTTCTAAATGAATCTACTGTAAGGATAATTAAGTATATATAATGTGGCTCATCCAGGATTCAACATATATATGTCGTGCTGAATGGGTAAAACTTTCGATTTTGGCTTAAATAGCAACGCTCTTCTTGCCGAATAAGGCAAGCGAAAATTTGTGTATGCAATAATTTCGGAAAAAATCATTGTGAACCTAACGAAAAAAACATATTTCATTGTGTTTGTTTATTATTAAATACTTGTAAACTTTTCTAAAATATACTTAGTTGGATTAGGCTAAATTAAATTGCGCTTGTTGTAATAAAGTTAGGTAAGTTTTTTAAGGTTCTTTTGGTGCAAAATTATTAATTTTGACATTAATATAAGTGATAAAAATATCTTTAAACGTACACGAGAAAATATTAGGACTTAATTTTAAATCAGTTCTTGCTTAGTGACCAATTTTACCTATTTTGTCAGACATAAAATATATATATATATATATATATTTTATATATAATATATATATATATATATATAATATAATATATATATATATATTATGCAAGGAGTAAAAATGAAACATACGTACACAAACTGGAGACTGTGTGTATCTCTCCTTCACCATAAAATTATTATATTGCAGTCTACATCTGGCACTAATGTACTTCCCAGACGCTGCAGTATCTCCCCGAGTCTGTGTGTGTGTGTGTGTGTGTTAATGCTCACTCTGTGGTTATATATTTAGGACAATGATCAATGGACGCTCCTGATTCATTTGTGTACTATATCTTGTGATGCATGTATGTGTGTGTGTGTGTGTGTGTGTTGTGTGTGTGTGTGGTGTGTGTGTTTTGTGTGCGTGTGTGTGTGTGTGTGTGGGGGTGTGTGTGTGCGTGTGTGTGTGTGTGTGTGTGCGTGTGTGTGTGTGTGTTGTTGTGTGGGGTGTGTGGTGTGTGTGTGTGTGTGTACTCACCTATTTGTGGTTGCAGGGGTCGAGTCCTAGCTCCTGGCCCGCCTCTCCCCGGTTGCTACTAGACCCTCTCTCTCCCCGCTCCATGAGCTTTATCAAACCTCGTCTTAAACTGTGTAGGGTTCCTGCCTCCACTACGTCATTTTCTAGGCTATTCCACTGCCTTACAACTCTATGACTGAAGAAATACTTCCTACTATCTCTCTGACTCATTTGTGTCTTCAACTTCCAATTGTGGCCTCTTGTTTCTGTGTCCCTCCCTGGAACATCCTGTCCTTGTCCACCTTGTCTTTTCCACGCAGTATTTTATATGTCGTTATCATGTCTCCCCTGACCCTCCTGTCCTCCATGTCGTCAGGCCCATTTCCCTTAATCTTTCTTCATAGGACATTCCCCTTAGCTCTGGAACTAACCTTGTTGCAAACCTTTGTACTTTCTCTAGTTCTTGACGGCTTTATCAAGTGCGGGTTCCAAAAAGGTGCTGCATACTCCATATGGGCCTGACATACACGGTGTACAGTGTCTTGAATGATTCCTTACTAAGGTGTCGGAATGCTGTTCTCAGGTTTGCCAGGCGCCCATATGCTGCAGCAGTTATCTGATTGAGTGTGCTTCCGGAGACATGCCGGGTTATACCACCCCAAGATCTTTCTCCTTGGGGTGAGGGTTTGCAGTCTTTGGCCACCTAGCCTATACTCTGGCTGTGGTCTTCTGTGCCCCCTTCCCTATCTTCATGACTTTGCATTTGGCAGGATTAAATTCGAGAAGCCATTTGCTGGACCAGGGGTCCAGTCTGTCCAGGTCTCTTGAAGTCCTGCCTGGTCCTCATCAGATTTAATTCTCCTCATTAACTTCACATCATCTGCAAACAGGGACACTTCTGAGTCTAACCCTTCCGTCATGTCGTTCACATTTTACCAAAATAGCACTGGTCCTAGGACCGACCCCTGTGGGGCCCCGCTCGTCACAGGTGCCACTGTGATACATCATTACGTACCATGACTCGTTGTTGCCCCCCTGTCAGGTATTTTCTGATCCATTGCAGTGCCCTTCTGTTATATGCGCCTGATGCTCTAGCTTCTGCACTAATCTCTTTTGAGGAACTGTGTCAAGCCTTCTTGCAGGGCCAAGAAGATGCATCAACCCACCCCTCTCTCTCTTGTCTTACTCTGTTATTTTATCATAAAAAATCCAGAAGGTTTGTGACACAGGGTTTGCCTTCCGTGAATCCGTGCTGGTTGGCATTTATACTCCTGTTCCGTTCCAGGGGCTCCACCACTCTCCTCCTGATAATCTTCTCCATAATTTTGCATACTATACACGTCAATGACACAGGTCTATAGTTTAGTGCCTCTTTTTTGTCTCCCCTTTTTTTAAAATGGGAACTACATTTGCTGTCTTCCATACCTCAGGTAGTTGCCCAGTTTTCCCGGGATGTGTTGAAAAATTGTGGTAAGTGGTACGCACAACATATCTGCTCCCTCTCTAAGGACCCATGGAGAGTTGTTTCCGGTCCCCATTGCCTTTGAGGTATCGATGTCCCTTAGCAGTTTTCACCTCCTCCTCATCTGTATTATGTCGTCCAACACTTGTTGTGTATTCCTTGTTGGTGTCCCCATCTGGTCTGTCCCCCCGAGTCCTTCCTGTCTCTACTGTAAATACTTCCTTAAATCTCGTGTTGAGCTCCTCACATACCTCTTTTATCGTTTCTTGTGAGTTCCCCACCTTCTTTCCCCAGCCTTATCACCTGGTCCTTGACTGTGTCTTCTTCCTAATGTGGCTATACAGCAGTTTCGGGTCAGATTTGACTTTCGATGCTATGTCGTTTTCATACTGTCTCTGGGCCTCCCCCTTATCTGCGCATACTCGTTTCTGGCTCTTCTACAAATCCCCTTTTGTTTTCCTGGGTCCTATGCCTCCTGTACCTTTTCCATTCTCTGTTGCACTTAGCTTTTGCCTCCCTACACCTTGGGGTAAACCAAGGCCCTCGTCTTGGTCTTCCTATATTTCTGTTTCCCTTGGGAACAAAACTTTCCTCTGCCTCCTTGCACTTTGTTGCCACATATTCCATCTTTCTCGTTTCCCTGTTTTTCCCTACCATTTCTCTGTCCCACTAAAACCTCCTGCAGGAAGTTTCTCATACCTGGTAAGTCCCCCCTTTTATAGTTTGGCCTGTCCCCTTTCATTTCCCTGTTACCTTCTCCACTTGTAACTCTACAAATATAGTCAAAACTCAGAACACATGATCGCTAGCCCAAAGGGGCCTCTCGTAAGTGATGTCCTCGATGTCTGAACTGCTCGGGTGAACACAAGATCCATCTTGCTGGCTCATCCTCCCCTCTCTCTCTGGTTGTGTCCCTGACATGTTGATGCATGAGGTTTTCAAGTACCACATCCATCATCTTTGCTCTCCTTGTTTCGGGACCCCCATGTGGCTCCAGGTTTTCCCATCGATCTCCCTGTGGTTGAAATCGCCATTACCAGTAACTTTGCTCTGCTCGAGTGAGTTTCTTCTTGCCACCTCAGCCATGTGTGTGGTGTGTGTGTGTGTGTGTGTGTGTGTGGGGTGTGTGTGTGTGTGTGTGTGTGTGGTTTTGTGTGCGTGTGTGTGTGTGTGTGTGTGTGTGTGTGTGTGTGTGTGTGTGTGTGTGTGCGTGGGGTGTGTGTGTGTGTGCGTGTGTACGAACACAAGTGTTCAAATCTAGTAGCTGGAAGACGATATTCTCATAGTTTTATACAAATGCACTTTATCAGAGCAAACTGTTATGTCAGAACGTTTCGCCTCAGACGACATTTCGCCCCAGACGACATTTCGCCCCAGACAACGTTTCGCCCTAGACAACTTTTCGCCCCAGACAACTTTTCGCCCAGGAAACGTTTCGCTCAGTCTGCCTTATCCGGTTCTAACCTAGATGTTACTACTAGGGTCGATTTGAGGTCCATGACCCTGTTAATAAGTTTTCTTGAGAGGAATTTCTTGTTTGTGGCCTCTTGATCTCTCGCGTACCTACTCTTGAAGCTATACATGGAGTCTGCCATCACCTCTTCCTCTTCCCTACAAACGAGAGACTGTTAAAAGTACTTCCAAACACAGGCAATTACACATTCTAATTGCTGACTGACCCCTCGCAGCCGTCCCACACACACACACACACACACACACACACACACACACACACACACACACAGCGTTGTAATTCAACTCTATACTGGAAAAAATCCTTATGTGAACAATAAGGTCATTAAAGCGATGTCTTGTCTCCCCCGCCCCAGACTTCTCTTACATCTCATCCTGAGTAAGAGATAGTGCTAGATCCTAAGGTGTATTTATCGCCTTCGCGAAGGGAATTTGGAAAGAGTTAGATTCCACGGGAAGTGTCGGCGTGGAGGGACCTGAACCGTAGGAGAGAGATGTAGATTATCGCAGAATGTTACGAGATGATGGATGCTGTGGAGGCGATTTTTGCTTGCTCTTGCTCCTCTCTCTCTCTCTCTCCCTCCCCTCTCTCTCTCTCTCTCTTTCTAACTCTCCCTCTCTCTCCTCGTAAATCCTCTTTCCTCGTCGCCGCCCAGCGAGAAGGATAATAAGCTGATAAGACAAACGGAGGGAACAGAAAGAGAGGGAAGCAAATGGAAGTTGGGAAATTTAAATGAAGCCGTATAACATAAAGAAAGAATGCTGGCAGCGTGAGGGGTGGCAAGCAATGCATTAGGAAGGGAGGCAGAGGAAGCTAAGTCAGCATGTGGAGTGTGGGATGCACAAGTCAGCATGAGCTAGTACCCAGCTGGGGGAACTGAGGGGAAAGAAGACGTCTGCTGAGAATTGATGCCTGAAAGGCGGAGTCCAGGAGTTAGTGTTGCACGTGCTAGAGACAGAGAGAGGTGGGAAGTAATCCACGCTCACACACACATACACACACACACACACACACACACACACACACACACACACATACACACACACACACATACACACACACACACACACACACATACACACACACATACACACACACACACACACACACCACACACACACACACACACACACACACACACACACACACACACACACGCACACACACACACACACACACACACACACAGAGTTGCTGGACCATGCTGCACGCCTGGTCCAGCAACTGGCTCTGGAGTTCAACCCCACTAAGTACAAAGTCATAAAGATTGGGGAAGGGCAAAGAAGACTATAGACGGAGTACAGTCTAGGTGGCCAAAGGCTACAAACCTCACTCAATGAAAAGGATCTTGGGGTGAGTATAACACCAGGCACATCTCCTGAAGCGCACATCAACCAATTAACTGCTGCAGCATATGGGCGCCTAGCAAACCTCAGAACAGCATTCCGACATCTTAATAAGGAATCATTCTGGACCCTGTACACTGTGTACGTTAGGCCCATATTAGAGTATGCGGCACCAGTTTGGAACCCACACCTAGCCAAGCACGTAAAGAAACTAGAGTAAGTGCCAAGGATTGCAACAAAACTAGTCACGGAGCTAAGGGGGTATGTCCTACGAGGTGAGGTTAAGGGAATTCGACCTGACGACACTGGAGGACAGGAGAGATAGGGGGGACATGATAACGACATACAAAATACTGAGAGAAATCGACAAGGTAGACAGAGACAGATTGTTCCAGAGATGGGACACAACAACAAGGGGTCACAGTTGGAAGGTGAAGACTCAGATGAATCACAAGGATGTTAACATAAGAACATAAGAAAGGAGGAACACTGCAGGAGGCCTGCTGGCCCATACTAGGCAGGTCCTTTACAATTCATCCCACTAACAAAACATTTGCCCAACCCAATTTTCAATGCCACCCAAGAAATAAGCTCTGACGTGAAAGTCCCACTCAAATCCAACCCCTCCCACTCATGTACTTATCCAACCTAGATTTGAAACTACCCAAAGTCCCAGCCTCAGTAACCCAACTAGGTAGACTGTTCCACTCATCAACTACCCTATTTCCAAACCAATACTTTCCTATGTCCTTTCTAAATCTAAACTTATCCAATTTAAATCCATTACTGCGGGTTCTCTCTTGGAGAGACATCCTCAAGACCTTATTAATATCCCCTTTGTTGTTAGGTAAGACACATATGCAACAGTTAGGTATCTTTATTATGAAACGTTTCGCCTACACAGTAGGCGAAACGTTTCATAATAAAGATACCTAACTGTTGCATATGTGTCTTACCTAACAACCTGTCGGTATTTTATACCATTTTAATGTTCAATATCCCCTTTATTAATACCTATCTTCCACTTATACACTTCGATCAGGTCTCCCCTCATTCTTCGTCTAACAAGTGAATGTAACTTAAGAGTCTTCAATCTTTCTTCATAAGGAAGATTTCTAATGCTATGTATTAATTTAGTCATCCTACGCTGAATGTTTTCTAACGAATTTATGTCCATTTTGTAATACGGAAACCAGAACTGAGCTGCATAATCTAGGTGAGGCCTTACTAATGATGTATAAAGCTGCAGTATGACCTCTGGACTTCTGTTGCTTACACTTCTTGATATAAATCCCAGTAATCTATGTGCCTTATTACGTACGCTTAGGCATTGCTGTCTTGGTTTAAGGTTGCTGCTCACCATAACCCCCAAGTCCTTTTCGCAATCTGTATGGCTAAGTTCTACATCATTTAACTTATAAGTACTAGGGTTATGGGCACTCCCAAGCTTCAGAATCTTGCATTTATCTACATTGAACTGCACCTGCCACTTTTCTGACCAAGAATAGAGTTTGTTTAAATCCTCCTGAAGTTCCATAACATCTACGTTTGAATCAATTATCCTACCTATCTTTGTGTCATCGGTGAATTTGCTCATATCACTAGTAATTCCCTCATCAAGATCATTGATATATATTATAAACAACAACGGGCCCAAGACTGATCCCTGTGGAACGCCACTTGTTACAGATCCCCACTCGGATTTAACCCCATTTATGGACACTCTCTGCTTCCTGTCAGTGAGCCATCACTCGATCCACGAGAGCACTTTTCCCCCAATGCCATGAGCTGCCACTTTCTTTAACAGTCTACGGTGCGGAACTCTATCAAAAGCCTTACTAAAATCTAAGTAAATAATATCAAATTCTTTATTGTGGTCAACAGCCTCAAAAGCTTTACTGAAGAAAGTTAATAAATTAGTTAGACAAGACCGGCCTCTTGTGAATCCATGCTGAGTATCATTAATCAAGCTATGCTTATCGAGATGGCTTCTTATAATCTCAGCTATAATTGACTCTAGTAATTTGCCTACAATTGAGATCAGGCTTATTGGGCGGTAATTTGACGGTAACGACTTGTCCCCTGTTTTAAAAATAGGAGTTACGTTAGCCATCTTCCACATATCAGACACTACACCTGTTTGAAGAGATAAATTAAAAATATTAGTTAATGGTTCACAGAGTTCCATTTTGCATTCCTTAAGAACCCTTGAAAAAACCTCATCAGACCCGGCGACTTATTTTGCTTCACAAACATCTCACTAGTGACTGTGATGTTACATAATTTATCTTCTTCTAGCCCACTGTAAAAATTAATTACTGGAATATTGTTAGTGTCTTCCTGTGTAAAAACTGAGAGAAAATACTTATTTAAAATCAAGCACATTTCATTCTCTTTGTCAGTAAGGTGCCCATAGTTATTTTTAAGGGGACCTATCTTATCTCTAACTTCTGTTCTATAGACCTGGAAAAAACTTTTTGGGTTAGTTTTAGAATCCCTAGCAACTTTAATTTCGATAAATTAGACACATGTGCAACTCTTGGGTATCTTTATTGAGGAGTTGCACATGTGTCTAATTTATCAACATGTCGGTTCTCTGAACCATTCATCTACAACCTTAATTTCATAGTCCCTTTTAGCTTTTCTTATCCCCTTTTTAATGTCCCTCTTAATGTCAATATACTGATTCATAAGATGACCCTCACCTCTTTTGATACGCCTATAAATTCCTTTCTTATGCCCTAGTAGATATTTGAGCCTATTATTCATCCATTTTGGGTCATTTCTATTTGATCTAATTTCTTTATATGGGATAAACGCTCTTTGAGCAGCATGTATAGTGTTCAGAAAACTGTCATATTGATAGCTCTCTTCGTTACCCCAGTCAACAGATGATAAGTGTTCTCTAAGCCCATCGTAATCTGCTAAGCGAAAATCTGGGACTGTTATTGAGTTATCGCTACTATCGTACTTCCATTCAATGCTAAATGTAATTGATTTGTGGTCGCTAGCACCCAGTTCCTCTGAAATTTCTAAATTATTAACAAGGGATTCATTGTTTGCCATAACTAAGTCAAGCAGGTTATTTCCCCTTGTAGGTTCTGTCACAAACTGCTTCAAAAAACAATCCTGAAATACTTCTAAGAAGTCGTATGATTCTAAATTCCCAGTCAAGAAATTCCAATCAAAATGACTAAAGTTAAAGTCTCCTAGAATTACTACATTATCGTGCCTTGTGGCCTTAACAATTTCCTCCCATAGTTGTTTCCCTTGTCCCTATCTAAGTTTGGGGGACGGTATATCACTCCTAAAATCAGTTTTTCATGCCCCTCTGAAATTCTATCCAAACAGACTCTGTATGTGTTACTTCAGACTTAATACCCGTTTTTATGCAACAGTTCAAGCGATCTCGGACATACAATGCCACCCCACCCCCCCCCCCCCAAATACTTCTATCTTCTTGGAACAATTTAAAAACCCTGAATATGACATTCCGCAGGCATGTCCCGACTTTTGAATTAAACCACGTCTCAGTTAAGGCAAATACATCAATGTTACCTACACTAGCAACTAATCTCAACTCGTCCATCTTATTCCTAGCACTACGGCAATTAGCATAATAAACATTGAAAGACTCTCCTTTCTCTTTACCCTTCCTGCTCATTTCTATTTTTCTACTAAACCTATTACTGTCCTTATCACCCAAGGTCCCTGGCTTTTCAATATCTATCTCGTTCTTATTATAACTAGTTCCCCTAGAACTCGTAATATTACTACACTGGGACTTCACTGTTTTCCTGCCAAAACCCATACCACTAACTATTCCTAGTTTAAAGTCCTAACTGCTCCCTCCAATGCAGTTGCCAGTGCTCCCACCCCACACCTAGATAAGTGAACCCCATCCATAGCATACATGTCATTTCTGCCATAGAAGAGGTCCCAGTTGTCAATGAATGTTACCGCATTTTCCTTACAGTATTTGTCCAGCCAGCAATTGACACCAATTGCCCTGGACAACCATTCATTTCCAACTCCCCTCCTCCTTGGCAAAATACCACATATGAGAGGGTTCCCACCCTTACTTCTAATTATTTCTATTGCTGACCTATACCTGCTAATCAGGTCCTCACTCCTACGTCTGCCAACATCGTTGCCTCCAGCACTGAGACAGATAATAGGATTGCTCCCATTACCTCTCATGATGTCATCCAGACGGCTAACAATATCCTCCATCCCAGCCCCAGGAAAGCAAACTCTCTGTCTCCTGCTCCTGTCCTTCAAGCAGAACGCCCTATCCATATACCTAACTTGCTATCCCCAACAACAACAATATTCGTACCTTCCTTAATGTATTTCGTCGTGACGTTCCCAGAAAGGTATACAATACCAACAAAATGAAAGTTAAGACATTTGTGCAACATCTGGATATCTTTATTGTAGACGTTTCGCCATCCAGTGGCTTTATCAATACAGATTCTAGGACATAATTAGAAGACAGTGGAACTATATACAAAAGATGAGGTAATCAGTCCCTCAGCCTTGGAGGTGGTGTGGAGAGCACCGTGGTTGTAGATATTCTGGAGCACAGGCAAGGAGACTAGCGTTAATATAGGCGTCAGTGGATAGGGACGTGTAGCAGACTTAAGAACATAAGAAAGAAGGAACGCTGCAAAAGGCCTACTGATCCATGCGGAGCAGGTCCATGTCCCCCTCCCCAGGATTAGCCCAATGACCCACCCAGGCTGGCCACCTCCACTCAAGGAAGGAGCACGGAACAGACCCAGCAGCACAAGCTAGTCAGATCCAACTCACACCCACCCACACCCCCTCATGTATTTATCTAACTTATTTTTAAAACTACACAACGTTTTAGCCTCAATAACTGTATTCAGGAGTTTGTTCCACTCATCCACAACTCTATTACCAAACCAGTGCTTTCCTATATCCTTCCTGAATCTGAAATTTTCCAACTTGAAACCATTGCTGCGAGTCCTGTCTTGGCTGGAAATTTTCAGCACGCTATTTACATCCTCTTTATTTATTCCTGCTTTCCATTTATACACCTCGATCATATCCCCCCTAATTCTACGCCTTTCGAGAGAGTGCAGATTCAGGGTCCTCAGTCTATCCTCACAGGGAAGATTTCTGATACATGGGATCATCTTTGTCATCCTCCTCTGAACGTTTTCCAGAGCATTTATATCCATTCTGTAATACGGTGATCAGAACTGAGCAGCATAGTCTAAATGAGGCCTAACCAAGGATATATAGAGTTGAAGAACAACCTGAGGACTTCTATTATTTATACTTCTAGATATGAAGCCAAGAATTCTGTTATCTTTACTGCGAACACTAATGCACTGTTGTCTTGGTTTTAGGTTACTGCTAACCAGAACTCCTAAATCCTTTTCGCAATCAGTAATATAAAGATCTACATTATTTAGTTCATATGTGGCATTGTTATTTACCTGTCCAACATTTAGAACTTTGCATTTGTCAATATAAACTGCAACTGCCACTTCTCCGACAATTGCATTAGTCTATTCAAATCATCCTGGTGTGCTCTATTGTCCTCATTAGAATGAATTGGACGGCCTATTTTGGTGTCATCAGCAAATTTGCTTATGTCGCTATTTATTCCCTCATCTATGTCGTTTATGTAAATCGTGAACAACAACGGGCCCAACACTGACCCCTGTGGAACACCGCTTGTGACGTGCCCCCATTCTGATTTCTCCACATTTATGCAAACTCTCTGCTGCCCATTTGTCAGCCATGCCTCTACCCAGGAAAAAATTTCTCCTCCTATTCCGTGTGCCTTAAGTTTCCTCAATAGCCTCTGATGTGGAACTCCATCAAAAGCCTTACTGAAGTCCATATACACAATATCATATTCATTAACATGATCTACCTCCTCAAACACCTTAGTGAAAGAAGTTAGTAAATTCATAAGACAGGAACGCCCCTTTGTAAAACCGTGTTGAGATTCATTAATCAATCTGTGCCTGTCAAGATGGCTACGAATTGCTTCGGCAATTAGTGATTCCATAAATTTTCCCACTATGAAGGTAAGGCTTATTGATCTATAGTTCGAAGCCAAGGACCTGTCACCCGCCTTGTAAATAGGTATTACATTTGCCATTTTCCACTTATCAGGCACTATGCCAGTTTGTAGTGATATGTTAAAAAGATTAGCCAAAGGTATGCTAAGTTCCTCTTTACATTCCTTTAACACTCTTGCAAACAGTTCATCAGGACCTGGGGATTTGTTAGGTTTTAGTTTCTCTATTTGTCTGAGGACCATGTCACTAGTTACCGCAATCGTGCGTAGTTTATTATCATCCTGTTCTACATAATCTATTATTTCAGGAATATCGCTAGTATTTTCCTGGGTGAAAACTGAGAGGAAGTAGGTACTGAGAATTTCACACATATCCTTATCACTGTCAGTGATCTGACCAGAGTTACTCTTAAGTGGGCCAATCTTGTCCCTAATCTTACTAGGGCAAAGTCACTGGTAGGCGGGATTCCCTAGTGGAAGTAGGTCCTACTGAATTCATAAAGCCAATGAATGCCGAAAGCTTTACAATGAAGAAAACCATATGTTGTACAAGTGTCTTAATTTCGAATCACAAGGATGTTAGCAAGTATTTCTTGTCATAGAGTTGTCAGGAAGTGGAATAGTATGGAAAACTATGTAGTGGAGGCAGGATCCATACATAGCTTTAAGAAGAGGTATGATAAAGCTTATGGAGCGGGAAGAGTGACCCAGTAGCTGCCAGTGAAGAGGCGGGGCCAGGACCTGTGACACGACCCCTGCAACCACAACTAAGTGAGTTCTAAGACCAAGCACAAGACTACCAGGACACTAAGACCCAACAAAAGACTACCAGGACACTAAGACCCAACTCAAGACTACCAGGACACTAACACCCAACACAAGACTACCAGGACACTAAGACCCAACACAAGACTACCAGGACACTAACACCCAACACAAGACTACCAGGACACTAAGACCCAACAAAAGACTACCAGGACACTAAGACCCAACTCAAGACTACCAGGACACTAACACCCAACACAAGACTACCAGGACACTAACACCCAACACAAGACTACCAGGGCACTAAGACCCAACACAAGACTACCAGGGCACTAACACCCAACACAAGACTACCAGGACACAAACACCCAACACAAGACTACCAGGACACTAACACCCAACACAAGACTACCAGGGCACTAAAACCCAACACAAGACTACCAGGACACTAACAATCAACACAATACTACCAGGACACTAAAACCCAACACAAGACTACCAGGACACTAACACGCAACACAAGACTACCAGAACACTAACACCCAACACAAGACTACCAGGACACTAACACCCAACACAAGACTACCAGGACACTAACACCCAACACAAGGCTACCAGGGCACTAACACCCAACACAAGACTACCAGGACACTAACACCCAACACAAGACTACCAGGGCACTAACACCCAACACAAGACTACCAGGACACTAACACCCAACACAAGACTACCAGGGCACTAACACCCAACACAAGACTACCAGGACACTAACACCCAACACAAGACTACCAGGACACTAACACCCAACACAAGACTACCAGGGCACTAACACCCAGATCAAGACTACCAGGACACTAACACCCAACACAAGACTACCAGGACACAAACACCCAACACAAGACTACCAGGACACTAACACCCAACACAAGACTACCAGGACACTAACACCCAACACAAGACTACCAGGGCACTAACACCCAACACAAGACTACAGGACACTAACACCCAACACAAGACTACCAGGGCACTAACACCCAGTTCAAGACTACCAGGACACTAACACCCAACACATGACTACCAGGGCACTAACACCCAACACAAGACTACCAGGACACTAACACCCAACACAAGACTACCAGGGCACTAACACCCAACACAAGACTACCAGGACACTAATACCCGACACAAGACTACCAGGGCACTAACACCCAACACAAGACTACCAGGACACTAACACCCAACACAAGACTACCAGGGCACTAACACCCAACACAAGACTACCAGGACACTAACACCCAACACAAGACTACCAGGACACTAACACCCAACACAAGACTACCAGGGCACTAACACCCAGTTCAAGACTACCAGGACACTAACACCCAACACAAGACTACCAGGACACAAACACCCAACACAAGACTACCAGGACACTAACACCCAACACAAGACTACCAGGACACTAACACCCAACACAAGACTACCAGGGCACTAACACCCAACACAAGACTACCAGGACACTAACACCCAACACAAGACTACCAGGGCACTAACACCCAGTTCAAGACTACCAGGACACTAACACCCAACACAAGACTACCAGGGCACTAACACCCAACACAAGACTACCAGGACACTAACACCCAACACAAGACTACCAGGACACTAACACCCAGTTCAAG
>NC_069460.1:4112288-4182288 GCF_026875155.1 Cherax quadricarinatus
CTCCTGATAATCTTCTCCATGATTTTGCATACTATACATGTCAGTGACACTGGTCTGTAGTTTAATGCTTCATGTCTGTCTCCTTTTTTAAAGATTGGGACTACATTTGCTGTCTTCCATGCCTCATGGTGTGTGTGTGTGTATGTGTGTGTGTGTGTGTGTGTACTCACCTAGTTGTACTCACCTAGTTGAGGTTGCGGGGGTCGAGTCCGAGCTCCTGGCCCCGCCTCTTCACTGATCGCTACTAGGTCACTCTCCCTGAGCCGTGAGCTTTATCATACCTCTGCTTAAAGCTATGTATGGATCCTGCCTCCACTACATCGCTTCCCAAACTATTCCACTTACTGACTACTCTGTGGCTGAAGAAATACTTCCTAACATCCCTGTGATTCATCTGTGTCTTCAGCTTCCAACTGTGTCCCCTTGTTACTGTGTCCAATCTCTGGAACATCCTGTCTTTGTCCACCTTGTCAATTCCTCTCAGTATTTTGTATGTCGTTATCATGTCCCCCCTACTCTCCTGTCCTCCAGTGTCGTCAGGTTGATTTCCCTTAACCTCTCCTCGTAGGACATACCTCTTAGCTCTGGGACTTGTCTTGTTGCAAACCTTTGCACTTTCTCTAGTTTCTTTACGTGCTTGGCTAGGTTGTGGGTTCCAAAACTGGTGCCGCATACTCCAATATGGGCCTAACGTATACGGTTGTACAGGGTCCTGAACGATTCCTTATTAAGATGTCGGAATGCTGTTCTGAGGTTTGCTAGGCGCCCATATGCTGCAGCAGTTATTTGGTTGATGTGCGCTTCAGGAGATGTGCCTGGTGTTATACTCACCCCAAGATCTTTTTCCTTGAGTGAGGTTTGTAGTCTCTGACCCCCTAGACTGTACTCCGTCTGCGGCCTTCTTTGCCCTTCCCCAATCTTCATGACTTTGCACTTGGTGGGATTGAACTCCAGGAGCCAATTGCTGGACCAGGTCTGCAGCCTGTCCAGATCCCTTTGTAGTTCTGCCTGGTCTTCGATCGAGTGTATTCTTCTCATCAACTTCACGTCATCTGCAAACAGGGACACCTCAGAGTCTATTCCTTCCGTCATGTCGTTCACAAATACCAGAAACAGCACTGGTCCTAGGACTGACCCCTGTGGGACCCCGCTGGTCACAGGTGCCCACTCTGACACCTCGTCACGTACCATGACTCGCTGCTGTCTTCCTGACAAGTATTCCCTGATCCATTGTAGTGCCTTCCTGTTATCCCTGCTTGGTCCTCCAGTTTTTGCACCAATCTCTTGTGTGGAACTGTGTCAAACGCCTTCTTGCAGTCCAAGAAAATGCAATCCACCCACCCCTCTCTCTCTTGTTTTAAACTGCTGTCACCATATCATAGAACTCCAGTAGGTTTGTGACACAGGATTTCCCCGTCCCTGAAACCATGCTGGCTGCTGTTGATGAGATCATTCCTTTCTAGGTGTTCCACCACTCTTCTCCTGATAATCTTCTCCATGATTTTGCATACTATACATGTCAGTGACACTGGTCTGTAGTTTAATGCTTCATGTCTGTCTCCTTTTTTAAAGATTGGGACTACATTTGCTGTCTTCCATGCCTCAGGCAATCTCCCTGTTTCGATAGATGTATTGAATATTGTTGTTAGGGGTACACATAGCGCCTCTGCTCCCTCTCTCAATACCCATGGGGAGATGTTATCTGGCCCCATTGCCTTTGAGGTATCTAGCTCACTCAGAAGCCTCTTCACTTCTTCCTCGGTTGTATGCACTGTGTCCAGCACTTGGTGGTGTGCCCCACCTCTCCGTCTTTCTGGAGTGTGTGTGTGTGTGTGTATGTGTGTGTGTGTGTGTGTGTGTGTGTGTGTGTGTGTGTGTGTGTGTGTGTGTGTGTGTGTGTGTGTGTGTGTTTGTGTGTGTGTGTGTGTGTGTGTGGTGTGTGTGTGTGTGTGTGTGTGTGTGTGTGTGTGTGTGTGTGTGTGTGTGTGTGTGTTTTGTGTGTGTGTGTGTGTGTGTGTGTGTGTGTGTGTGTGTGTGTGTGTGTGTGTGTTTGCGTGTGTGTGTGTGTGTGTGTGTTTTGTGTGTGTGTGTGTGTGTGTGTGTGTGTGTGTGTGTGTGTGTGTGTGTGTGTGTGTTGTGTGTGTGTGTGTGTGTGTGTGTTGTGTGTGTGTGTGTGTGTGTGTGTGTGTGTGTGTGTGTGTGTGTGTGTGTGTTTTGTGTGTTGTGTGTGTGTGTGTGTGTGTGTGTGTGTGTGTGTGTGTGTGTGTGTGTGTGTTGTGTGTGTGTGTGTGTGTGTTTTTGTGTGTGTGTGTGTGTGTGTGTGTTGTGTGTGTGTGTGTGTGTGTGTGTGTGTTGTTTGCGTGTGTGTGTGTGTGTGTGTGTGTGTTTGTGGTGGTGTGTGTGTGTGTGGTGTGTGTGTGTGTGTGTGTGTGTGTGTGTGTGTGTGTATTTGTGTGTGTGTGTGTGTGTGTGTGTGTGTGTTGTGTGTGTGTGTGTGTGTGTGTGTGTGTGTGTGTGTGTGTTTTGTGTGTGGTGTGTTGTGTGTGTGTGTGTGGTTGTGTGTGTTGTGTGTGTGTGTGTGTGTGTGTGTGTGTGTGTGTGTGTGTGTGTGTGTGTGTGTGTGTGTTTGTGTGTGTGTGTGTGTGTGTGTGTGTGTTTGTGTGTGTGTGTGTGTGTGTGTGTGTGTGTGTGTGTGTTTGTGTGTGTGTGTGTGTGTGTGTGTGTGTGTGTGTGTGTATTTGTGTGTGTGTGTGTGTGTGTGTGTGTGTGTGTGTGTGTGTGTGTGTGTGTGTGTGTGTGTGTGAGTGTTTGTAATTAGAAATATGAAAATATTTTGGAGAATGAGATAAGATGAGAAAGGAGTGAGACAAATTAGTCTCAACATCCCACCTGCTGCTGCTGTTGCTGTTGCTGTTGCTGCTGCTGTTGCTGTTGCTGTTGCTGTTGCTGTTGCTGTTTGTTACTACTGCTTTTCCTGCTGCTGTTGTTACTGCTGCTTTTGCTTCTGCTGTCTGTTGCTGCCTGTTTCTGTTGCTGTTGCTGTTTGTTACTACTGCTTTTTCTGCTGCTGTTGTTACTGCTGCTTTTGCTTCTGCTGTCTGTTGCTGTTGCTGTTGCTGTTGCTGTTTGTTACTACTGCTTTTCCTGCTGCTGTTGTTACTGCTGCTTTTGCTTCTGCTGTCTGTTGCTGCTGCTGTTGCTGTTGCTGCTGCTGTTGTTACTGCTGCTGTTGCTGCTGTTGCTTCTGTTGTTGCTTCCAGTGTTATATTGATCATTATATCATCATCAATGACTCCCTAGTGAGCCGTTTGCATCTTCAGGGTTCCTCCTCTTCCTTCTCTGCTTCATGCTCCGCTCCTCCTCCTCCTCCTCCTCCTCCTCCTCCTCCTCCTTTTACTCCTCCCTTTCTTCCTCCTGATTCACCTCCTCCTCCTATCTCCCCTCATCCTGCACCTCCTCCTTGACTTGCACCACCTCCTCCTCCTCCCCCTCCTGAGTCATCTCCTATCTCTCCTCATCCTACACCTCCTGAGTCACTTCATCTCACACATTTCCTCATTTCCTCTCTGGCCACACTGAAACAGAATATTAAAGACTTACATAAATATAAATTTACATAAATATATATAAATCTACACTGCCATCAGGTCTTCCAAGAAATTTTATTGAGTACACTTCATTATTCCCTCACAGCTAGATTCTCCTAGCTAGGTAAATGATAGTTAGGTTTTCTAAGTCTGCTAGAGCAGTTATTTTAATGGAGTAATAATTACGGGGAAGCGTAAAATGCCTAGGGGTTATATAGCGTCTTTGGAATGGAAGGTAATCAGCGTCGATCCGACGAAGGGAAGAATTGAGCTGATTCATTGGTTCAGGAGACCCTTTATCTGGCAGGCATCCAGGACCTTCCTAGTGAGAACTAGCTAGCCGTGTCAACTTTTTTTTCTGGTAATCACAATTTTAATCAGAAGTGCTGTTGCAGATGCACTTTAAGGAGGAAAATGTGCAACATTTCATGATTTTTTCAAGAAATTATATATATATATATATATATATATATATATATATATATATATATATATATATATATATATATATATATATATATATATATATATATATATATATATATATATATATATATATATATATATATATATATATATATATATATATATATCAGATACAAATCAACCCCATGGGGAGATGAATGATGAATCTAGGTCTCTCATGTTGCATTTAACACATCTTCAGGAGCTTTCGATGCTTCAGAAATGAGTAGGTGTGTGTGTGTGTGTGTGTGTGTGGGCGGGTGTGTGTATATATATATTTATATAGAGTTTAGAGTTTAGAGGTTAGAGTTTACCTTAATTCCTACATTAGGAATTAAAGTAACCTTGACGAGGTGTGTACAGGTGACATGTAGTCTTAAAGACGCTTAGTGACCCTCGATTAATAGACAAGCTTCAAACTCAATTAACCAATGCATTATATTCTATTATTATTATTATTATTATTATTATTATTATTATTATTATTATTATTATTATTATTATTATTATTATTATTATTATTATTATTACTATTTTTATTTTATTATTATTATTATTGTTATTATTATTATTATTATTATTATTATTATTATTATTATTATTATTATTATTATTATTATTATTATTATTATTATTAAAAGTATCTCTTTGGTTTTTTCAGTTTCCTTCCATGTGGATTCATGTTCACTTGTGTCAAGAGTTTTTAAGAATCTTCGTCTCTGGGTTTCCCTCATCCCTTCTCTGCCAAGACTCTTGCTGGGATCAAGAGAGCTTCGCAGTTTTTGATTCGTTTGGATTCCCGCTTGCGGCGACGCCGTCTCAAGAAGAATTTCTCTTCGGTCCTCGCTTCGTGGAGCCTTTCTTTGTTGACATAAAATTTATCACGAAATTGGTTCTTTGTTTATTTACGTGAAAGTAGCAAGCCAGACTGATGTCAAATATTCCGGAGCTCTGAGTCTGGAAACTTAGTATGCAGACGAACTTCTGCTCGGTTTACGTTTCGTTCTGGATAGAGCGAAATGGAGCTCCAGTTATTTTTTTTCCTGCCAATTGTGTGTTTATATTATCCTGATCTGTTGGCATAGTGTCTCTATATCTATTGCAAGTCTCCTCCATATATCATTAATTCCTTTTCTTGCAGCCTTGCAACATCCGGTTATCCTAAGATTATTTGCATTCACAACTAACCCTGCACACTGAAGTCTAGACGTTTCGGTCCTTAATCACTATAGAATCGTTTTATGCTAATAGTCCTGCAAGGAACGAAACGTCATCTTGACTCAGCTCCAGCTTATAGTAATAATAGTAATAATAATAATAATAATAATAATAATAATAATAATAATAATAATAATAATAATAATAATAATAATAATAATAATAATAATAATAATAATTAAAATAATAATAATAATAATAATAATAATAATAATAATAATAATAATAATAATAATAATAATAATAATAATAATAATAATAATAATAATAATAATAATAATGTGTTATCTTAGCACGATACAATATTTATAATGAGATGGGTAACATTTAGTCGTGCATGCAAGAAGCCCATAGTTGTGCAGATCATTTTGTGGGTTAGCTGCGAACTGTTGCAGACAAGGTATTGGGACATTTATGCAGCATTGTCATTCTTTCCAGCATGTATACAAACTTGCAAATCTCGTACACAGTGCATCCACGTCAACATAAGTTTTTACAGGGAGAGACGCATTCAGCCGGTCATTCAGGCTTTTATCTTAAGTTTATGAATATAATCCCTAATCTTCCTAAATGTCCATCGTAATCTTCAAAAGTACGGTGCTCATCACCGGCTCCTAGGCTGAGGGACTAGGTACCTCATCATTCACTGTTCGCTATATATATTTCTTCAGTTTCCATTCAATGTCCAGGTATTGCATTGATAAAGACGACGAAACGTCTGAAAGTAAAGATACCCAGACGATGCACATGTATCTAATTCATCAGACGTTCATTGATATGAAGATATTTTGGATCATCATGCTGAGTAATGATGCCTTGTAAGAATGGCAGCCATCAGTATGAAAGCGAGTCCTCTCAACACCAATTAATTTACGTAAGTTATCCAATCAATAGAATGAGCGTTTTCACATATATTAGAGTGCACTATAATTTTTCCCCCCAATCTAAGCCTCGTCAAAAAAATTCGATATCTGTTATTCTATGTTATGGCATTACTGATGTAATATAATTCTGGCCATTACGTTAGCTTAAGTTGGGTAAGGGTAGCGTAATAGACAGGCAGACAGGTAGACAGTCAGGTTTACTCGTAGGAAAGGATGGGGAAAGGATGGCTGAGATCCCATGAATCAAGAGCCCTTCACTATCATCAAGGCGCCTCCCCTGGAGGTTTTACAGCAAGCGTTAAGCTCTACGGCGGCTAGATAACAAGGTCTCATTACTGAAGATTATATTCCGATTCTCTTTCACTGGTTCAGTAAAGCGTGGGCAAGACTGCTTGAGGCTCGTGTTCACTGTTTGATTATTATTATAATGATGATGATGATAATAATAATAATAATAATAATAATAATAATAATAATAATAATAATAATTATTATCATTATTTTCACGGAAAGTGTAAATCCGCAAGGAATAATGCAGCACTTGGGAAATAGTAGAGAATAACTCTCGATCGGAGAAAAAGTCAGGTAACTTCAAGCCCTTACATTAAATCTCCTTTACCCGATATCAAAGGGAGGTCGCTCCCCATTAACCCCCCCTCCTTAAAGCAACTCTGTCTACCAGTAGAGTAGCAATAGTAAATCTGGTGTTCCTGTAGTCAATGCACTTCACTGGGCAATAACTCCGTTGCCTCATTACCAAATAATTACATATCTCACAGCAATTGCAAAGTACGACCGGCAATTAGGGCAAACTGTAATTGAGGAGCCAAATTTAAGCTCATTTTGTCCTACGCGAGAAGACAGGAACGACGGATGCGGAGGTATCCCTCCCGTCCCCCAAACACTTCTCAGATAGTTTTTGTATGCGGCAATGGATAAGTCAGCAGTGTGTTGCTGTTGTATGGGATAGTGTAGGTGTATTGTGAGAACACCCGCACTTTGCTGCTACACTAGTCTATATGAAAGTTACGTAATACTACTACTACTACTACTACTACTACTACTACTACTACTACTACTACTACTACTACTACCAATAATAATAATAATAATAATAAATGAAGGGACTAAGGCTCCAAGCATCCCTTCAGTCATTTAGATTCGGCTGAAAAAAATACTCGGTGGAACCAGAGAGAAGACCCGACAGAATACATTAACCAGAGGTCATTAAATACTACTAATTGCACATCATTAGTTAACATGCTCTTCAGCTATTTCAGACTTAAGTGGGAAGAGGATATTAGTATCGCTAGTGAACTGACTTACTAGAGAATTTGCTGACGGTAGGAATGAGTTGAGGAGATTTGTCTGACGTTATGAGTTTAGATCATCTGAGTGTTCGTCTGCTTGTCAGCCAGCCAAGAGGATAGCTCCAATACCTTCGATCAAGAGACCTTACCCGCTGTAGGTCCTGTAAATTGAAAATTCTTAAATGCGAAATGGGAAAGAGGATATTACATAGAGTTGTAGATGAATGGTATACAGTACCGACAAGATGATGACTTATACATATATATACATCGTGCTGCACATATGTATAATTCTTTCTCATCAGGTAGAGTCGAGATAAATGGCATAAAATGTTTGTGAGTGGTTTGTGAGTGGATGAAACCCACTGTGTGGGCGAAATGTAATCAATATTTTTCCGCAATGAACTGGCACTCTGGCTGTCAAATGATCAGAAATGAGCTTGCACTCTGGCTGTCAAATTATCAGTAATGAGCTTGCACTCTGGCTGTCAAATTATCAGTAATGAACTTACACTCTTGCTGTCAGATTATTAATAATGGACTTGCACTCTGGCTGGCTGTCAAATTATGAGTAATAAACTTGCACTCTGGCTGTCAAATTATCAGCAATGAACTGGCACTCTGGCTGTCAAATTATGAGTAATAAACTTGCACTCTGACTGTCAAATTATCAGTAACAAACTTGCACTCTGGCTGTCAAATTATCCCTAATGAATTTGCACAAGGTCTGTCAAAACCCTTCCAATTATCCCTTACACACCTGCCCTCAGTCTGTCAAAGCCTGTCAGATTGCCAACTTCAATCCTTGCCCCTTGCCTGTCAGCGCCTGTCAAGTAATAACCTGTAAATACCCTAAATCAAATTCATAATTACCTCCACCCTGAAATAAAATAATCCCAAGGTTTTTTCAGCGTTTTTTTTCGTGGCATCAAAGTCACGTTGGCTGGTAAAATTGTGCTAATTAAGAAAACAGGTTATCGTCCTCAAAGTTTTACGTCTCACTTGCCGCGAGTTTAATCCCCACTCGTACCAGTGTCAGTAATGGCTAGGCTGGGTTACGTTAGTTAGGTTAAGTTAGCTTTGGTTTGGTTAGGCTAGGTTAGGTTTGGTATGGTTAGGTTAGGTTAGGTTAGGATAGGTTAGGCTAGGTTAGGTTAGGTTTTGTTAGGTTAGGTTAGGTTAGGTTAGGATAGGATAGGTTAAGCTAGGTTAGGCTAGGTTTTGTTAGGTTAGGTTAGGTTAGGTTAGGTTAGGTTAGGTTAGGTTAGGTTAGGTTAAGTAAGGTTAGGTTAGGCTAGGATAGGTTAGGCTAGGTTAGGTTAGGTAGGAATCATCAGGAAACAGGACAAGTGTTTCCTGACGCGGGTCTTAGTCATACGATGACCCGCCACTGGAGATTTTGGTCATCTGACCGAGGCCTTCCACTGGCTTACCGGTCCACCCCATCTTGCAAGAATTTAACAGCAAGGAAAAAAACTCTTTTGTGGTACCAAGTTGGTTTGTTTTGTGAACGTAGGATGAAGAGCAGCTCTATGGTGAGATGGTAATATTTAGAGCTGAAAGTTCAGTGACATCCTCGTGAACTTCTTCAAGCTGAAGTTCCGGGACATCCTTAAGTACACCATCCAGTTGAAAAGTTCAGCGAAATGTTTTAGTACCTCCTCGAGCTGAAAGTTCAGTGACATCCTCGACTACTTCCTCGAGCTGAAAGTTCAGTGACATCATCGACTACTTCCTCGAGCTGAAAGTTCAGTGACATCCTCGACTACTTATTCGAGCTGAGAGTTCAGTGACATCCTCGACTACTTCCTCGAGCTGAAAGTCGCAGGACATCCTAGAGTACATCCTCCAGGTGAACTTTCAGTGACATCATCTAATACTTCCCCAAATGAAATTTCACAGACATCCTCTAGTACTCCCCACTAACGAAAGTCGCACGACATCTTTCAGTGCCTGACGCCGCACCAATATATCTCCAGATACAACGTACCGGCTTAGGAAGTGCTGGCAGATGGTGCGCAAGACAGGACGAAATCTAAAGCTCGATCTTAATGTACTTCTGTAGGGTGAGAAGAGACTGGGCTCTGTGCATGCCTTATCTATGAGAATTCATGGGACACTATCTTAATGGTTTCTTGTCAGTGTGTGGCAGTCGAGGTGAGGATGCAAGAGTTTCTTTTTTCATGTTCTTGGTGTGTACACACCAGAGGCAAGTGAAAGGTATCTCTTTTGATAAAAAAAATATTGTAATTTTTTACGTATTCTAGTCTCTGTTTCTGTCTGTCTTCCTGCCTCTCTCTCTTTTTTTTCTCCCTCTCACTAATCATTAGGCTAGTTAGAAGTAGAGGGTTGAAAGTTAAGACACATGTGCAACATCTGGATATCTTTATTGTAGACGTTTCGCCATCCAGTGGCTTTATCAATACAGATTCTAGGACATAATAGGAAGACAGTAGAACTATATACAAAAGATGAGGTAATCAGTCCCAAGGCCGAGGGACTGATTACCTCATCTTTTGTATATAGTTCTACTGTCTTCCTATTATGTCCTAGAATCTGTATTGATAAAGCCACTGGATGGCGAAACGTCTACAATAAAGATATCCAGATGTTTCACATGTGTCTTAACTTTCATATTGTCGGTATTTTATACCTTTCTTGCACAAGTAGAGAGTTCTTCGAAGTAGATATTCTCAGTGTGGTCGTTCAAGTGCTGTGCTGTCTTTCCCATATATGTACTCTCTCTCTCTCTCTCTCTCTCTCTCTCTCTCTCTCTCCTCTCTCTCTCTCTCTCTCTCTCTCTCTCTCTCTCTCTCTCTCTCTCTCTCTCTCTCCTCTCTCTCTCTCTCTTCTTTCCCCTCTCCCTTCTCTGTTTTTCTCGTTTTGGTTGAGAATCTGTACACGAAATTTGCAGCAAAATACAAAGAGCAACGTTTCTCTTTGGTTTGTAGTGCACAGAGTGATTTTAGGGTAATCACTTTGTATGTAAATAAGTCGTGAATTGCAAGGCTGCAGATTTTCTCTCTCTTTCTCTATCTCTTTACCTCTTTGTGTGCGTGTGTGTGTGTTTACACTCAATGAACTGCAGTTACTGACTTGTTCTCGCCAAGTTGTAGTCACAGAGTTGGGCTTCCTGGAGTTAAGTCTCAGCTCCTGGCCCCTCCTGTTATTGAACAGTAGCTTTGTTGACTTCAAGTCTCTTGCGTTCGTCTTTTATTTATCTACGATGCAAATTTTTTACAACATTCTTTAAAAACCGATAAGTTGAAGAATGAGACACTTCTGTAGCATTTGGGAAGCCTTATTTTGGAAACGTTTCGCTAGCCAGTGGCTTCTTCAGTCCAATACAGGGAAGAATGGTAGAAAAAGAGGAGATTAAGTTAATCAGTCCCTCGGGGCCCAGTAGCTGTGACTGGACTCCCTCACCTTGCACCACATACAGATGAGTAGGCACACACACACACACACACACACACACACACACACACACACACGCATGCACACACACACACACACACACACACACACACACACACACAAACACTGGAGGACAGGAGGGATGGGGGAAACATGATAACAACATACAAAATACTGAGAGGAATTGACATGGTAGATAGGGACAGAATGTTTCAGAGATATGGCACAGCAACAAGGTGTCACAACTGGAAGTTAAAAACTCACATGAGTCACGGGAATGTTAGGAAGTATTTCTTCAGTCATAGAGTTGTCAGGAAGTGGAAGAATCTGGAGTGATGTAGTGGATGTAGGATCCATACATAGCTTTAAGAAGAGGTATGATAAAGCTCATGGAGCAGGGAGAGAGCGGACCTAGTAGCGACCAGCTAAAAGGCGGGGCCAGGAGCTATGAATCGATCCCTGCAACCACAATTAAATGAACACACACACACACACACATAGTTACATACACACAGGCGGGACCAAGAGCTTAGTCTCGACCCCTGCAACCATAATTAGGTGAGTAAACACACACACACACACACACACACACACACACACACACACACACACACACACACACACACACACACACACACACACACACACTCACACACACACACAGACTGGAAGGGCACAGAAGACCACAGACGGAGTATAGGCTAGGTGGCCAAAGACTGCAAACCTCGCTCAAGGAGAAAGATCTTGGGGTGAGTATGACATTGAGCACGTCTCCGGAAGCACACATCAACCAGATAACTGCTGCAGCATATGGGCGCCTGGCAAACCTGAGAACAGCGTTCCGATACCTTAGTAAGGAATCGTTCAAGACACTGTACACCGTGTACGTCAGGCCCATACTGGAGTATGCAGCACCTGTTTGGAACCCGCACTTGATAAAGCACGTCAAGAAACTAGAGAAAATGCAAAGGTTTGCGACAAGGTTGGTTCCAGAGCTAAGGGAAATGTCCTATGAAGAAAAGTTAAGGGAAATCGGCCTGACGACACTGGAGGACAGGAGGGTCAGGGAAGACATGATAACGACATAAAATACTGCGAGGAATAGACAAGGTGGACAAAGACAAGATGTTCCAGGGAGGGAACACAGAAACAAGAGGTCACAATTGGAAGTTGATTGGAAGGGATTTTAGGAAGTATTTCTTCAGTCATAGAGTTGTCAGGCAGTGGAATAACCTAAAAAGTGACGAAGAGGAGGCGGGAACTATACATAGTTTTAAGACGAGGTTTGATAAAGCTCATGGAGCAGGGAGAGAGAGGACCTAGTAGCAACCAGTGAAGAGGCGGGGCCAGTAGCTAAGAATCGACCCCTGCAACCCCAAATAGGTGAAATAGGTGAGTACACGGGAAAACAGGAGTGGCGCTGCTCTGCCTCTCCCCAAAGCAATCACAGTGGTACTAGTGAGTCAGTAAAACAGCGATGTCTCTCTGCCGAGCCAGTGTCAGTTTTTTTGGTCCAAACAACGCATTGCGTATGCTTCTTTGAGAGCGTATCGGCTCCATTTGCTTTCAAGTGGAGCTGCCTTGATGCAGCTGGGAGGGATGTGGAATATACGGTTTCCCGTTGCTCGATCGCTAGCGCACTCAACTCACACACTGAGATCCGGGGTTCGAATCTTCTCCGGTACGGCTGGAAAACATTAGGGACGTGTTTCCATAAGACACCTGCTGTCCCTGTCCCTGTTCACCCATCAGTAAAATGGATACCTGAGTGTTAGTCGACTGGTGTGGGTCGCATCCTGGGACAAAATTGACCTAATTTGCCCGAAATGCTCAGCATAACAAGCGCCTTTCTATATAGTAGTATGTCATTGATGTCAGCTATGGTCTGTATACCTTGTATATGTACTTGTAGTAAATAAAGATATAATCTAATGGATATTTAAGTAACTTTCTTGCATCACACCTAATTAACTCCCATTCCTTAGGCACTGTTTGACCCCTACGACCTTAGCGCTTACCCATGAATCTACTAAATAATAATAACTAAAAATAATAATAATAACAATAGCAATAGTAATAATAATAATAATAATAATAATAATAATAATAATAATAATAATAATTATAAAAACGAAGCCAGCAGTGGCATTCACAGCATTTGAAATTCATTAGGAATACCGTAAGATTTCTCGACAGGTTTGAATGAAGAAAGAATCTGTGACGATGATCTCCTACACGGACACTTCTGAATGGGATAGCACTCCTAAGCAATGTCTGGGAATTCCACAGTTCTCAGGTCTCCTCCACGGCACAGATATCCTCACAGTTAGTCAAGAATTCCGCATTCAGGGCCGTTTTCAGAGCACACGTTAATCCAGTCGTAGCTTCGTTCATTATTCACTAAAACTTTCACGCAGTTTCACCATCGGGAACGACACTAATTGTCTGAAGCAGATTTGCAGTGTGTATATATATATATATATATATATATATATATATATATATATATATATATATATATATATATATATATATATATATATATATATATATATATATATATATATATATATATATATATATATATATACATATATGTTGCCCATCGACTTGCCGCCCCTATTCTCGCCGAACACAGGTGTATTTGTGGCAGTGAAGCAGCAGACCGATTCGGGTACCATGGTCTTGTGTGCCGTAAATCCGAGGGAAAGATTGCAAGACATGAGGAGGTTAATAACATTATTAAGAGGGGCTTCACAACATCCGGATGCCCAGCAGTAAGGGAGCCACCCCAACTATGCAGATCTGATGACAGCCAGAAGCGTCCAGATGGTATCACACTTCAAGCCTGGACAGACGGTAAGCAGGTGGTGTGGGACTACACATGTGCATCTACCTGGGCTGATACCTATCTCCAATACACCAGGGAAGAAGGAGGGGCAGCCTCCAGCTTCAGAGAGTCCCAAAAGAGTAGAAAATATGGAAAACTTGTCCATCATTATATGTTTGTTCCCATAGGCTCAGAGACCCTTGGCTCATGGGGAAAGAGTGCATCTAAGTTCCTTAAGGAGCTGGGAAAAAGACTCATCAGGGTAATTAGGGATCCCAGGGCAGCTAATTTTTTGTTCCAGCGACTCAGTGCGGCTGCTCAGTGGGGTAATGTCTGCTGTATTTTGGGCACGCACCCCAGTTCTGAAGAGCTGGCTCAGGGGGTCAGTAATATAAATAATAATAATAGAATTCTTATTATTTCTTTTATTTACATTATTATTATTATTATTATTATTATTATTATTATTATTATTATTATTATTATTTATATTTCAGTATTTATGTTATTATTATTATTATTCTTATTATTATTATTATTATTATTATTATTATTATTATTATTATTATTATTATTATTATTATTATTATTATTATTATTATTATTATTATTATTATTATTACTATTATTACACTCAACGTTTCTTCTACATCCACTCTTTCTTCAAGGAAGAATATTTGGATTTCTTCCTGAAGTCGTCTGAATATTCCACTTGCCCTAAGAGATACATTGTTGATATAAAGATGGCATATACAGTACATGAGATGTGAGAGATACATGTCTAGTACATATTGTTACGTGTTTGTCGCTAATTATAATGTGAAAATCTCATCCCTTGTGACCTTCACCTGACCCCTCATGACCTTCACCTGACCCCTCATGACCTACATCTCACCCTTAGTGACCTTCAGACCCTCCCCACTAACTTTTACTGTCTTATCTGAGTCAAGAACGCATCAAGAATGTACCTCTGACCACGATAGTCTCCCGGGGGCCGCCAAAAATGAGACACTTCTTTTATTTACCATTTTTTGTCGGGAAAAATCATTGTTGATGTTCAGTTTGGAAGTGAAAATTATTTTTTTTACTTATTCTCGTGAGCATAATTTTTTTGAGTAAATGGAAGAATGAACGGGGGTTCGAACAGTGGTTCTGTCATGTAGCAGTGGAGATGTCCTGTCTAAGGGCAGTGTGTGGTGTAAATATTATGCAGAAAATTCGGAGTGTGGAAATTAGGAGAAGGTGTGGAGTTAATAAAAGTATTAGTCAGACGGTTGAAAAGGGGTTGTTGAGGTGGTTTGGTCATTTAGAGAGAATGGATCAAAGTAGAACGACATGGAGAGCGTATAAATCTGTAGGGAAAGGAAGGCGGGGTAGGGGTTGTCCTCGAAAAGGTTGGAAGGAGGGGGTAAAGGAGGTTTCGTGGGCGAGGGGCTTGGACTTCCAGCAAGCATGTGTGAGGGTGTTAGATAGGAGTGAATGGAGATGAAGGGACAACCAGCCTTATTCAACTAAAAATATGTTGGTTCTCCCTTACCATGAAAACTTGGTTGATATGCCTTCTCTTCTTAAGACTTTTAATATTAAAGTTGTATTCAAAAATCTTGATACAGTAAAAAAAACTTTTGATAAAGAATTCCCCCCAAAATGCTGATGGATGTGTCTATAAGATTCCTTGTAAAATTTGCGATAAAGTTTATTACGGCCAAACTGGTAAAAATCTCGAACTAAGATTAAAACAACATAAATATAGCATTAGAACTGGACAAGATTCCAATGCTCTATTTATTCATGTAAGAGATTTTAACCATCCAATTGATTTTCAAAAAAATTGAGAAAGCAGTATCAAGCAAGTCCATGGTCGACAGGAATATAATTGAATCTTGTTTCATAAAAAGCAGTTTTGACAATAATATGAATATTTCCTTTGGTGTATATAAATTAGATTCATTTATAATTAATAGAATTTGAGAAGAATTTAATAATACATTAGACAAATAATAATTTTTTAAATTTCTTATTTCTTGGGTAGAATAGTTTGTTGGTGGGTTGTGTGAAGGACCGGTCTAGTTCGGCCGGCGGGCCTGCTGTCTCACGTCAGGTGTTGTGGGATCTGACAGTGAGGTGCGGGCTACCCCTTTATATACTCTCCTTTGATGCTTTACTTTCATTGTTCCTTGATAATGTGAGTAGTCACGAAAGCGCTTGGAACTTCTCTATTCTTTCACAGTGGTTGTTTTGCATATATATATATATATATATATATATATATATATATATATATATATATATATATATATATATATATATATATATATATATATATATATATATATATATATATATATATATATATATATATATTCTTATATACAGTGGAATCCCGGTGTTTTTATTAAATGAATATTTTGGAAGAAAAAAAAGACCAAAATAAAAAAAAAATATGTAATCAGTATAAAGATAGATTTTAGTAGAAAATAACGAAAAATATTTTACGACACCAAACAGTTTGCAACAATGTGTAACAACCCAAACATGACTCGAATTTTGCTCTCTACCCATACAAAGGTTAAAAATATTGTCACATATGCAACAAAACTAAAAAAACTATATTTTTTACAGGCATTTTAGAAGCAAAAAAAAAAAAATGTATTTAACACTGAACCTATTGTTATCTGATGCGTTTTAATGGCTAAATAAAATTACTGTAACGAACAGTGGATATATATATATATATATATATATATATATATATATATATATATATATATATATATATATATATATCGAGAAGTGTTTTTCTTGATGTATATATAATGATCCATGTTTATTCAGAGGGATTTAAACCCCTTTAACTAATCAATCTAAATCCATAAGTGTTATATAGGCCTTGTGGAATGGGAGACATTTAAATTCGGTCTAAGAATGTGTAGCTCTAATTCTTTGGATCAAGAGCCCTTCACGAGCATCAAACCTCCCGTAAGGAATAGAGATTTGTGAGTCAATCTGTAAGAGGTACTGAGACGACCGAAGGCAATTCCTGGTAGTGTAGTGGTATTGCTGGCTTGGGTAGTGGTTGTGTTGGTAGTGGTGGTGGTGGAAGAAACGGTGTGGTAATGGTGGTGGTGTAAGAAACGGTGATGGTGTAAGAAACGGTGATGGTAATGGTGAGTTTAATAGGAGTGGTGATGGTGGTGACAATGTTGGTGGTGATGGTGACGATAGTGGTGGTGATGGTGACAATAGTGGTGGTGATCGTGGGTTTAATAGCAGTGGTGGTGGTGGTGGTAATATTGGTAGTGATGGTGGTGGTAATAGTGGGAGTAATGGTGGTAGAAATAGTGGTAATGGTGATGCTAGTGGTAACAGAAAAGGCGTCGCGTTATAATATACTTGTATAACAGTCGTGTGTTCGTTCAATTTTGTTTCTTAGTTTCGTCGTAGCATTTCGATCTTATTTCTACGACAATTTTTCTCTTCTCTGTTATTCTCACGTCTAGTTCGCTTCGTACCTTTCTCTCTCCTTTTACCGTTCTCATTTCTCTTTTCTATTCTCTATCCTCTGTTCCATTTCTCATTTCCGCTTCTGTTTCTGCCTAGCATTCTCGTGGCTAATTTTTTTCACGTAATTTTCTTCTTCCTCTGGTTAGCTTATTGCAACTTTCCTCTTTATATCTCTATTTAGCTTTTCATTGCATATTCCATCTATATATTTTACTTTCTTTATCTTTTAAACTTCACAAAATATTAATTTCAGTAATAAAATAGTGTGAAAAATTCTCCAGTCCTTACCAATTTTCAGAATAATTTCTTTGACGACCTTTTATTGCCCTTATTACCCTTATTCTCTTACAGGAATCCCTTCATGATAAGTGCCTTGATGCTGGTGAAGGGCTCTTGATCCGAGAAATTAGATCTACTCTCATTTTCGGACAAACCAGATTTCCTCATATTTCTTAGACGTTGTGTGACCGGATTATTAACAGTATTATTATTATTATTATTATTATTATTATTATTATTATTATTATTATTATTATTATTATTATTATTATTATTATTATTATTATTATAATGAAGTGCTGAGTACATAAGAATCATACAGCCTCTGGTAAATCAGATTTGATCAGAGGAAAGAGAGGGTAGCTCCAGTTCCTTAAATCAAGAGCCCTTCACCGGCATCAAGTGACCCCCAATCCCCATCCTCGAAGCATCCTTCTACAGGAAAACGTTTATCTCCAACGAACGCACACAGCAAGGAAGGAGACTTTCATTTCGTTCCGCGACAACCCAGCTACTTTGCATTTGTACCGCCGTTCAGTATTTTTACAAAAAGAGAGGATGCTCTATTTTCCCCCTAAGAAAGATACACAACCTGATAGTCGAGGTTCAGAATGAACCTCCGCGCCTGATTTATAATATAAGCCGAAGATAGAGCGTGACCCTCTGTGGCCACAGAATGTGAAATAGGGTCTTGGAGTGACCATAAACACCATCAGGTCGCTCCTTGGGTCAAGGTCTTCTTGCCCTTGAAAATCGAAAGGCAGAGCACGTAAAGTGGAGGATTTTATCCAGGTTAGGCACAAGAGCAGGATCACCAGCGTTGGACGGCGTCTCCCAAACCTTTCCACTTTCTGGCAGACAACTTATGAATCCGGCAGTCATTTTCCCCACCCCAGGAGGCCGTCTGCCCTTTCTTGGAGATGTTTTATAACATAGGCAAATTTTACTTCTAACCAGGAAACGGTGTACAGGCCAAAAAATGAAACGTTTCAATTCTAGGAAACGTCTCAGTTATGTTATGGTGTACATCTTACAGCAATAAGAATTTCTTCGTATCATTAATCCAGGCCCGGTGGCCTGGTGGCTAAAGCTCCCGCTTCACACACGGAGGGCCCGGGTTCGATTCCCGGCGGGTGGAAACATTTCGACACGTTTCCTTACACCTGTTGTCCTGTTCACCTAGCAGCAAATAGGTACCTGGGTGTTAGTCGACTGGTGTGGGTCGCATCCTGGGGGACAAGATTAAGGACCCCAATGGAAATAAGTTAGACAGTCCTCGATGACGCACTGACTTTCTTGGGTTATCCTGGGTGGCTAATCCTCCGGGGTTAAAAATCCGAACGAAATCTTATCTTATCTTATCTTAACTTAGTTTAACCCAAGAAAGTCAAGAAGTGTGGCGTATTTTCGTAAGGGCAGTCATTGCATATTCCTTCCTGTATCTGGGATAAATAAAGTTGTAGGAGACGTCTTGGAGTTCTGGCGACCGTAATGTTGTTCTGGCTACACAAATCATGATTTGATTAGACCCCCTGTGTGGGCGAAACGTTGTGCTTTATAAAGACTTCTTCTACATCATGTGTTTATCTGCCTTCCTAAAAACTTCTTAAGGTTCCGAGAGTTTTTTTCAACTTCCGGCAAATGCGGGAAACAGAGCAGCCGCGGCGTGAAGTGGAAAATGGGTAATAATGGTTGAATTACCTACAAAATGTTAGGTAAATTGACACAGGTGTAACTAATGTGACATTCGGCTTGACAAAGCCCCGAGAGAGCGATACGTTACCACAATAAAATGTTACATTAGTTGCATCAGTGTCCATTTACCTAACAAGAAGGAAATGGCAAGCCACTGCGAGGAGGTGGTGGGAGGGAGAATGTGTGTCCTTTCCCAGGAAGGATTAGAAGGAGGTATTAGACTTTGTCGAGGTTGAATATCACCGTGCTCAGGCTGTGACTGGGATTCCAGACGGTCTTATCAGAATCGCAGGGAAAGGCGGAAAGTGTGAGATGGAATAAGGGAGCAAACTGACCCAGACACCAGGAATCAGAGAGCCGTGAATCTAGATTGTGATTCATTGGCCTTTAATGTTAATCAGTGGTGTTGGCGCAAGAGGGCTCACAGCTTGAGGGAATGTGAAAGTCCTCGTATCTGTAAGCAACACAGTCGTGGTCACAGATAAACACACTCAGATTTACAGACACAGCTAACACAGATTTACACAGACAAAGACACACCCCCACAGAGATACACAAGCAGATAGATCCGTAGACATATAGACAGACATACACAGAGTTGAACCGTGACGGGCAAGCAAAGCGAATCACGACAACATCTGTACGTGATGTTTGCTTAGGTCAGTCAGGGAAGCTGGAGGTAAACACTTGCGGTGACCACTTGGATATCAACATAAGCAGAGAGTCCCTGTGGACACCAGTGATGGCACTTTAGACTCAGAGTGGCCACAGAGGTCCATTATCCTCAAACTCTTTTACAAGGGCTATGACACTGGCGTCCCCTTCATAAAGGTCATGATCCAAGCGCCTCAGTAGGGGTATGATCCCCTCGTCTTTTCGTACAAAGGTCAAGATCCTGGTTTCAATTAAAGGGGTCATGATCTCTGCTTTTTTATTGGGGTCAAAATCCTGAACCCCCTTTGTAAGGAACATGATTCTTGCCTCCTTTACAGAGGTCATGATCATGGTCTTATTTATAGAAGCCATTATCCGGGCTTCTGTAATGGGATAATGATCTTGTATAGGGTTCATGAAATTCTTAACTGAAACAAGAATGTAAAACTAAAGAAATAAATTGTAAATGAAACAAAACTCTCCAACAAAACATAAAAAGGTAAACAAAGCATGCGATCACTGATGTGAAAGTTGCTGATGCGCCACAGCAAGAATGTGAAGCAAGGATTAAAGCTGTACAACACTGTGAATCAGAAAACGATTCCTCAACAGTGATACCTACACAAGTGGTCGGAGATATCTTTTTAACTTGGAGTGGAAGACCAGCTGGAACTTGAGGAGCAGCCACCTCCATGATTCGAGTTCTGGCTATAATGACTGAATGTTAGCAAATAATCTTGCGATATAACTGAGAGATGGTTACAGTGTATAATTTTTCTGTGTTTGGATTAAGCATGCTTATAAGTAAACATATCTGATTGAATCTCATTCCACAGGCATTGAATTACCCATAGGGGTTATATGCTCACCAGGGAATATAAGAATAATGTCAGAATAAAATAAGCACGCTTACAGTCGGTGATGAGACGTTGCCTGAGTTTCTGAAGCTGATAACAGTCGCTTATGAAACAGGGTGAAGTACAGGCGGAGCAGACAGATACAGAATACACTTGGTGAAGAGAGGGCAGGAAAAAACAAACGACCACAACACTGATAAACTCGTCTTGCTGTCCTGGTAAGGTAGGACTGAGCAGTAGATCTCAACCACTCACAATGGTTCTACAATCCTTCGGATTCCTCATGGAAAGGGTGACCCCAATCTTCTCACACGAGTTAAATGGTGAAAAAATAGAGACGTTAACATAGAAGATCAATCACATAATAGACTGAGGGCCTTTAATGGACAAGTATGAGGTAGAAAATTTACATTAAGTTAATGAATTAAAGAACATGAGGTCAGAACAGGTAACAGCCACATATGAAATTAGAAACACACACAAATAAACTCAGTAACTCAGAGGATGACACAACAGCCAGGGAACTAGGAGTTAAGTGAACCTCAGTGGCTCTCTAGTTATTGGGTCTTCACCTGGACTCATTCCCTCTACCGAATGTGATTTACGAGTATACGGAGGCAAGTGTACGAGGTGTGATGTGTGTCCCGAGGGTGACTTGAAAGTACAAAGGGATGGCCAACGGTGAATTCTAATACCACTCACCGTAACTTGATTGGTAGCCCACTCAGCTCACACAATGAGATCCGTGGTTCGATCTCCGGTACGGGTGATAACATTAGGACGTCTTTCCTTAAGACAACTGCTGTCCCTCTTCACCTAGCACCAATCGACTAACACCCAGGTACCTGGGTGTTAGTCGATTGGTGTGGGTCACACCCAGGGGACAAAATTGACTTAATTTGTCCGAAATGCTCAGCAAAACAAGGGGCTTTCTATATAGTAGTACGTCACTGATGTCAGCTATGGTCTGTATACCTTGTACATATACTTGTAGAAATTAAGATTATTATTATTACTTAGGGGATACCATTCACCTAGTGGATTGTTAGGGGCATCGATCATCATTCTGCTTCCTTGTAAATTAAAACCTAGGCACCACCACCTAGGCTTCTTTTCCTTTTTAGTGTTTTCCATAAATTAAATATTTTCATCCAGAGAGGTCGGTGTTAACAGCCACCAGAGTAGTTCCTGGGATGGCCGACAGGAGCCGCCATTAGTCGAATCTCGCTGGCAAACAACATACACCAAAGTAATTCATACATTTATTCTGGAATTACTAAATTCAGATGATTGTCCTCCTTCCCCTCACATGGAACAATATTTCTCTCTATGAAGAACCGTACCAAATCATGATTTGGTAAAGCTTTACAGAGAACTTATCAAATAAGCAGGTGATATGCAGTCTTAATGACTCTTTGGAGAGTCGATAGGATTATAGCCCAGTTAATCAATCAAGAAATAATAACCACGGCAATACGTCACTTCATCCCAAGACTTGCCCCTCTTCTTCCGCTTCTCACAAATACACACAAACGAAAAACAATCACAAGAGAGCATAAAAGAGTGAATGTGAGCTTGGGTCGCACCTCTGGAGCTGTCTCCATTCCTGGCAAATGATCACTCAGTTTCCGCCCTAATGGTTTAAGGGTTATTAATGACATCTAAGTTTGTGGGGGCGATGCGTCACTGTCTCCTCCATGCCAGAGACCCACGAAAGATGGCGCACCTCAATGTATTAAATTCCGTGGGTTTTTCATGTACATATTAGAAAGTTTCGTGGATTAGATTGGTTGTGATGGCTGAAGTGGATGTGTTGGTGGGGCATTTATTGGTTGTAGTGATGGTTGTAGAGGTTCTAGAGATGGTTGTAATGACTGTGAGGTCAGAACATACAGGAGAAGAATGAAGTAACTTGAAACCATGCCTGAGGCTCACTGATGTCCCTGGACTGAGAAGAAACATGGCTTGTTAAACAGGCTGCCCAGCTTCTGAGGCATTTGTGGCCGAGTGGTCTACAAGCGTTACTTGGGAAACCATACCAGTCTCCCTGCAGTAGGATCAAATCCTGCTGACTGCTGTTTTTCTCTGTATATACCCGCTTGTTTCTGCGTGGTGCATTGATATATATATATATATATATATATATATATATATATATATATATATATATATTTATATATATATATATATTTATATATATATATATATTATATATATATATATATATATATATATATATATATATATATATATAATATACATATATATATATATGTATATAATGTTTATTTTAGGGATAAGCTTTTACTTAACTAATGACTTACTAGTCCATCAGATAAGTAGATTAACCTAGAATTGATGGGAGTTCAATTACATTTTTTAAATCAGCAGGTTTCCCTGATACAGCATCCCATGACTGCCACCATGACTGCCACCATGACTGCCACCATGACTGCCACCACGACTGCCACCATGACTGCCACCATGACTGCCACCATGACTGCCACCATGACTGCTACCATGACTGCCACCACGGCTGCCACCATGACTGCCACCATGACTGCCACCATGACTGCCACCATGGCAGCAGTCAGCGCTTTGCAGAATTCGCAGAAATACAAATTGGCCGTCACGGAAAAGGACAAACATCGCTTAAAGCCATGACAAAACTTACAATATGTGTCAGACATGTAAATCCATCCTGGGGAATAATTTTTTATTATTTTTTATTAACACATCGGCCGATTCCCACCAAGGCAGGGTGGTCCGAAAAAAAAAATTCACCATCATTCACTCCATCACTGTCTTGCCAGAAGGGTGCTTTACACTACAGTTTTTAAACTGCAACATTAACACCCCTCCTTCAGAGTGCAGGCACTGTACTTCCCATCTCTAGGACTCAAGTCCGGCCTGCCGGTTTCCCTGAACCCCTTCATAAATGTTACGTTGCTCACACTCCAACAGCACGTCAAGTATTAAAAACCATTTGTCTCCATTCATCCTATCAAATATGCTCACGCATGCTTGCTGGAAGTTCAAGCGCCTCTCACACAAAACCTCCTTTACCCCCCCCCACCCTCCAACCTTTCCTAGACCGACCCCTACCCCGCCTTCCCTCCACTACAGATTGAATTCTCTGCATTATATTCACACCACACATTGCCCTCAGACATGACATCTCCACTGCCTCAACCTTCTCCTCGTTGCAACATTCATCACCCATACTTCACACCGATACAGGAGTGTTGGTATAACTATACTCGCACACTTTCCCCTGTTTGCTTCCATGGACAAAGTTCTTTGTCTCCACAGACTCCTAAGTGCACCACTCACCCTTTTCCCCTCATCAATTCTATGACTCACCTCATCCTTCATAGACCCATCTGCTGACAAGTCCACACCTAAATATCTGATTACATTCACCTCATCCATGCTCTCTCCCTCCAATCTGATATCCAATCTTTCGTTACCCCATTTTTTGTTATCTTTATCACCTTACTCTTTAACATATTCACTTTTAATTTTCTTGTTTTACGTACCCTACCAAATTCATCCACCAACCTCTGCAACTTCTCTTCAAAATCTCCCAAAAGCACAGTGTCATCAGCGAAGTGCAACTGTGACAACTCCCACTTTGTGTCTGATTCTTTATCTTTTAACTCCACGCCTATTGCCAAGACCCGAGCATTCACTTATCTTACAACCCCATCTATAAATATATTGAACAGCCACGGTGACATCACATATCCTTGTCTAAGGCCTACTTTTACTGGGAAATAATCTCCCTCAATAATAATCTCATCAATCCCAGCTGCCTTACCCCTTTCATTCTACCCACTGCCTCACGAACTTCCCCCACACTCACAACTTTCTCTTCCTCACTCCTACAAGACGTTATTCCTCCTTGGCCTATATATATATGTATATATATATATATATATATATATATATATATATATATATATATATATATATATATATATATATATATATATATATATATATATATATATATATATATATATATATATATATATATATGCAAAACAACCACTCTGAAAGAATAGAGAAATTCCAAGCGCTTTCGTGACTACTCACATTATCAAGGAACTATGAAAGTGAAGCATCCAAGGAAGCTATATAAGGGGTCCGGCCAGCACCTCACTATCAGATCCCACAACGGTTAAACACGTGACGCGCGGCGAGCCAACTTGGATAGATCCTTTGCAAAACTCACCCCCAAGCTATTTATTTGTCCAGTGTATTATTAAATTCTTCCCAAATTCTATTAATTATAAATGGATCTAATTTATATAACAAACGAAATATTCATATTATTGTCAAAACTGCTTTATTATATATATATATATATATATATATATATATATATATTATATATATATATATATATATATATATATATATATATATATATATATAATATATATATATATATATATATATATATATATATATATATATATATATATATATATATATATATATATAATTATATATATATATATATATATATATATATAACACTTGTCGTGCTTCCTGACAACCCTTATCTATACAAACCCCTGTCATTCACATAGCTTAAACGGGGCTCACTTTTTAATCATTTCTAGAGCTAAACCATGGAGCAAGAAATAAAGTATGGTGGCTTTACCAAGTTGTGGAAGTTTCTGCCTCTCCTTTTTTTTCCAGGGACCCATTGAGAGGCACATGACTCCTTTCTGGCGGAGTGAGAAGGACAGACGAGAAGTAGTGTAGTTCTTTAGAAAAACCTGGTTCCTGATCGATCGTAAGTTGGACTAGCATTTTTTTTTTTTTGGAGGGGGAGGTGGGAATCAAAAATTCGTAGAGAAAAAAATCCAAACTGTAAGATAGATAAAACACTGAAATCTCTCTGTTATTTCCACGATGGAACGTTCAAGCTTTTAAAGCTTGAAACATAAGTTAAACTTTTGTTTTTCTTTGATTACCAAAAATTCCTGGTTCATCAATTCCTCCATCCATCTCCCGGCTTTATAGCATAAATACAGCCTTAATGACCCTCGTACTGCCGATAGATTTTTAAAGTAACAAATTATCATTAAGATTTACTTGTAAATTACATTTACATCTATTAAAAAAGTGAAATGGTAAATGTATTTTGTTTTTAAATATATTTCAATGAATGTCTGAGGGGAAAAAAGTTGACATGAGTTGAGTGTGTGTTTATGACAGTAACTAAAGTTGACCTGACGTTGGGACACAAACAAAGCGATGTTCTCATTGAAGGAGTTGAAATATTCATTTGGTGAAGCTGGGTCATCCAACGCTGCAGCAGCCTGGTGATGGTGGTGGTGGTACTGGTCGTGGCGGTGATGGTTGAGGTGGTGGTACTGGTCGTGGTGGTAATGGTTGAGGTGGCGGTTGTGGTGGAGTGTTAATGGAGACGCTGGGAGAACAGTAATGACGGTGCCTTGATGCTGGTAAAGGGTTCTTGATTCAATGAAATGGAGCTGCTCTTCCCATCCGTAGATCAAACCCGATTACCTTTCATTCCCCAGGCGTTGCATGACCCTTATGATCTAAGCACTTCCTATTAATACTACTACTACTACTACTACTACTACTACTACTAATAATAATAATAATAATAATAATAATAATAACCCCTCACGCTCTACTTTCTCTAGTACTGCCTACTTTCTTTCCATCTTATTTTCCGTATTTTCCTTCCTGCCTCTCTACATTCCGTTCTCTCTACCTTCCCTATTTCCCTCCCTTCTCTCCCTTCCCTCCCTCCCTACTAACCCTAAAATCTCAATGACGTAGTGACTAATGACCAGCCAGAGACGATAATTCATGACTCCAAAGTTAAATGAGGCATTAATTATGAGCCGAAGATTAAGTTTTGTCGTGTGTAAATGCTACTTGATAGATGGTATGGCTGGCAACAGCTGGTGGGAACGTTGGCGCCATCAACATTGATGTCGACGGCTGGTATTGGTGGTGTCTGTAGGTGGTACTGGCAGCTGGTGGAGGTATTGGTGGTGTCTGAAGGTGGTATTGGCAACTGGTGGAAGTATTGGTGGTGTCTGAAGGTAGTAACAACAGCTAATGAAGTTGTCATTGCTACATTCGTCAGGCAAGAAGTATCACTTTACACAGGTCTTTATCCATGATAACCCGTTCAACAGTATCGTTGATCCGATGTAGGGGGCTCAGTTGTGATGTCTTCTAGCACCTATGTATCAGCGGTCGCCGTTGGCTCCATGACGGATCATGACAGAGAGACCACTGGTCGGAGTTAATGGTCTGTGTTGGATTCCAGCACTTGGTGAAGTCAAGTCTAAAGTCAGCTTATATGGGTCATGAAATAAGTTAAAAAATGCCTTCATGGGTTAGGTGACATTTATACAGACGAAGAACTCACAAGAGAGTCTGTCAGAACTTACATTTTCGTAAAGAGTATGATAAATGGTGCACTGGAAACTCTCACTCTCTCCACACCACATAGCCAAGAGCTATGAATCGACCCCTGCAACCACAAATAGGTGAGTGAGTACGCACACACACTCACATATACATACTTTTATTCACATTTAATCCTAACATTTAAGAAAAACAATAGACAGCCATCATTCTATGCGAGTGTAATTAGTAAGTAACGGGAAAGATAATCAAAGGAAGAGTGATGGAGCACCTAGTAAAGAGCAGCGTCATCAACAGCAACCAGCATGATTGTAGAGATGGTAAAAACCAGTCTCACAAAACAGCTTGAATTTACTGACAAAATAAAAGAAAGACAAGAGTCAGAGGGATGGTTGCACAGCATATTCTTGAACTGGAATAACGCATTTGACGCAGTTCCGTAGAAGCGACTGGTAAAGGAGCTGGAGGAATAGGCAGAAATAACAGGGTAGGCGCCACAACGAATCAAGGAATGCCTAACAGGAAGAAAACAGGGATTATCAATGAAGTATTATTGGAGTGGGCAAGTTTAAGGAGCGGGGTTCCGCAAGGCTCATTACTGGGATATTTGCTGTTACTAATGTACGTGAACGACTTGCTGGAAGAGAATCCGAATGATCCCTGTTTGCAGATATGAGACCGATAATTATCACATATAACAAAAGAGAACAAGGAAAGGCTAACTGAAACAATACACAAATAACCTGCACATAGGAGACAGAAACTTACGACGACGTTTCGGTCTGACCAACAAATGTAAGATTATGAAAAGTGGGGAAAGACTTAGAAAACCAGAAACGTCATATAGACATTAGGAACAAGATCTGCAATCCTCAGGAAGAAGGACCTCGAGGTGCTCAAAGCGCCAAACACATCACTGAAGCAACCATCCAGAGAATAGCTCAGCAACAAATCTTGCAAATCTAATATTAGCTTTCAAGATTCTCAACAAATCATTCACAGTACTTTACGCTGAATATGTCAGGTCTATCTTTGAGTATGCAGCACCACCATAGAGCCTGTCTAAAATATAGAAAAGTGCAAAGGTATGAAATATGAGGCCTGAGTACATGAGAGGACAAATAGACCTGAGAACATAAGAGGACAAATAGACCTGACAACATTAGAGTACATTAGAGGAAATATAGACCAGGGGAAATATGAAAACGACGTACAGAATACTCAGAGGAATTAATGGGGTTGACAGGGACATGCTGTTGAGGAGGCGAGAAACAGGTACATAACGGCACAGTTGAAGACTGAAAACACAAATGAGTCCCAGGTATGTCAGGAAGCATTTCTTCAGCTTTAGAATGAGCAGGAAGTGATACGGCCACAACAACGAAGATCTATACCCAGCATTAAGAATATATACGATAGGGCGTACGAGGCCACGAGCGAGTAAACCCAGTAACAGGCCCAAGAGCTGAGACCCTACCACTGCAACTGCAAATAAGAGCTCCATATTCTTCATCATTGTCACGCTTTCTCACGTTAAATACGAGACGATAAGGTTGTCAAATACACACACTAGAGAGACATTGCCAGGGGCATTAGGTTATAGAAGGGAAGGATAATAGAGACCATCAGGATATTGCCTCTCTCTTGCCCTCCACTTCTGTGAAATTTCACTCATTTAATTTCGTGAGTGTCTGAGGATAGGGAGAACAATATTGCCTCTGAGTGCAAATACTAAGATGGTGGGGATGGTGGTGATGGTGGTGATGGTGGGGATGGTGGGAGCAGTGGTAGTAGTTGTGGTGGTGGCCGGATAAACAAGGGACATTGGTATACCTGGGGCGTGTTTTGGGGGTCAACGCCCCCTCAGCTCGGTCCATGACCAGGCCTCGCTGTAGATCAGAGCCTGATCAACCATGCTATTACTGCTGCCCCCCCGCAAACCGACGTACGAACCACAGCCCGGCTGGTCAGGTACTGACTTCAGGTGCCTGTCCAGCTCCCTCTTGAAGACAATCAAGGTTGCTGATAATGGCTGCAGAAGTAGTGAAAGTCTTGCTGGTGAGAATATCAGCTTTTCTAATCCCTATCATAAGGATTCAAGTATTCTTAAGATCCCCATGCTGCACACAGCCTACATAACCCTAGTGTAGTCGATTGGCTTTAAAATCAATGAACCAACTAGCCATCTGTGTGTACAAATTGGTGAGCACGTCCGCAGAGACAAGTGCACACACACAAAACATTACCCAGGGGAAATTTGGCATAAGCATTGTGAAACAAGAACTCAAGGAGAGATGTGTCGTGGCCACATATCATTACACTCACTGCCGCCTCCACCCTTTTATTTCTTCCCTGGTTGACGGTATTAGTTTTGTGTTTTTGTCTGTTTTTGGAGAGAGAGAGAGAGAGAGAGAGAGAGAGAGAGAGAGAGAGAGAGAGAGAGAGAGAGAGAGAGAGAGAGAGAGAGAGAGAGAGAGAGAGAGAGAGGGAGAGGGAGAGGGTGCCAACACGCCAATTACCTGTCTAGTCAGGGATTCAAGCTTACTACTACTACTACTACTACTACTACCACTACTACTACTACTACTACTACTACTACTACTACTACTACTACTACTACTACTACTACTACTACTACTACTACTACTACTACTTCTAATAATTATAAAAATAATGACTTATACTAATAGGGAAACTGATTTTGAAGGGTATTTAGTGTCTTAGTAACTCTCCAGAGCGGTTGGTCCTACTGAGTGAGACTCACTCTTGCCGTCTAGCAGAGAACATCAGTAATCCGAATCTCAGATTTTGCATTTGTTGCATAGGTTCTCTCCTGATAAACCCTCAGAGGACTCTTGTGGTTAAACCCTCCGGGGGACTCTTTTGATTAACCCTGGGAACTGATTGCATATAATATCAACAACTGCATCAGTGGTCAGTCCAATTTATGTCTGAATTTAATTATTATTATTAATTATTATTATTATCATTATTGTTATAAATTATTATGATGATTAATAATTATTATAATTATTATTTTTATTACTATTATTATTATTCATGGAAAGCAGTAGATTCATAGGGGTGATACAGAGCTTGAGGAATGGGTAGTAATCCCATTAATCAAGAGACTTCACCGGTATCAAGGCCGGTGAGGGAGAACGACTGTCGGAGAAGAGAAGGAAAAAAATCTGAATTAAATGGTGAGAGTCATTTAAAATTCTTCACGAGCTGATCCCAACCCCAAAAATAAGAAAGTTTAGAGGGAATATGAAAGTAAGTTTAATAATTTTTAGCCGCGTCTCTTGGCTCGGGGAAAGTACTGATGAATTTGTAAACTTATATTCCTAGAAACACTCCATAAATTATTATGTTAAAGGAGATGATGATAAGAGTTAAAAAAATCTAAGTAGTAGTAGTAGTAGTAGTAGTAGTAGTAGTAGTAGTAGTAGTAGTAGTAGTAGTAGTAGTAGTAGTAGTAGTAATAGTAGTAGTAGTAGTAGTAGTAGCATTAGTAGTAGTAGTAGTAGTAGTAGTAGTAGTAGTAGTAGTAGTAGTAGTAGTAGTAGTAGTAGTAGTAGTAGTAGTAGTAGTAGTAGTAGTAGTAGTAGTAATAGTAGTAGTAGTAGTAGTAGTAGTAGTAGTAGTAGTAGTAGTAGTAGTAGTGTAGTAGTAGTAGTAGCAGTAGTAGTAATAGTATAATAGTAGTAGTAGTAGTGGTAGTAGTAGTAGCAGTAATAATAATATAATAATAATAATAATAATAACGATAACAACGACAACAACAGCAATAATAATAATAATAATAATAATAATAATAATAATAATAATAATAATAAAATAATAATAATAATAATAATAATAATAATAATAAAAAAATAATAATAATAATAATAATAATAATAATAATAATAATAATAATAAATAATAAAGACAATAATAATATAATAATAATAATAAATATAATAAATAATATAATAATAATAATAATAATAATAATAATAACTTCTGCTACTACTAAGAATAATAATAATAATTTCTGCTCCTACTGCTAGTAATTGTAATATAAAACTACTGCTACCCCTACTACTACTATTACTACTTCTAATAATAATAACTTCTGCTACTACTACCCCTACTATTATTACTACTATTTCTAATGTTACACCTACTAGGCGTTAACTCAGCCTTGCTTCCTGCGCCTCGACCTGTACACTGTACACACCCGCTGTGTCATCTCAATGTTTCTACCGCTTGTAAAATCTCCTGGAGAGCGAAACATAGCAACAACGTCTCACTAGTTGCTCTTGTGTCGCTTTGCCTGTCCAAGTCTCAGTTATTTTACCAATATTAATGCAAATGATCCCTGCTGAGGAGGCTAAAATGGCAAGAGAAATTTTAAAAGAGTGGCAAACAGAGAGACAGTAATGGACGCACTCGGGCTATGTGTCTCAATGGTTTTACGGAGATAAATGGCCTGAATGACATTTTATGGTTGGCCTCTTCCTCAATCATACTTTCTAGGTAAAGTATGATTTATTAAAGGGCAGCTTTCATGTATTTTAAGTAGGTAAATGGCCTTAATGAATTTTTTTTTTGTTATTTTGTGGTCGGCTTCCAGCAGGATCTCGCTTTCAGGATTAATTGTGATGCATTAAAGAGTAAGTTTCATGTGCTTTAAATTGGATGATGACCTTTACGGTTTTTTACAACTAATCTACAAATTGGATATAAATTTTTAGAGAAAGTATCGATTCGTGCTGGACAGCTGTCAAGGTGAGATGTTATTTATCTTATTTAACTCTGTGTTTACAAAGTCCATTACAGGTTTTAAAAATTTATTGAAGACACTGGTTACAAATATGGAAATACTATTTTCTGTGTATAATAGCCGAATTAATATAACTTTTTAATACAACTTCGAGATTGTGTATTCTTTTCTAGTGTTTCGTAAGTTATCTAATAATATTCTGGTTTATTCTTCGTACTAGCCAAGTGAGTAAGTTTATTTAGGTATATTAGATAATAATTATAAATGATAATTGTCATGCAAGGTAACATTTGCGTAATTTATCTAGGATGATGCAATAAAGGTCAAATAAAGTTACATGTTTATATTGTGATAATTGATCCCACTAGAGGTAGAGGAAGGATCGCCAGGACGGATCCTGGCCTGGCGGTAACCCTCCAGTGATCGCACTGATCCTTGATACACTGAGAATTTTTGGATGCCATCATTTACTCTAGTACCGAACGTTTTAATGTCAACAAATGGTGTCTGGAAAGCAATCTTTTATATACTCCTACTAAAAGGCTTAAAGGCGTAATATTGCCAATCCATCTGTCAGGAAATTTAATGTTAATATAACCTCCACACAGTCACTCTCCTGTGTGGTGGTGCACCGTCTCGCTGGAGAATGTATTAATGTTGGTAGAATTACCGACAATATGTTAAGTATAAGGACACAAGTGTAAACAGTGTGACACAGTAAAATGTCACATTAGTTGCACTTGTGTCCTTTTGCTTGCTAGGAATGATGTCTGGCTGTGATGCAGGTGACCGGGTGAAGGCATTTTCTCAGCTGCAACAGTTGCATATCTTTACTGTCAACAAAGATAATCCCGCATGTTTCTTGCTTATCTAATTGCCAGTGTTACAGACCATTAATATAATGAGGAATAAATCCATAACATACTAAGTTACACATTTTCCTTCATGTTTGGCTGAAGAAAGAAGAGTGAGCTTAGAACTATATCATACGTTAGTTCACACAAAAGAGTTCACAGGACTACAAACGACTACAATCACTGTGGAACAACTGAAAAAAAACGACAAAAGGTTAATAAGGCTGAATGCTGATACTGTTATTATATTTACATGAGCAAAATTCGTGTGGGTGAGGCAGCGCGTGGACTGGTGGAGGCTCGATTCTTGATCCTCCAGCAGCGAGACAGATACACTGCTCTCCCAGCGGGGCATTAAGAGAGGCGGTAAATCTTCAGGCTCTTTGACGATGCCTCGTGTATCTCTCCTCAAGATGATGCTGGTACAGCAGTTATTTACTCCATGCTGTTTCACATGTACGTTGAAGAACATAGATTCTTTGCATGAGGAAAGAAAATGTATATGCAAACACGTACACGAACACACACACAACACACACACACACACACACACACACACACACACACACACACACACACACACATGAAATAATTATATCACTCTCACACTGACCCTTAATAGAGCACACGAGAACCCAGCCAACCTACACATTTAGAATATTTGCAAGATTAATCACTCTAATGGACTGGTAATGCAGTATTAACCGAGCCAGGATATCTGAGCATACACTGCTTGCTATCACTATATCCAGGGAGGCCTTATATATCAGGTTCAATCATTCAGGGAGGCAATTTCCCGTATTTATCATGTTCAATCATCCAGGGAGGCGGTTTCCCATATTAATCATCCTTAATCATACAGACTTTTTGGCATGAAGTACAGACTTCGTGTGAGATGTAGACTAAAGGATGTAGAAACACAGTCCAATAGATAGTTACAAGAGCCAGATAGGCAGGTAGGCTGGCAGACAGTCACAGGGACAGAGGCAGGTAGGCTGGTAGACAATTACAAGAACAGAGGCAGGTAGGCTGGCAGACAGTCACAAGAACAGAGAGGCAAGTAGGCTAGCAGACAGTCACGAGAACCAGAGAGGTAGGTAGGCTGGCAGACAGTCACGTGAACCAGAGAGGCAGGTAGGCTAGTAGACAATCACAAGAACAGAGAGGCATGTAGGCTGGCAGTCACAAGAACAGGGAGGCAGATAGGCTGGCAGACATTCACGCAAACCAGAGAGACAGGTAAGCTGGCAGAGCCACAGAAACAGAGAGACAGGTAGGCTGGCAGCCACAAGAACAGAGAGGCACGTAGGGTGGCAGACAGTCAAGATAGACAGACAGAGGGAGGTGGAGACCACCAGCAGGATGTGTCTGCTTCTGGATGGAAGAGTCATCAACATTTTTACTGCTTACTTTTTATATTTTTCTCTTTCCTTTAGTAGTCATATCTCAGTCAACATTTTTTTCCTCTTGTGTCTGCTTCTAAAGTTTTCGTTTTTGTGTGTACGCCTTTATGTGTGTGTGTGTGTGTGTGAGGAGAGAGAGAGAGAGAGAGAGAGAGAGAGAGAGAGAGAGAGAGAGAGAGAGAGAGAGAGAGAGAGAGAGAGAGAGAGAGAGAGAGAGAGAGAGAGAGAGAGAGATAGAGAGAGAGAGAGAGAAAGAAAAAGAGAAAGAGAGAGGGACAGAGCGCTAAACCTCCTGGGGATCTTTTATCACGTAGACTGAGAGAATGTCATCGTTTAAGATTACACAGAGACCAGAGCAATGGCCGGCCTGGGTCTCTCTATGATGTGAGGACCTTGACTGTCACTGCTCCACCGAGGTCTCACGATACTCCACCGAGGCCTCACGATACTCCACCTAGGTCTTACGATACTCCACCTAGGTCTTACGATACTCCACCGAGGCCTCACGATACTCCACCGAGGCCTCACGATACTCCACCTAGGTCTTACGATACTCCACCTAGGTCTTACGATACTCCACCGAGGCCTTACGATACTCCACCGAGGCCTCACGATACTCCACCTAGGTCTTACGATGCTCCACCTAGGTCTTACGATACTCCACCGAGGCCTTACGATACTCCACCGAGGCCTCACGATACTCCACCTAGGTCTTACGATACTCCACCTAGGTCTTACGATACTCCACCGAGGCCTCACGATACTCCACCGAGGCCTCACGATACTCCACCTAGGTCTTACGATACTCCACCTAGGTCTTACGATACTCCACCGAGGCCTTACGATACTCCACCGAGGTCTCACGATACTCCACCTAGGTCTTACGATACTCCACCTAGGTCTTACGATACTCCACCGAGGCCTTACGATACTCCACCGAGGCCTCACGATACTCCACCTAGGTCTTACGATGCTCCACCTAGGTCTTACGATACTCCACCGAGGCCTTACGATACTCCACCGAGGCCTCACGATACTCCACCTAGGTCTTACGATACTCCACCTAGGTCTTACGATATTCCACCTAGGTCTCACGATACTCCACCTAGGTCTTACGATACTCCACCGAGGCCTCACGATACTCCACCTAGGTCTCACGATACTCCACCTAGGTCTTACGATACTCCACCTAGGTCTCATGATACTCCACCGAGGTCTCACGATACTCCACCTAGGTCTTACGATACTCCACCTAGGTCTTACGATACTCCACCGAGGCCTTACGATACTCCACCGAGGCCTCACGATACTCCACCTAGGTCTTACGATACTCCACCTAGGTCTTACGATATTCCACCTAGGTCTTACGATATTCCACCTAGGTCTTACGATATTCCACCTAGGTCTCACGATACTCCACCTAGGTCTTACGATACTCCACTGAGGCCTTACGATACTCCACCGAGGCCTCACGATACTCCACCTAGGTCTCACGATACTCCACCTAGGTCTTACGATATCCACCTAGGTCTCATGATACTCCACCGAGGTCTCACGATACTCCACCTAGGTCTCACGATACCCCACCTAGGTCTCATGATACTCCACCGAGGTCTCACGATACTCCACCGAGGTCTCACGATACTCCACCGAGGTCTCACGATACTCCACCGAGGTCTCACGATACTACACCGAGGTCTCACGATACTCCACCGAGGTCTCACGATACTCCACCGAGGTCTCACGATACTCCACCGAGGTCTCACGATACTCCACCTAGGTCTTATGATAATCCACCTAGGTCTCACGATACTCCACCGAGATCTCACGATACTCCACCGAGGTCTTACGATACTCCTCCGATAGTCTTAGGATACTCCATCCAGGTCTTACGAGACACTAGGCATCTTCAACTCATTTTATATTACAATACTTACATCTTCAACTCATGCTGTCATAGCCCTTACATCTTCATCTCACGCTTTCTTGAAGACGGTATTAACGAATGCTATAAATAACAATCGTCTTATTGCCATTTCACGAGTCATGATGGTAGTAGGGAAAGAGGATGATTTCTCTTGCGAGGATCCGGTATATTATTGATGGTATATAACACCGACACGTTGAAGAATAAGACACATGTGCAACATCTGGGTGATTTCTCGGTAATGGAGATATCCAAATGTTGCAGAAGTATGTTATTGCTTACCAAGGCTCAGGTCATATAACTCACGGAGTGGAGATTTTGGTTATTTGAGTGAGGTTAGCAAGTCCACCACTATGACTCACGAAATCATAATGACACGAGTGTAAACAAACCATACCATGGATGGGGATAAAACTCGCGGTCAGAGAATCATGAAACTCCAGACCGACGCGTTAGTCCACCACCAATGGAAATACATTAGAAAAAGTGTGGATGAGTTTACCACCCTGTTTATAAGTTAAACAAGGAGTTAAGTAATGATTGTCAGGAAATAGGACTAGTGTTTCCTGACGCTGGTCTTAGTTATATGATGACCCGCAGTTGGAGCTTTTGGTCATCTGACCGAGGCCTTCCAATGGCTTACCGGTCCACCCCTTTAAAAACTAAGATAGAAGTACCTCCACAATAACCAGGATTATGATAACTGGGAAGCACTAAGCTTATTGAGTGTTATGCTTCAGCAGGGGAATGGATGATAATCAGATGTGAACCAATGACGAAAAGGGTAATCTCAATTCCTTGAATCAAGAGCCCTTCACTATCATCATGGCACCCGTATGGAAAGTACACGAACGACGTAGTGGTGTTCATTCTTCAGGAAACATTTAAGTGTCTCTTGCCACATCTCTTTCTCTGATGATAACACAGTAAGTGGTTCAATATCCAGTGGTTACCCCAGCTACTTTTATCACTACACTTGAAAAAATATTCATCATATATAATCGAAATACGTAATTAAAATAAGTTTCCTGATTTTCCTCAATAATATTAAAGGTAAAAATATTTTTCACAAAAAATACAAAGTGTGTTCTTTGTCAGGTTAACAATTTAACTTAATTTTGGACAAACGTATGAGTGAGTTAGGGTTGTGCGGGATCTGTTTATGTGGGGTGTTGTTACCTTCTCTGAGTGAGGTGTTGTCACCTTCTCTGAGTGAGGTGTTGTCACCTTCTCTGAGTGAGGTGTTGTTACCTTCTCTGAGTGAGGTGTTGTCACCTTCTCTGAGTGAGGTGTTGTTACCTTCTCTGAGTGAGGTGTTGTTACCTTCTCTGAGTGAGGTGTTGTCACCTTCTCTGAGTGAGGCGTTGTCACCTTCTCTGAGTGAGGTGTTGCTACCTTCTCTGAGTGAGGTGTTGTTACCTTCTCGAGTGAGGTGTGCTACCTTCTCTGAGTGAGGTGTTTGCTACCTTCTCTGAGTGAGGTGTTGCCCACCTTCTCTGAGTGAGGTGTTGTCACCTTCTCTGAGTGAGGCGTTGTCACCTTCTCTGAGTGAGGTGTTGCTACCTTCTCTGAGTGAGGTGTTGTTACCTTCTCTGAGTGAGGTGTTGCTACCTTCTCTGAGTGAGGTGTTGTCACCTTCTCTGAGTGAGGTGTTGCTACCTTCTCTGAGTGAGGTGTTGTCACCTTCTCTGAGTGAGGTGTTGTCACCTTCTCTGAGTGAGGTGTTGCTACCTTCTCTGAGTGAGGTGTTGCTACCTTCTCTGAGTGAGGTGTTGTTACCTTCTCTGAGTGAGGTGTTGTTACCTTCTCTGAGTGAGGTGTTGCTACCTTCTCTGAGTGAGGTGTTGTTACCTTCTCTGAGTGAGGTGTTGTTACCTCTCTGAGTGAGGTGTTGCTACCTTCTCTGAGTGAGGTGTTGCTACCTTCTCTGAGTGAGGTGTTGTTACCTTCTCTGAGTGAGGTGTTGTTACCTTCTCTGAGTGAGGTGTTGTTACCTTCTCTGAGTGAGGTGTTGCTACCTTCTCTGAGTGAGGTGTTGCTACCTTCTCTGTGTGAGGTGTTGTTACCTTCTCTGAGTGAGGTGTTGTCACCTTCTCTGAGTGAGGTGTTGTTACCTTCTCTGAGTGAGGTGTTGTTACCTTCTCTGAGTGAGGTGTTGTTACCTTCTCTGAGTGAGGTGTTGTTACCTTCTCTGAGTGAGGTGTTGTCACCTTCTCTGAGTGAGGTGTTGTTACCTTCTCTGAGTGAGGTGTTGTCACCTTCTCTGAGTGAGGTGTTGTCACCTCTGAGTGAGGTGTTGTCACCTCTGAGTGAACTGTTGTCACCTCTGAGTGAGGTGTTGTCACCTCTGAGTGAACTGTTGTCACCTCTGAGTGAGGTGTTGTCACCTCTGAGTGAGGTGTTGTCACCTCTGAGTGAACTGTTGTCACCTCTGAGTGAGGGGTTTTCACCTTCTCTGAGTGTCCCATGAACAACACATCGAGAGTTATATCGTAAGTGTTGGTTGTTGCTTGATTAAAGGAAGTTTAAAGTCTATCAACTACACTAAGGTCATTAAGGCTGTACAGTAACCTTTTTCCCTTCAGACAAGAATACTTTATAAATTAAAATGTTGATAAAACTCTCTCGGTAAGGCTTGAACTATTAACTAGTCACACTAACACTCGAAGGTAAGGGAGCCAGAATATATAACTTCGTGTGTTAGTGTGACTAGTTAATAGTTCGAGTCTGACCGAAATGTCGTGATAAAGTTTCTTTCTCTTATGTTATTTGTGTATTGTTCCAGTCACGGTATTGTGCCTTTGTTCCAGTCACAGTATTATGCCTCTGTTCCAGTCACAGTATTGTGCCTCTGTTCCAGTCACAGTATTGTGCCTTTATTCCAGTCACGGTATTGTGCCTTTGTTCCAGTCACGGTATTGTGCCTTTGTTCCAGTCACGGTATTGTGCCTTTGCTCCAGTCGCGGTATTGTGCCTTTTTTCCAGACACAGTATTGTGCCTTTGTTCCAGTCACGGTTTTGTGCCTTTGTTCCAGTCACAGCATTGTGCCTTTGTTCCAGTCACAATATTGTGACTTTGTTCCAGTCATGGTATGGTGCCTTTGTTCCAGTCACGGTATTGTGCCTTTGTTCCAGTCACGGTATTGTGCCTTTGCTCCAGTCGCGGTATTGTGCCTTTTTTCCAGACACAGTATTGTGCCTTTGTTCCAGTCACGGTTTTGTGCCTTTGTTCCAGTCACAGCATTGTGCCTTTGTTCCAGTCACAATATTGTGACTTTGTTCCAGTCATGGTATGGTGCCTTTGTTCCAGTCACGGTATTGTGCCTTTGTTCCAGTCACAGTATTGTGCTTTTATTCCAGTCACGATATTGTGCCTTTGTTCCAGTCACGGCATCGTGCCTTTGTTCCAGTCAGAGTATTATGCCTTTGTTCCAGTCATGGTATGGTGCCTTTGTTCCAGTCACGGTATTGTGCCTTTGTTCCAGTCACAGTATTGTGCTTTTATTCCAGTCACGATATTGTGCCTTTGTTCCAGTCACGGCATCGTGCCTTTGTTCCAGTCAGAGTATTATGCCTTTGTTCCAGTCACGATATTGTGCCTTTGTTCCAGTCACGGTATTGTGCCTTTGTTCCAGTCAGAGTATTGTGCTTTTATTCCAGTCACGATATTGTGCCTTTGTTCCAGTCAGAGTATTATGCCTTTGTTCCAGTCACGATATTGTGCCTTTGTTCCAGTTAGGGTATTGTGCCTTTGTTCCAGTCACGGTATTGTGCCTTTGTTCCAGTCATGGTATTGTGCCTTTGTTCCAGTCACAGTATTGTGCCTTTGTTCCAGTCACAGTATTGTGCCTTTGTTCCAGTCACGGTATTGTGCCTTTGTTCCAGTCACGGTATTGTGCCTTTGTTCCAGTCACAGTATTGTGCATTTGTTCCAGTCACGGTATTGTGCCTTTGTTCCAGTCACGGTATTGTGCCTTTGTTCCAGTCACAGTATTGTGCCTTTGTTCCAGTCACGGTATTGTGCTTTTATTCCAGTCACGATATTGTGCGTTTGTTCCAGTCACGGTATCGTGCCTTTGTTCCAGTCAGAGTATTGTGCCTTTGTTCCAGTCACGATATTGTGCCTTTGTTCCAGTCACGGTATTGTGCCTTTGTTCCAGTCACGGTATTGTGCCTTTGTTCCAGTCACGGTATTGTGCCTTTGTTCCAGTCACATTATTGTGCCTTTGTTCCAGTCACAGTATTGTGCCTTTGTTCCAGTCACGGTATTGTGCCTTTGTTCCAGTCACGGTATTGCGCCTTTGTTCCAGTCACGGTATTGTGCCTTTGTTCCAGTCACAGTATTGTGCCTTTTTCCAGTCACATATTGTCCTTTGTTCCAGTCACGTATATTGGCCTTTGTTCAGTCAGGTATTGTGCCTTTGTTCCAGTCACGTATTGTGCCTTTGTTCCAGTCACGTATTGTGCCTTTGTTTCCAGTCCTGTATTGTGCCTTTTTTCCAGTCACAGTATTGTGCCTTTGTTCCAGTCACGTTTGTGCCTTTGTTCCACCGTATTGTGCCTTTGTTCCGTCGTATTGTGCCTTTGTTCATCACGTATGTGCTTGTTCTCACGAGTCCTTTTTCAGTCCGATTGTGCCTTTGTTCCAGTCACAGTATTGTGCTTGTTCCATCACATTGTCTTTTCGTGGTAGTGCTTGTTCCACACGTATTCCTTTGTTCAGCAAGTATGGCTTTGTATCACATATTGTGCCTTGTTCACAGTATGGCCTTGTTCCATCACGATGGCCTTTGTCATCACGTATTTCTTTTCGTCACTATGGCTTGTTCCAGACGTATGTGCTTTGTTCATCACGATTGTGCTGTCAGTCGGTTGGCCTTTTCACACTATTTGTTTTTCAGTCACGTTGTGCCTTGTCCAGTCACACTTTGTACTTGTTCCAGTCAGGTATTGCCTTTGTTCAGTCACGGTATTGTGCCTTTGTTCCAGTCACAGTATTGTGCTTTGTTCCAGTCACGTATTGTGCCTTTGTTCCAGTCACAGTATGTGCCTTTGTTCCAGTCACAGTATTTGCCTTTGTTCCAGTCAGTATTGTGCCTTTGTTCCAGTCACGGTATTGTGCCTTTGTTCCAGTCACGGTATTGTGCTTTTATCAGTCACGGTATTGTGCCTTTGTTCAGTCACGGTATGTGCCTTTGTTCCAGTCAGGTATTGTGCCTTTTCCAGTCACGTATTGTGCCTTTGTTCCAGTCACAGTATTGTGCCTTTGTTCCAGTCAGGTATGTGCTTTGTTCCATCACTATTGTGCCTTTGTTCCAGTCGTATTGTGCCTTTGTTCCAGTCACATATTGTGCCTTTGTTCCAGTAGGTATGGTGCCTTTGTTCAGTCACGTATTGTGCCTTTGTTCCAGTCACGGTATTGTGCCTTTGTTCCAGTCACGGTATTGTGCCTTTGTTCCAGTCACGGTATTGTGCCTTTGTTCCAGTCACGGTATTGTGCCTTTGTCCAGTCCGGTATTGTGCCTTTTTTCCAGACACAGTATTGTGCCTTGTTCCAGTCACGGTTTTGTGCCTTTGTTCCAGTCACAGCATTGTGCCTTTGTTCCAGTCACAATATTGTGCCTTTGTTCCAGTCATGGTATGGTGCCTTTGTTCCAGTCACGTATTGTGCTTTGTTCCAGTCACAGTATTGGCTTTTATCCAGTCACGATATTTGCCTTTTCCAGTCAGGCATCGTGCCTTTGTTCCAGTCAGAGTATTATGCCTTTGTTCCAGTCATGGTATGGTGCCTTTGTTCCAGTCACGGTATTGTGCCTTTGTTCCAGTCACAGTATTGTGCTTTTATTCCAGTCACGATTGTGCCTTTGTTCCAGTCACGCATCGTGCCTTTGTTCCAGTCAGAGTATATGCCTTTGTTCCAGTCACGATATTGTGCCTTTGTTCCAGTCACGGTATTGTGCTTTGTTCCAGTCAAGTATTGTGCTTTTTCCAGTCACGTATTGTGCCTTTGTTCCAGTCAAGTATTATGCCTTTGTTCCAGTCACGTATTGTGCCTTTGTTCCAGTTAGGTATTGTGCCTTTGTTCAGTCACGGTATTGTGCCTTTGTTCCAGTCATGTATTGTGCCTTGTTCCAGTCACAGTATTGTGCCTTTGTTCCAGTCACAGTATTGTGCCTTTTTCCAGTCACGTATTGTGCCTTTTTCAGTCACGGTATTGTGCCTTTGTTCCAGTCACAGATTGTGCATTGTTCCATCACGGTATTGTGCCTTTGTTCCAGTCACGGTATTGTGCCTTTGTTCCAGTCACAGTATTGTGCCTTTGTTCCAGTCACGTATTGTGCTTTTATCCAGTCACGATATTGTGCTTTGTTCCAGTCACGGTATCGTGCCTTGTTCCAGTCAGAGTATGTGCCTTCGTTCCAGTCACGATATGTGCCTTTGTTCCAGTGAGGTATTGTGCCTTTGTTCAGTCACGGTATTGTGCTTTGTTCCAGTCACGGTATTGTGCCTTTGCTCCAGTCACATTATTGTGCCTTTGTTCCCGTCACAGTATGTGCCTTTGTTCCAGTCACGTATTGTCCTTTGTTCCAGTCACGTATTGCGCCTTTGTTCCAGTCACGGTATGTGCCTTTGTTCCAGTCAAGTATTGTGCCTTTGTTCCAGTCACATATTGTGCCTTTGTTCCAGTCACGGTATTGACCTTTGTTCCAGTCACGTATTGTGCCTTTGTTCATCACGTATTGTGCTTTTTCCATCACAGTATTGTGCCTTGTCCAGTCCAGTATTGTGCCTTGTCCACACAGTATTTGCCTTGTCAGCCAGATGTGCTTGTTCCATACGGTATTGTGCTTTGTCCAGTCACGTATTTGCTTTGTTCCAGTCACGTATTGGCCTTTGTTCCCCCACCCGAAAAGATACACTGCCTAGGGGGGGCATTAAAAAGGGGGAAAATTTTCACTCTTTGACGATGCCCCGTGATTCCCCTCAAGATGGCTGACAGCAGTTTTTTACCCATGCTGTTTCACATGTACGTTGAAGAACATAGTTTTCTTTCATGGGAAAGAAAATGTATATGAAAACACGTACACAAACCACAACACACACACACACACAAAACACACAACACACACCCACAAAAAATGAAATAATTAATCACTTCACACTGCCCCTTAAAGAGAAAGAAAACCCCAGAACCCTACACTTTTAGAATATTTGCAAGATTAACCCTCTAATGGACGGATGCAGTTTTAACCGACAGATATCGAGCATCATGCTTGCTATCACTAATCCGGGGAGGTTATATAGGTTTCAACTTTCAGGGAGGCAATTTCCCGAAATTATCATTTTCAATCACCCAGGGGGGCGGTTTCCCCATAAAATCACCTTTAAATCAAAAAATTTTTTTTGGCATGAAGTCAGACTTCTTCGGGGAGTGTAAAAAAAGTCCAAAATGTTAAAAGGGGCAGGAGCAGGTAGGCGGGGCAGCAGTCAAGGACAGGGGCAGGTGGCGGTAGACAATTCAAGAACGAGGCGGTAGGTGCAACGTCACAAGAACAGGAGCAAGGGGCTGCACAGTCACGGGGAACCAGAATGGGTAGCGGGCAGACAGTCACGTAACAAGAGGCAGGTAGGTAGTGACAACACAAGAACAGAGAAATGGGGCGGGCAGTCCAAGAACAGGGGGCAATAGGCTGGCAGAATTTCACGCAAACCAGAGACAGGTAAGCGGGCAACCCACAGAAACAGAGAGACGGTAGGCGGCACCCACAAGAACAAGAGGCACGTCGGTGGCAAAAGTCAAGAAAGATAACAACGAGGGAGGTGGAGCCCACCAGCAGGATTTCGTTTCGGGTGGAAGATCATCAACTTTTTTAGCTTACTTTTTATTTTTTTCTTTTTCCTTTAGTAGTCATTCTCACAACATTTTTTCCCCTTTTGGCTGCTTCAAAAGTTTTCGTTTTTTTGTACGCCTTTTTGGGGGTTTTGGGGTGGTGTGTGGTTGTGTGTGTTGAGAGAGAGGGGGGAGAGAGAAGAGAGAGAGAGGGGGGAGAGAAGAAGGAGGGAGGGGGGGAGAGGAGAGAGAGGGGAAAGAGAAGAGAGAGGAGAGAGAGAGAGAAAAAAAAGAGAAAAAAAAAGAGAGGGACGGCGCAAACCCTCCTGGGAACTTTTATCAGTAATGAGAGAAGTCATCGGAAGATTACCAGAGCCCAAAAGCAAGGGCCGGCCCTGGCTCTCTAGTGTGGGGACCTTCTGTCACTGTCCCCCGGGGTTCACGATACCCACCGAGCCTCACGATACCCCACCTGGGTCTTACGATACCCACCTGGTCTTACATACTCCCCCAAAGGCCTCCGATACTCCACCGAGCCTCACGAATCCCCCCTGGGTTTTTACGAAAATCCCCCTAGGTCTTACAAACTCCACCGAGGCCTTACGTACTCCCCCGGGCCCCACATACTCCCCCAGGTCTTGATGCTCCACCTGGTCTTACAACTCAAGGGGCCCTTTACGATACTCCCCGGGGCCAAAAGATACCCCACCGGGTTTTGGGTACCCCCCTGGGTTTTACGATATTCACCTGGTTCACGATCTCCACCTAGGTTTTACGATACCCCACGGGGCCTCACGATACTCCACCTATTTTCCCGATACCCACCTGGGTCTTACGTACTCCCCCAGGTCTCATGATACCCCACCGAGGTCTCACGATATCCACTAGTTTACGATATCCCCCCGGGTCTTACGTACCCCACGAGGCCTTACGATACTCCCCCGAGGCCTCACGATACTCCCCCTGGGTTTACGATATCCACCTAGGTCTTACGATTCCCCCTAGGTCTTACGATATACCTAGGTTTCGAAAATCCCCCTAGGTCTCACGTACTCCCCCTAGGTCTTACATACCCCCCCCGGGGCCCTTACGAACTCCACCGAGGAACACGATACCCACCGGGGGTCTTACGATATCCCCTGGGTCCATTACTCCACCGGGGTCTCCGATATCCACTAGGTCTCCGATACCCCCCCTGTTTTCAGAACTCCCCCGGGTTCCGTATCCCCCTAGGTCTCACGAAACTCCCCTGGGTCTTACGATATTCCACGAGGCCTACGATACTCCCGAGGCTCACGTATCCCCCTGGTTTTACGATATAAAAGGTTTTACGATATCCCCCGAGGTTACTACTCCCCCGGGCCCTCACGATATCCCCCGGGTCTTACGATACTCACCTAGGTTTTTCAAATTTTCCACCTAGGTCTCACGTACCCCCCCGGTCTTACATATCCACCGGGGCCCTCACGAAAACTCCCCCCTGGGTCCACATACTCCACCAGGCTTACGATCTCCCCCTGGGTCTCATGTACTCCACCGAGGTCTCACGAACTCCCCCCAGGTTTACGATCCCCCCTGGGGTTCTTGATACTCCCCGAGCCTTACGAACTCCACCGGGGCCTCACGATACTCCCCCAGGTCTTACATACCCCACCAGGTTTACGATATTCCACCTGGTCTTCGATATCCACCTGGGTCTTACGATTTTCCCCAGGTCTCCAACTCCCCCTGGGTCTTACTTACTCCCCCGAGGCCTTACGAAAACCCCCCCGAGAATCAGATACTCCTCCTGGGTTTTTACGATATCCCCTGGGCTCATGAACCCACCGAGGTCTACATCTCCACCTTGGTCCCCGATATCCACCTGGGTTTACGATCCCCACCTGGTCTCATGATCTACCCCGAGGTCTTACGTACTCCACCTGGGTCCACGATACCCCACCTAGTCTTACGAATACCTGGGTTCATAACTCCCCCGAGGTCTTACATACTCCCCCTAGGTTACGAACCCCCCCTGGGTCTTATATACTCCCCCTAGGTCTCATAATACTCCACCGAGGTCTTGATACTCCCCTAGGTCTCACGATACCCCCCTAGTCTTACAACTCCCCCGAGGCCCACATACTCCACCGGGGCCCTCACAACTCCCCCTAGGTTTACGATATCCACCTAGTCTTACGATATCCCCGGGGCCTTAGATACTCCCCGGGGCCCACGAACTCCACCGGTTTTTTCATCTCCACTAGGTTTTAGTTTTTCCACTAGGTCTCACATACCCCACTAGTCTTACGATACTCCACCGGGGCCCTCCGACACTCCACCTAGGTCTCACGTACCCCCCTGGGTCTACGATACTCCCCTAGGTCCTGATACCCCCAGAGGTTCCGATCCCCCCTAGGTTTTTTACATACTCCCCCAAGGTTTTAATACTCCCCCGGGCCTTACGATACTCCATGGGGCCCTCACGATATAAAGGGTCTTACGATCTCCCCCTAGGTTTTACGATTTTCCCAAACCTAGGTCTTACGATATCCCCCTAGGCTCGATTTCCACCAGGTTCCCCGATACTCCACCTAGGTTTACGATACCCCACGAGTTTTTACGATACTCCCCCGAGGAAACGATACTCCTTGGGGGGTCTACGTACCCACCTAGGCCATATACTCCCCCCGAGGTTCACATACCCCCCTTTGGGTCTCACATATCCCCCAGGCTTCGATACTCCCCCTAGGTCCACGATACTCCCCCCTGGTCTTACAATCCCCCTAGGTCTCATGTACTCCCCGGGGTCTTACGATACCCACCTGGTCTTACGTATCCCCCTAGGTTTATGATACCCACCTAGGTTCATAATACTCCCCCGAGGTCTTCCCAATCAACCGAGGTTCACGATACCCCCCGAGATCTCACGATTCCCCCGAGGTCTTACGTACCCCCGATAGTCTTAGGATACCCACCAGGTCTTACAGCCTGGGCATCTTCAATCATTTTATATTACAATACTTACATCTTCAATCATGTGTCATGCCCTTAATCTTCATTCACGCTTTTTGAAGAGGTATTAAAAAGCTAAAATAAAATGCTTAATTCCCCATTTCCGAGTCTGAGGGTAGTGGGGAAAGGGGGATATTTCTCTTGCGAGGACCGGTATATTTTGAGGTATATAACCCCGAACTTGAAGAAAAGACACTTGGCAACTCTGGGGTTTCTGGGTAATGGAGATATCCAAATTTTGGGCAAGGATTTTTATTGCTTAAAGGCTCGGTAATAACTCAGGAGGGGTTTTTTGGTTATTGAGTGAGGTGAAAGTCCCCATATGGACTCACGAAACATAATGACAGGGAAAAAAACCAACCTGGATGGGATAAAACCCCGGGGGGGTCAGAGAAAGAAACTCCAGCCCGACGCTTTAGCCCACCACCAAGGGAAAATACTTTAGAAAAATTTTGGTGAGTTTACCCCCCGTTTATGAGTTAAAAAAGGGATTTAAGTAATGATTGTCAGGAAATAGGACAGTGTTTCCTGACGGGGTCTTAGTATATGATGTCGCATTTTGGGAGCTTTTGGGTCATTGCCGGGGCCCTTTTCCAAGGGCTTAACCCGGCCCCCCCTTTAAAAACAAGATAGAAACTCACAAAACCCAGGTTATGATAACGGGGGAAGCACAAGTTATTGAGTGTTATGCTTCAGGGGGGAAGGGAGATAATCTTTTGGAACCAATGACAAAAGGGAAAATCTAAATTCCCTTTGAATCAAGAGCCCTTTTACATATCATGGGCCCCCCTATGGAAAGTACACGAACGAGTAGTGGGGTTATTCTTCAGGGAAAAATTTTAAATGTCTCTTCCCCAATTTTTTTTGAGATAACACATAAATGGGTTTTAATATCCCGTGGTTTCCCCCGTACTTTTTTCAACATTAAAAAAATTCATCATATTAATCGAAATCGTAATTAAAATAATTTCCTGTTTTCCTCATAATTTAAAGGTAAAAAAATTTTTTAAAAAAATAAAAAATGTGTTTTTGTAGGGAACAATTTAATTAATTTTGGACAAAGTATGAGGAGTTAGGGTGTGCGGGATTGTTTATGTGGGGTGTCACCTTCCTGATGAGGTTTTACCCTTTCCCGTTGGGGGGTTGTTATTCTTGAGTAGGTGTTGTTACCTTCTCTGAGTGAGGTGTTGCTACCTTTTTCTGTGTGAGGTGTTGTTTCCCTTTTCGAGTGAGGTGTTGTTATTCTCTGGTGGGTGTTGTTACCTTCTCTGGTGGGTGTTGCTACCTTTTCCCGTGTGAGGTTGTTACCTTTTCCCGGGAGGGGTTTTTTTTTCTCTGAGTGATGTGTTTTCTACCTTCTTGGGAGGTTTGCTACCCTTTTGTTGAGGGGTTTCACCTTCTCTGTTGAGGTGTTGTCACCTTTTCCCTTTTGGGGGTGTTTTACCTTCTCTGTGTGGGTGTTGTTACCCTTTTCGGGTGAGGTGTTGTTTCCTTTTCCCGAGTGAGGTGTTGTCACCCCTGAGTGAAATGGTCATCTGATGAGGGGTTTCCACCCTTTTCTGAGTGCCCAAAAAACACATCGAGGTTTTTCGTAAATGTTGGTTGTTGTTGTTAAAGGAGTTTAAAGTCTATCAACTACATAAGGTCTTAAGGGGGTACAAAACCCTTTTTCCCTTAGACAAAATACTTTTAAATTAAAAAGTTGATAAAATCCTTGGTAAGGCTTGAACTATTAATTCACATAACACTCGAAGGTAAGGGGGCCGTTATATAAATTCTGTGTTAGTGTGACAGTTAAAAAGTTCGAGTCTGCCGAAATGTCTGATAAAGTTTTTTTTTCCCTTTTGTTTTTTTGTATTTTTCCCGTACGGTTTGTGCCCTTTTTTCCATCCAGTTTATCCCCTGTTCCCGTCACAGATTTGCCCCTTTTTCCAGTCACGATTGTGCCTTTATTCCCGTCACGGTTTTGCCCTTTTTCCCCCAAAGGATTGTGCCCTTTTTTTTCCCGTCAGGTATTTGCCTTCTCCAGTCGCGGGATTGTCCTTTTTTTTCCCGACACAGTTTGTGCCTTTTTTCCGTACGGTTTTGTCCTTTGTTTCCCGTCACAGATTTTGTTTGTTCCAAAAATATTGTGCCTTTTTTTCCATCATGGTAGGGGCCTTTGTTCTCCGGGGATTGTGCCTTTTTTCCCTCACAGTATTGTGCTTTATTACGTCAGATATTGTGCCTTTTTTTTTTCCCTCACGGCAGTGCTTTGTTCCAGTAGAGATTTAAGCCTTTGTTCCATCAGGGATGGTGCCTTTGTTTCCCGTCACGGGATTGGCCCCTTTTTCAGTACAGATGTGCTTTTAAACACCATATTGGCCTTTGTTCCAGTACGGGGATGTGCCTTTGTCCCGCAGGTATTTTCCTTTTTTTCCTCACGATATTGTGCCTTTGTTCCAGTCACGGTATTTGCCTTTGTTCCCGTCGGTATTGTGTTTTTTTTCCCGTCACGATATTTTGCCCTTTTTTTCCCGTCAGAGTTTTTCTTTTTCCAGTCACGATTTTGTCCTTTGTTCCAGTTACGGGTTTTTGCCTTTGTTCCATCACGGTATTGTGCCTTTTTCCAGTATGGTATTGGCCCTTTTTTCCGCACATATTGTCCTTTGTTCCCGTCAATTTGTGCCTTTTTTTCCCGTCACGGTAATTGTGCCTGTTGGCAGTCCGGTATTGTCCTTTTTTCCCGTAAGGTATTGTCCCTTTTTTTTCCCGTCCGGATTTTGCCTTTGTTTTAGCACAGTATTGTGCCTTTGTTCAGTCACGGTATTTTGCCTTTGTTCCCTCACGGTATTGTGCCTTTTTCCCGTCCAGTATGTGATTTGTTTCCGTCCGGTATTGTGCCCTTTTTCGTACGGTATTGTGTTTGTTCCGTCACAGTATTGTGCCCTTTTTTCCAGTCCCCTATTGTGTTTTTTTCCAGTACGATATTGTGGTTTTTTCCCGTCCGGGAGTGCCCGTTTCCGCAAGTATTTTCTTTGTTTCCAGTCCGAATTGTCCTTTTTTTCCAGTCACGGTATTTCTTTCTTCCAGTCACGGGATTGTGCTTTGTTCAGTCACGGTTTTTGCTTTTTTTCCCGTCACATATGTGCCCTTTGTTCCGTCGAGTATTGTGCCTTTGTTTTAGTCACGGTTTTGTGCCTTTTTTCCGTCACGGATTTCGCCTTTGTTCCAGTACGGGATTGTGCCTTTGTTCCCCTCCAGTATTGTGCCCTTTTTTCCATCACAGTATTGTGCCTTTGTTTTCCCGTCCGGGGGATTGTGCCTTGTCCATCACGATTTTTCCTTTTTTCCCGTACGGGATTTTGCCTTTGTTCCCCCACGGATTTTGCCTTGTTCAGTCACAGTTTTTGTGCCTTTTTTCCCGTCCATATGTGCCTTTGTTTCCCGTCACGTATTGGCCTTTTTTTTCCATCCGTATTGTGCCCCTTTTTTTTCCCGTCACAGTTTGTGCCTTTGTTCCATCACGGGATTGTCCTTTTTCCAGTCACGTATTGTTTTGTTCCAGTCACGGATTGGCCCTTTTTTCCCGCACAGTATTGGGGCCTTTTTTCCCGTCACAGTTTTGTGCCCTTTTTTCCCGTCACAGTATTGTGCTTTTTTCCCGTCACTAGTGCCTTTGTTTCCCTCACAGTAAATGCCTTTGTTTTTTTTATTTAATTATTTTGTTTAAAAATAGTTTCAATGGCAAAAAGCCGCAGCAGCAACCCAAAAGTATATATAGTAGTATAGTAGTATAGTATAGTAGTAAGCAGTAGTAGTAGCATAGTACAGTAAAGTTGGGGATTGGAAAAAGAAAATAAAAAACAGACACGGGGTGATATCAGTTTTCCCTTAAAAAACTTGGACTAATCTTTAAACCACAACAAAATTTAAAATTTCGAGGTGGGGGCATGCTCCTACCAGCACGTCCCCTTAATTCCCAAAACGGGGGCTGGGGAAATTTTAATGATTTCCCGGGGGTGCATCCATTACACGTTCGCCCAAAAAGGATTTATCGCCGAGGGAAAAAGAATTTGGCGATTTCAAGGGAAAATTTGGGCAACCCGGTTCCCTAAAAATATGCTGGCTTTTCACGTGCCTGAAATCTTGTTGGGCAAGGGGGGTTTTAAACCCGTCCACTACCAGGTTATTAAGGTTTATTACCTGTTCACCCCCGAAAAAGAATTCTATAAAACCCCTTTGAAAGGGTTTTAAATTTTTTTTACTATAAAATATAAAATAAATAATATATATAAAATAAATAATTAAATTATTTTAATTTTATATTATATATAAATATATATATATAATTATTAATATATATATATATATAAATTTTTATAATATATATTATTTTTTTTTTTTTTCTTTTTTTTTTTTTTTCAACAAGTCGGCCGTTCCCACCGGGGGGTGACCCCAAAAAAAAAAGAAAACCCCCAAAAAAAAAAAAAATTTCATCATCATTCAACACTTTCACCACACCCCAATTTTCACGTTTTTGCAGAGGTGCTGAATAAACGTTTAGAAGCAAAACAATAAAGATACAAAATATCCCCCCAAACTGCCCAAAACCCCAAAACCCCCTTTAAATCAGATTGTCCCTTCCCCTTTCCAGGACCAAATCCGACATATGAAATTAACCGGTTTTTTGAATCCTTCACTAAATATTACCCTGCTCAATCCCAAAAGATCGTCAGGTCCCAAGTACCTTCGTCTCCATTTATCCTATCTAAAACGCTCAGCACGCTTGCTGGAAGCCAAGCCCCTTGCCCAAAAACCCCTTTTCCCCCCCCTCTCCAACCCCTTTTGAGGGGACCCCCCACCCCGCCTTCCCTTCCCCCTTAGATTTTTTGCTTTTCCCTGTCATTCTACTTTGATCCATTCTCTCTAAATGACCAAACCACCTCACAACCCCCCCTTTTTGCCCCCTGACTAATACTTTTATTTAAATCACACCTTCTCCTAATTTTCCCCACTCCGAATTTTTCGCATAATATTTACCCACACTTGCCCTTTAAAAGGAAATCTCCCCTGCCCCCAACCGTCCTCGTAGCATTTAACCACCCCAAACTTGAAAACCCTATAAAGTGTTGGACTAAATATACTTTCATACATTCCCTTTTTGCCCCCTAGATAATTTTTTTTCCCAATTATCAACGACATCATTTTTTCCCCCTCAATTCTATTTAACCCCATCCCTTTATAAAAACCACCCCCGACAGTCAATCCCAAATATTAAAAAATTCCTTCTTCCCAAAATCCCTCCCCCCAAATTTGATATCCAATTTTTCTTTTTCTAAAACATTTGAACCCCCATACCCTTTACTCTTTTTATGTTCATTTTCAACTTTCTACCTTTACACACTTTCCCAAACCTCCATAACCCTTTGCAATTTTTTTTGAATCTCCATAAACAATCTCAGCAAAAAGAACTGTGTCAATTCCATTTTAAATTTTTTTCCCCAAAATTTTAACCCCACCCTCCCCCAACCCCACTTTTACTTCCTTTACAACCCCATCTATAAATATATTAAACAACCAGGTGACTTACCACCCCTGTTAGACCTATTTTAGGGAAGTAGTCCCTTTCTTACACCCCCAAACCCCTGAGCCTCACTATCCTCTAAAAACTTTTACAGCATTTAATAACTTACCACCTATTCCATATACTTGCAACATCTCCCACATTGCTCCTCTATCCACTCTATCATATGCCTTTTCTAAATCCATAAATGCAATAAAAACTTCCCTACCTTTACTAAATACTGTTCACATATATGCTTCAATGTAAACACTTGATCTACACATCCCCTACCCACTCTGAAACCTCCTTGCTCCATCCGCAATCCTACATCTGTCTTACCTCAAAATTCTTCAATTATAACCCTACCGTACACTTTCCTGTATACCAATAAGCTTATTCCTCTAAAATTTTTTTACAGTCTCTTTTGTCCCCTTTCCCTTTATATAAAGGGACTATACATGCCTCCGCCAATCCCTGGGTTTCCCTTTCCCCCTCTTTCATACATTTTTAACAAAAGTACCAACCACTCCAACACTATATCCCCCCTGCCTTTAACATTTCTGTCATGATCCCATCAGTTCCAGCTGCTTTACCCTTTCATTTTACGTAATGCCTCACGTACCTCCCCACACTTACATTCTGCTTTTCTTCACTCCTAAAAATGTTATACCTACCCTACCAGTGCATGAAATTACTGCCCTCTGTTTCTTCCTTAACATTTTAAAATTCCTCAAAATTTCTCGCCATTACCCAATACCTCCATCTCCCCATCTACTAACCCCTATATATATATATATAAATATATATATATAAATATATTAAATTTTATATAAAATATATATATATATATATATAATATATATAATAATAATATATATATATATTATAATATATATATATATATATATATATATATATATATATTTTATTATCACACTGGCCGATTCCCACCAAGGCAGGGTGGCCCGAAAAAGAAAAACTTTCACCATATTCACTCCATCACTGTCTTGCCAGAAGGGTGCTTTACACTACAGTTTTTAAACTGCAACATTAACACCCCTCCTTCAGAGTGCAGCACTGTAACTTCCCCTCTCCAGGACTCAAGTCCGGCCTGCCGGTTTCCCTGAAAACCCCTCATAAATGTTACTTTGCTCACACTCCAACAGCACTCAAATATTAAAAACCATTTGTCTCCATTCACTCCTATCAAACACGCTCACGCATGCCTGCTGGAAGTCCAAGCCCCTCGCACACAAAACCTCCTTTTCCCCCTCTCTCCAACCTTTCCTAGGCCGACCCCTACCCCGCCTTCCTTCCACTACAGACTGATACACTCTTGAAGTCATTCTGTTTCGCTCCATTCCTCTACATGTCCGAACCACCTCAAAAAACCCTTCCTCAGCTCTCTGGACAACAGTTTTGGTAATCCCGCACCTCCTCCTAACTTCCAAACTACGAATTCTCTGCATTATATTCACACCACACATTGCTCTCAGACATGACATCTCCACTGCCTCCAGCCTCCCCTCGCCCGCAACATTCACCCCATCTTCACACCCCATAAAGGCGTTTGGTAAAAAACTATACTCCATAAAATTTTTCCCTCTTTGCCTCCAAGGACAAAGTTCTTTGTCTCCACAGATTCCTAAGTTTCACCACCACCCTTTTTCCCCCATCAATTTTATGATTCCCTCATCTTCATAGACCCATCCCTAACGGCCACTCCCAAAAACTGAATACATTCACCCCTCCATACTCTCTCCCTCCAATCTGATATTAATCTTTCATCACCCAACTTTTTGTTTTCCTCTAAAACCCTTTCTCTTTTTCCCGTATTTACCTTTTAATTTTCTTCTTTTGCACACCCTACCCAAATTCATCCACCATCTCGCAACTTCTCTTCAGAATCTCCCAAAAGCACAGGTCATCAGCAAAAACAACTGTGACAAATCCCACTTTGGTTTTGATTCTTATCTTTTAACTCCACGCCTCTTCCCAAAAACCCCGCATTTACTTCTCTTACAACCCCCTCTATAAATATATTAAACAACCCCGGGGACATCACACATCCTTGTCAAAGGCCTACTTTTACTGGGAAAAAATTTTCCCTCTTTCCTACATACTCTACTTGAGCCTCACTATCCTCGTAAAAACTCTTCACTGCTTTTAGAAACCCTACCTCCTACACCATACACTTGCAACATCCGCCACATTGCCCCCCTATCCACCCTGTCATATGCCTTTTCCAAATCCATAAATGCCACAAAGACCTCTTTAGCCTTTTCTAAATACTGTTCACTTATATGTTTCACTGTAAACACCTGGCCACACCCCCCCCCTACCTTTCCCAAAGCCTCCCTTTTTCATCTGCTATCCTATTCTCCGTCTTATATATTAAAATGTAATTTTAATATATATAAAATAAAATATAATATATAAAGTATATATAATATATATATATATTATAATATATATTATATATATATTATATGTATAATAATATATATATATAATATAATATATATATATAAAAAATATATATAATATATATATTTTATATATATATTATATATATATATATATATATATATATATATATATATATATATATATATATATATATAAAAATATATATAAAATATATATATATATATATATATATATATATATATATATATAAAATATATATATATATAAAATAAAATATATATATAAATATATATATATTTATACATATCATATATAAGGCAATTAAACCCCTTCGGTGAATATCTCATGTATGTTGAAATTTAATTACTCCTTCAATGCTATGCTTTTTCCAAGCCATTTTTTCATGTTTTGTTAATAGTTTATAATATTTCCTCAATAATAATAATAATAATAATAATAATTACAATACTGCTATTGTTATTGTGACTACTACTACTACTACTACTAATAATAATAATAATAATAATAAGCTACACACTGAGTGGGGAAGGTTGACCACCAGTCTATATATAACAGTCACAACAAATTACTTCTTGTTACTGTTTCCGTCACCTCTGGCAGGCACCCTAATTTGCTGTCATTTTTGCCCTTGCTGTCTGTATTTAATTGACCTCGCCTGGGCCCTGACCTGTGACCTTCGAACACGCTGAATTTGCCTTCATATCTAAATACAGAGATGTCCATAAATTTTAGCCAGTGACACACGCACTAAAAAATAACGGAAGAGAAATTGTGTGTATTACGCGTAAACTAAAACCAGAAATTTCATACCCACATAGCCAAGAAGGTCTCCCAAACAATAGTCATCCTCTCCAAAATACTATGTACCCCAAAAGGCATCCCCCTCCAAGATACTATGTACCCCAAATAGGCATCCTCTCCAAGATACTATGTACCCCAAATAGGCATCCTCTCCAAGATACTATGTATCCCAAATAGTCATCCTCTCCAAGATACTATGTACCCCAAATAGGCATCCTCTCCAAGATACTATGTACCCCAAATAGGCATCCTCTCCAAAAATACTATGTAAACCCCAAAAAAGGGACCTCTCCAAGATACTATTACCCCCCAAAAAGTCATCCTCTCCAAGAACTATGTATCCCAATAGTCATCCTCTCCAAGATACTATGTAATCCCAAATAGGCAATCCTCTCCAAGATACTATGTACCCCAAATAAGGCATCCTCTTCCAAAAATACTATGTACCCCAAATAGTCATCCTCTCCAAGATACATGTAACCCCAAATAGTCATCCTCTCCAAGATACTATGTACCCCCAAATAGTCCCTCCCTCCAAAATACTAGTATCCCAATATAGTCATCCTCTCCAAGATACTATGTATCCCAAATAGTCATCCTCTCCAAGATACTATGTACCCCAAATAGTCATCCTCTCCAAGATACTATGTATCCCAAATAGGCATCCTCTCCAAGATACTATGTACCCCAAATAGGCATCCTCTCCAAGATACTATGTATCCCAAATAGGCATCCTCTCCAAGATACTATGTACCCCAAATAGTCATCCTCTCCAAGATACTATGTACCCCAAATAGTCATCCTCTCCAAGATACTATGTATCCCAAATAGTCATCCTCTCCAAGATACTATGTACCCCAAATAGGCATCCTCTCCAAGATACTATGTATCCCAAATAGGCATCCTCTCCAGATACTATGTACCCCAAATAGCATCCTCTCCAAGATACTATGTACCCCAAATAGTCATCCTCTCCAAGATACTATGTACCCCAAATAGGCATCCTCTCCAAGATACTATGTACCCCAAATAGTCATCCTCTCCAAGATACTATGTACCCCAAATAGGCATCCTCTCCAAGATACTGTATACCCTAGATGACACTATTTACACTGTACCACTCTCTAATCTATTCTTTCCTCAGCTATGGTAGTTGTTCCTGGGGATCTACTACGACAAATCACCTTAAACATGCGCACAGCACGACAAATCACTTTTAACCTGCGCACGGCACGACAAATCACCTTAAACCTGCGCACGGCACGACAAGTCACCCTAAACCTGCGCACAGCACGACAAATCACCTTAAACCTGCGCACAGCACGATAAATCACCTTTAACATGCGCACAGCACGACAAATCACTTTTAATCTGCGCACGGCACGACAAATCACCCTAAACCTGCGCACAGCACGACAAATCACCTTAAACCTGCGCACAGCACGGCAAATCACCATAAACATGCGCACAGCACGACAAATCACTTTTAACCTGCGCACGGCACGACAAATCACCTTAAACCTGCGCACGACACGACAAATCACCCTAAACCTGCGCACAGCACGAAAAATCACCTTAAACCTGCGCACAGCACGATAAATCACCTTAAACCTGCGCACAGCACAACAAATCACCTTAAACCTGCGCACAACACAACAAATCACCTTAAACCTGCGCACAGCAGCTTTTTGTAACTGAGGTTATCTTCAGCAGAATGGTGGCAGCACAATCTTCCGAACAGCACCAGTCTTCTAAAGACCCCTCAGTAATCTAAAGACACCACCAATTATAAAGACCCACCAGTATTCTAGATACCCACAAGTATTCTAAATACTCACCAGTATTCTAGATACCCACCAATATTCTAAATACTCACCAGTATTCTAGATACCCACCAATATTCTAAATACTCACCAGTATTCTAGATACCCATTAGTATTCTAAATACTCACCAGTATTCTAGATACCCACCAGTATTCTAGATACCCACCAGTATTCTAAATACTCACCAGTATTCTAGATACCCACCAATATTCTAAATACTCACCAGTATTCTAGATACCCATTAGTATTCTAAATACTTCACCCAGTATTCTCTGATACCCCACCAGATAATTCTATGATACCACACCAGTATTCTAAATACTCCAACTCATCCATATTCTAGAATATACCCACTCAATGTATTCTCTAATAACTCACCAGTATTTCTACGGATACCCACCAAATTCTAAATACTCACTCTCGATAATCTAGATAACGACCATAAGTTTCAAAAATACCTCACCAGTATTCTACAGACCTACCCTCTCAGTATTCAATGATACCCACCAAGTATTCTAAAATACTCACTCAGTATTCTAGATACCCATTAGTATTCTAAATACTCACCAAGTATTCTAAGACATCCACCATATTCTAAAGACCCACCAGTACTCTGAAGACCCACCAGTATCTAGAACCACACAGTAGTACTCTGAAGACCCACCAGCATACTAATGACCCACCAGGATAATTCCTAAAGACTCCACACCATCAAATTTAAGACACCCACCATATTCTCAAGACCCACCAGTATATCTAAAAGCCCCCAGTACTCTGAAGACCCACCAGTATTCTAAAGACCCCCCACACAGTATCTCTAGACACCCACACAGACAATTCTAAAGACCCCACCCAGATAGTCTAAAGACCCACCAGTATCTAAAGACCCACCAGCTACTCACTAAGACCAACCATACTCTGAATGACCCACCAGAAATTCTAAAGACTCACCAGTATTCATATAAGACCCACCAGTTTTCTCAAGACCCACCAGTACACTGAACGACCCACCAGTATTACCCTACAGACCCACCATATTCTAGACACCCAAAGTATTCATCAAGACCCCCCAGTATTCTAAAGACCCACCAGTATCTCAGAAGACCCACCCAATTCTACAAGCACCCACCAGTATTTCTAGACACCCACCAGTAGGTCTAAAGAACCGCCACCAGAATTCTCAAAGAACCCACCAGTATTCTAAACAGGACCCACCAGTAAACTCTGAAGACCCACCAGTAAATCTAAAAAACCCACTCAGTACACTGAAAGACCCACCACCAGATAATTCAAAGATATACCCACCACAGTAACTCTTGACGACCCATCCAGTATTCTAAAGACCCACCAGTACTCTGAAGACCCACCAGTATTCAAAAGACCACCAGTATATCAACAACCTACCAGTATTCTAGACACCCACCAGTATCTCTAGACACCACCATATTCAAAGACTACCACCCAGTATTCCTAAAAGACCCCACCCCCATATTCTAAAGACCCTACCCAGTAATCTAACAGACACACCAGTATTCTCTGACACCCATTATCTCCCCTTTTTTTAATTAACTCTCCATTATTCGTAAAGCCTACCAGTAATCTAGACCCCCACACAGTATCTAGACACCCACACTAGTATTCTAAGACTCCACCCTTATTCTAAAGCCTACCTAGTAATCTAAAGACCTAACCAGTAATCCAAAAAGACCCACCAGTATTCTAGACACCCACCAGTAATCTAAAGACACACCCACGTCATTCTAAAGACCTACCATATTCTAAAGACCCACCCGTATTCTAGACACCCCACGCAGCACAGACTCCCACCAGTATACTAAAGACCCACCAGCTATTCTAAAGACCTACCACCAGTATTCTACAAAGACCCCCCATATTCTACAGACCCACCCGTATTCATAAAGCCAACCCAGATATTCTATAAGACCCACCAGTATTCTAGACACCCACTCACTGTAGTCTACAAAGACCGCTCACCAGCATTTCTACAACATCTCCCACCAAGTATATCGAAAGACCCACCAGTATTCTAAAGAACACCAACAGCAGTACTCTGAAGACCCACCACCAGTACTCTGAAGAACCTCACAACAGTACTTCTAAAGACTCACAACAGTATACTAAAAAAAAAAAAAAGACCCACCCAGCTCATTTCTAAATAGCACAAGACCCACACCACGTATTTAACCCAAAAATAATCCCACACAGTACTAACTTCAGACCCACATATAACAACAATAATCAAGTATTTCTAAAACCCACCATTCTATACTATACTACACAGCCACCTCATTACTACTAAAGACCCCCCAAGTATTCCTAAAAGCGACCCCCACCAGTACTCTGAATACTCCACCAGTACTCTGAAGAGACCTACCAGAATCTAAAGACCCACCCAGTACTTCTAAAGACCCACCATTATACTAAAGCACCCACCAGTAATCTAAAGACGCCACTCAGTATTCCAAAGAGAACCCTCACATACCCACTTATTCTCAAGACCCACCAGTATTCTAAAAGACCCACCAGTACATCTGAAGACCCACCAGTATACTAAAGACCCACCAGTATTCTCAAAAAGCCCCACCAAACTTCTGAATACCCACCATATTCTAAAGACGCCCAATCACTACAGATTATCTCAGACACAAACCCCACCCACCAGTACTCCTGAAGACCCCTCAGTAAATTCCTAAAGACCACCCACCCCAGTTTCCTAAAGACCCACCAGTACTCCACGAGGAGACAGCCAACCAGTATTTCTAAAGACACCCCACCAGTAATCTAAAGACCCACCAATGCAACCCTGACGCACCCACACAGAATTCTAAAGAACCGCACACTCAGTATTCTAGCCACCCACCAGTACTCTGAAGCCACACACCAGTATTCCTCACAAAAAAGCCCCACCAGTACTTCTAAAGACCCCACCAAGTACTACCAGAAGACCCACCAGTATTCCTAAAGACCCACCAGTAACTACTGTAAGAACCCACCATATTCTAAAAAGACCCACCAGTATTCTAAAAGAAACCCAGAGCGACCATTCAAAGACCCAACACACACTCTGAAGCCCACCATAATTTCTAAAGACCCACCAGCTATTCAAAAGACCCACCAGTACTCTGCAAGACACACCATATTCTACAAGACACCCACCAGTTAACTCGAAGACCCACCAGTTATTCTAAAGACCCCACCAGTATTCTAAAGATACCACCAGACAATACAAAAGACCCAACAGTACTCTGAAGACCCACCAGTATTCCTAAAGACCTCGACCAGTATTCAACACCTAAAAGACCCACCAGTACTCATGAAGACCCACCAGTATTCTACACGAACCACACCAGTATTCTAAAGACCCATCCCAGTTTGTCTAAAGAACCCACCAGTATTCCAGACACACATCCAGTATTCTCAAGACCACAGTATTCTAAGACCCACACGTACACTGAAGACACCCCACCAGTATTCTAAAGACCCAACCAGTATTCTAGACCCTCCACCCAGAGGCTATTGCAACAGACCCCACCGACTACTTCTTCTAAAGTACATAACCCCATGCCGCTATTCTACAAGACCCACCAGTGACTCGATCAGACCCACCATATTCTAAAACCCACCAGTCTCTTCTGACAGACCCACCAGTGATTCATTAAAACGCCACGCATATTCTAAAGACGCCACCACTATCCTAAGACACCCAGAACCAGTATTCTCCAAGACCCACCAGTGATTCATAAAGACCCACCCAGTACTCTCGACGACCCACCAATATTCAAACAGACACACATCCAGTATTTCCTAGACACCACCACCAGTATTCTAAAGACCCACCAGTAGTCTAAAGACCCACCAGTATTCTAAAGACCCACCAGTATTCTAAAGACCCACCAGTACTCTGAAGACCCACCAGTATTCTAAATACAAACCCACCAGTCTAATTCTAAAGACCCAACCCAGCACAACTTCCTAATCAGACACCCACCAGTACTCTGAATACCACCCGTATTCTAAAGACCCACCAGTATTCCGACAGAACACCCACCTGTATTCTCAAGACGCCCACCATTATCTCTAACAGCACCCACCATGTACCCTCTGAAAGACCCACCATATCACCTAAAGACCCACCATGCGAATCTGCGCCACCCACCATAGTCTAAAGACCCAACCAGTATTCTAAAGACCCACCAGTATTCTAAAGACCCACCAGTACTCACGAACGAACCCACCATCTACTAAAAACCCCACCCAGTCACTCTGAAGACCCACCAGTACTTCTAAAGCACCCCCCCCACCAGTACTCTGAAGGAACCCACCATATACTAAAGAACCCCACCAGTACTCTCTGAAGACCACACCAGTATTCTAAAGCACCCCACCATTAATCCTACACATCCTGACCTAACCAGCCCATTCTAGACCAACCCACCGTATTCTATACAGCCACCAGTAGTTGTCACTAAAGACCCAACGCAGATATACTAAAGACCCCACCAGTATTCTAAAGACCTAACCATTATTCTAACAAACTAGTCATCCATACCACTATACATTCATTTACCCACTTCAGTATTCAAAGACGTATTTTCCCTAATCTCCAGAATATCTACAATTGACTCTACTTCAGATATATTCTTTAGATTCTCTATCCCATCCATACATCTACGTTACAATCCTCCCAGTATTCTAAAGAAACCACACACAGAAAACACTAAAGACCTCTCACACCAGTAGTCTAAAGACATACCATTATTCTAAAGACCCACCAATAATCACTAGCCACCCATCAGTATTCTCTAAAGACCACATACCAGTATTCTAAAGGACCTACCAGTATTCTAAAATGACACCACCAGTATTCTAGACACCCCCCAGTATTCTAGACAACCCATCTGCATTATTCTAAAGACCACCAGTATTCACAGACCACACCAGTATTTCTAAAGTACACCACCAATTCTACCGACCACCTACCAGTATTCTAAAGACCCACCAGTTATTCTAGACACCCACCAGTAGTCTAAAGAACCCACCACCCCAGTATTCTAAAGACCCCACCAGAATTCTAAAGACCGCACCAGTATTCTAAAGACCCACCATTACTCCATAACCCACTCACGTACACTCTAAGACCACCATTATTCTAAGGATACTTTCAACCAGTATTCAAAAAAGACCCACCAGTATACTAAAGACCCACCAGTAATTCTAATAGACACACACCCATACTCAGAAGACCCACACACGTACTTCTAAAGACCCACCAGTACATTCTAGACACCCCACCAGTATTTCTACAGACCACCAGTATTCTAAGACCCACCAGTACTCTGAAGACTGTCACGCAGTACTCTGAATGACCGGACCACAACAGTTATTCTAAAGACCCACCAGTACTCTAAAGACCCACCAGTACACTCTCTAAAGACGCCCACGCATAATTCTAAAGACCCACCAGTATTATCTAAAGACCCCCCTCCAGTATTCTAAAGACACCACCAGTATCTAAAGACCCACTCAGTACTCTAAGACCCACCAGTATTCTAAAGACCCACACAGTATTCAAAAGACCCCCAGTAACTCTGAAGACCCACCAAGTATTCTAAAGACCCCACCAGTTATTTCTAGACACCCACCAGTACTCTGAAGACGCCACCAGTATATCTACAAAGACCCACCAGTATTCTAAATACCTCACCAGTACTCTGAAGACCCACCAGTATACCTCAAAGACACCATACTCCCTACTCGAAGTACACCAACAGCCAGTATTCTAACAGTCACCCACCAGTATTGGAGGGGCAGTAACACCGAGACGTCACCCACCAGTATGCTAAAGACCTCCACCAAGTACTCTGAAGACGCCACCGTAATTCTTCAAATGACCCACCAGTATTCTAAGAACCGCACCATATCTCTGAAGACCCCCAGTATTCTCTAAAGACCCACAAGTACCTGAGAGAGACCCACCATATTCTAAAGACCCAACCAGAATTCTAAAAGATTCCACCAGTATTCTAAAAGACCCCCACCAGTACTCTGAAGACCACCAGTAAGTCTAAAGACCCACAGTATACTTAAAGACTCCACCCGGGGTAGGAGGAGTACTCTGAAACGACCCACCAGTAATCTCAAAGACCTCCACCAGTATTCTAAATGACCACCAGATATTCTAAAAGACCCCATTATTTTTTTTTACCAGACACCCACCCAGTATTCTCAAGACCCACCATATCATTCCCCTAAAGACCCCACCAGTAAGCTGAAGACCAACCAGTAATCCTCAAAGACTCCACCAGATTACAAGACAACCCACCAGTATTCTAAAGACCCACCAGTATCTAAAGACCACCCAGTATTCTAAAGACCCACCCAGTACCTGAAGACCCACCATATTCAAAGACCCACCAGTATTCTAGAAGACCTCCAGTATTCAAGACACCACGCCCTCAGTAATCCAACGCACAAATCACCCAAACCAGTATTCTAAATACCCCACTCATATTCTAAAGACCCACCAACAATCTAAAGACCCACCATTATAGCTAAAGAACCACCAGTATATCTCTTACTAGACACCCCACTCATATTCTAAAGACACCCACCCGTATTCTCTATAGACCCACAGTATTCTCAAGACCCAACCATAAACTCTGAAGACCACATCGCACCATATTCTAAAGACCTACACACACCAGTATTCCCTAGACACCCACACCAGTACTCTGAAGACCCACCAGCTATTCTAAAGACCCCCCCATTATGTTATACAACACCCACCAGACCTCTGAAGACCCACCAGTATTCTAAGACCCACCATTGTATTCTAAAGACCACCATAACATCTGAAGACCCCACCCGTGCATCTATCGTATAGACCCTACACACACTAGTATTCTATACACCCCAACCAGTCACTCTGAATGACCCACAGTATTCTAAAACCCCACCAGTAGTCATTAGGAAGACCACCAGTACTCTGAATACACGACTACCAGTATTACGAGAAAAGACCCACCGATACTCACTGAAGACACCCCAACCATATTCTCGAAGACCCCACCAGTATTCTAAAAGAACCACCAGTAATTCTAACATACCCCACCCATACTCTGAATACCCACCCTATTCTAAAGCCCCACCAGTATCATAAAGACCAACACATGTACTACACTTCTGAAAACCCAACCAGATTAATCTTAAAGACTCACCATTACTTCTGAAGACCCCCACCATATTACTAAAGACTACACATCCAGTATTCAGATAAGATACGCACCAGTATTCTAAAGACCGCCCAACCCCATACTCTCTGAAGACTCACCAGTATTCCTCAAGAGACCACCAGTAATCTAAAGTCACCTCACCAGAACTCTGATCCCCCCCCCCAGTAACTAAAGACCCACCATATCTAAAGACCACCCAGTATTTCTAAAGCACGCCACCAGTATTCCCGACAGCAAGCACACCAGTATTCTCAATACGCCACCAGTATTCTAAAGTGCACACGACAACCCGATACTCTGAAGACCCATACATATTCTAAAAGACCCACACAGTATTACAGACCAGCGCGCACCCAGTATACACTAAAGACACCCACCAGATATTTCTCAAAGACCCCCACCTGCTATTCCTAAAGACCCACCCGTACTCAGAAGAGACCACCCACCAGTATTATCTCAAAGACCACCAGTACTCTGAAGCCCCCACAACATATTCCTAAAGACCACCAGTATATCTAAAGACAACCACCACTATTATCCTAGAATCACCACCAGTATTCTCACAAGACCCACACAGTATTCTAAAGACACCACCAGAAACCTACTCTGAAGACCCCACCATATTCTAAAGACCCACCAGTCACTTCTAGACACACCACCAGTATATCTACAGACCCACCCAGTAGTCCTAAGACCCCCCAGTATTCCTCAACAGACCACACCAGTACTCAAAAGACCCACCGTACTCTGAAGACCCCACCAGCTATCCCTAACATACCCACAGTCTTCTCAAAGACCACCAGAATTCTAAAGCCCACCAGTACTCTGAACAGACCCACCAGTCATTCTACAAAGACCCCACCCAGTAATCCTAGACACCCACACCAGCTCTCCTCAAGACCCACCAGTATTACTAAAGACCCACCCAATACTCTCGAAGACCCACCAGTAACTTCTAAAGATCCCCACCAGCATTCTAGACAACTCCACCAGTAGTCATAAAGACCACACCACATTCTAAAGACCCACCAGTATTTCTAAGAGACCCACCAGTACTCTGAAGACCCACCAGGTATTCTAAAAACCCACCAGTACTCTGACGCCACCAGTATTCTAAAACACCCACACAGTACTCTGAAGACCCCCCAGTAATTTCTAAAGACCACACCAGAACTTACTGAAGACCCACACATAATTAAAAGAACCCACCAGAATTCTAAAAGCACACTACCAGTATACTCGACACATTCCCCACCATTATTCTCGACCCCACCAGTAATCACTAAAGACCACCCAATACACATCTAAAGACCGACACCAGTAAATTCTACAGAACCAACCAGTATGCTACGACACGCACACATTATTCTAGACGACCCACAAAATATTCTACAAAGACCTAGCCAGTCATTCTAGCACCACCCACCAGTATCTCTAGACCACCCACCAGCAATTCTTCAAAGACCACACCAGATATTCTAAAGCATCTTACATCCCAGTTTACTCATCTAAAGACCCACAGTATTCTAAAGGACCACAACCTGACATTCTAGACACCCACCAGTATTCAAAAGCACCACCAGTATTCAAAGACGCAAATCCAGTATTCTAAAGACCCTCACAGTATTCTTAGACACACACCCCACCCAGTAAACTCTCCACTCGAGAAACCCACCAGTATCTCACCCAGACCCACCAGTATCTTCTCAAAGACCCACCAGTATTCTAAAAGACCCCCCAGTATTCTAAAGACCCCACCAGTATTCCTAAAGACCCACCAGACTTCTACACGCCCACCAGTATTCCTAGACACCCACCCCAAATTTTCTAGTCTAAAGCCTCCCCAGTATTCTAAAGATACCCACCAGTATTCTAAAGGACCCACCAGTCATTCTAAACAATCTCACCTCCAGTACCTGAAGACCCACCATTACTCTGAAGACACCCCAGTATTTCTAAAACACGACTCACCCTATTTCTAACAGACCCACCAGTATTCTAAAGACCCAACCAGTTTCTAAAGACATCCAACCCGTCCTACTGAAGACCCACCCCTATTCTAAAGACCCACCAGTATTACTAGACCACCACCACACCTTATTCTAACAATACCCACCCCGTATTCTAAAGACCACCAGTACTCGACGACACCCCCACCTAGTACTACCTGAAGACCCACCGTCTTCTCTAAAGACCCACCAGTACTCTAAACGACCCACCAGTATATCTAAAACAAGACCCACACAGTATTCTAAAGTACCCAACCAGTATTCTAAAGACCCACACCATATTCTACAGCCACCCACCAGTATTCTAAAGACCTTACCCACCAAGTACTCTGACGACCCACCAGTATTCTAACCGACCCACAAGGTATTTCTAAAGGAACACCCACCCGACCTCCTGACAAGACCCCACCAGTATTCTAAAGACCCACAAGTACTTCTGAAGACGCACCATACTACAGTACTGCTGAAGACCCAACCCAGTACTTTCTAAACACTCACCAGTATTCTAAAGTACCACCAGTATTCATACAGCACCCACCAAATTTGCTAAAGACCCACCCAGTAACTGAAGACCACCAGTATTTCTAAAGACCCCACCAGTATTCTATGACACCCTACCAGTTATCTACAAATACCCACCATATACAAAAGACCACCATTACATCAGCAAGACCCACACCAGTACTCTGAAACCCACCAGTCATTCAAAGACCGCACCCAGAACTCTAAAATGAACCAACCAGTATTCTAAAGACCCCCCATAATCTACAAAGACCCACCAGTAATCTAAAACACCCACCAGTATTCTACAAGACCCACCTTATTCAAACTCCCACCCCCCAGTACTCTGAAGCCCCCACCAGTATTCTAACGACCCCACCAGAATTCAAAGACCCACCAGAACTCTGAAGACCCACCAGTAATCTAAAGACCCACCTCAGTGAATCCTAGACCCCACCAGTCCACTGAAGACCCACCCAGTATTCTAAAGACCCCACTCCGGTAATTCTAACGACCCACCATAGTCCTAAGACCACCCAGTATTCTTAAAGACCCACCAGTACTTCTGAAGACCCACCAGTATTCTAAAGACCCACCAGTATTCTAAAGACCCACCAGTATTCTAAAGACCCACCAGTACTCTGAAGACCCACCAGTATTCTAAAGACCCACCAGTATTCTAAAGACCCACCAGTACTCTGAAGACCCACCAGTATTCTAAAGACCCACCAGTACTCTGAAGACCCACCAGTATTCTAAAGACCCACCAGTATTCTAAGATCCACAGTACATCTAAAGACCCACATATCTGAAGACCCACGCAGTTATTCTAATGACCCACCAGTATTCTAAAGAACACCACAGTAACTCTGAAGACCCACCAGTCTTCTAAAGCCCCACCATACTTTCTAAAGACCCACCAGTATTCTAAAGACCCACCAGTATTCTCAACACCCACCAGTATTCTCAAGACCCACCAGTATTCTAAAGACCCACCAGTACTCTGAAGACCCACCAGTATTCTAAAGACCCACCAGTATTCTAGACACCCACCAGTATTCTAAAGACCCACCAGTATTCTAAAGACCCCCCCGTATTCCTAAAGCACCCACCAGTACTCTGAAGACCCACCAGTATTCTAAAGACCCCACCAGTACACTGAAGACCCACCATTATTCAAAGACACCACCAGTATAGCCCACAGGGGCTCAGTTTTGATGCCCATAAGCACTCGTATGCTCACTTACAACCCTGACAAGGTCATTGAAATGCCATCTCCGTCCACTGTTTTATTTGAAATGAACACAAAATACGCAAGAGGTATGCAACATATTTTTTCTGTATTATAGATCAGACCTTCAGAGACGATGACTTAGTAGAGATAAAAGTTGAAGTTTAATGGTGACAAGACTGATAACTAATAGAGTTGAAACCTTTATCAAACATATCGGAGTTTCGCGACCCTACGCAGGAGCTTTCTCAGCTAACTTGATAAAGACTCGCTTGAGCGAAACGTCGTTTAGTCAAAAGTTAGTTCTTAAAACACTGTTGGTGATCGTTTCTGATTCTTATAAATACAAATTTGTCAACATTTGTGAAACATATATTCACAGGAAAGCGCTAAATCCTTGAGGGGTCAAATAAAATCTACAAAATAGGAAGTAATCAGGTTTAATCTGAGGAAGAGGAGAGTATCTTCATTTCCTCGGATCAAGACCCCTTGAAAAGCGATGAATTGACGTTAAAATGAATAACAATGAAGGAAAAAGAAGACAGTTACATATGATATTTTTTGTAAAATTATTATTTGTAAAGTTTAAAGACTATCGACTACACGAGGTTTTTTTTTTTTTTTTGTTTTTTTTGTTATTCGCCGGTATTCTCCCGGACCGGGTCTTTTCCAAGTAGTGGTGACCCGGCCTTGGCTCCCTATCTGGGGAGTGTCTCGAGACTTAAGTCTGCCATGGGAGGACGTACAAGTACCTCCTCATCTTTGGGACCAAGTGTCCCCAGGCCTAGCCACATTCCCCGCCCTCACGGGGCTCGTAGGGAGAAGCTAGGCCTCTGGTCTGCCATCTACCCCGCCCCAAAGGGGCTCGTGGGGATGGCAGTCTTATGAGCTGCAGATGGTAGCAACTCAGGCTATTTTACACGAGGGTCATTAAGGTTACAAGTCACCTGTTGTGACTGTAAACCGCCAGTCAACGATACCTTAAAGAACAAAAGGGCACAATACCGTGACTGGACCAATAAACAAATAAATCGTACATAAATGGTTAGAGTCGGACCGAAACGTTGTTGTAATCTTCTGTCTCCTATGTGCGGGTTATTTGTATAAGAATACTTAAATCCCGAAAATAGGGAGGACAGTATATTATCAGTGTATATATACTGAGGTATACACCTATTATGTATATACACTGAGGTATACACCTATCATATGTATACATTGAGGTATACACCTATCATGTATATGCACTGAGGTATACACCTATCATATATTAACACTGAGGTATACACCTATCATATATTAACACTGAGGTATACACCTATCATGTATATACACTGAGGCATACACCTATCATGTATATACACCGAGGTATACACCTATCACGTACATACATTGAGATATATACCTATCATGTACATACACTGAGGTATACACCTACCAGGCCGGGTCGCGGGGGCGTTGACCCCCGAACTCTCTCCA
>NC_069460.1:4187288-4197288 GCF_026875155.1 Cherax quadricarinatus
TTGGACACAGTAACAAGGGGACACAGTTGGAAGCTGAAGACACAGATGAATCACAGGGATGTTAGGAAGCATTTCTTCAGCCACAGAGTAGTCAGTAAGTGGAATAGTTTGGGAAGCGATGTAGTGGAGGCAGGATCCATACATAGCTTTAAGCAGAGGTATGATAAAGCTCACGGCTCAGGGAGAGTGACCTAGTAGCGATCAGTGAAGAGGCGGGGCCAGGAGCCCGGACTCGACCCCCGCAACTTCAACTAGGTGAGTACAACTAGGTGAGTACACATACATACACACACACACACACACACACACACACACACACACACACACACACACACACCACACACACACACACACACAAAGACAGGATGTTCCAGAGACTGGACACAACAACACGGGGACACAGTTGGAAGCTGAAGACACAGATGAATCACAGCGATGTTAGGAAGTATTTCTTCAGCCACAGAGTAGTCAGGAAGTGAAATAGTTTGGGAAGCGATGTAGTGGAGGCAGGATCCATACATAGCTTTAAGCAGAGGTACGATAAAGCTCATGGTTCAGGGAGAGTGAGCTAGTGGCGACCAGTGAAGAGGCGGAGCCAGGAGCTTGGACTCGACCCCTGCAACCTCAACTAGGTGAGTAACTAGGTGAGTACACACACACACACACACACACACACACACACACACACACACACACACACATAGGTCAAGTGCCTATTGATAAGTGCCTTTGACCACTGGTAACTAACTAACAAACTCAAAACAGAGTATAACCAAACAGCCCAAAACAATCATACAAAAAACAAAAAACACATGAAACAACAGCAAATAAAACAAAACACAACAGCAGATAAAACATTAAACCGCAGCGCGTGTCAAACGAAAGCCTTCTCGGGGCACTCTGGGACTTACCCATAAGATAGAGAATAAACCAGTCACCTATCTGGCACTCCTTGGAGACAGCTTCCACCTTCTCTGCGGAGGCCAGGCGAGAGCGGCCCCTCAACAAGAGGTGACGAAAACCGGGTGAAAATGTAGCCAGTCTGTACAGGAGACCAAAGGCGGAGATCACAGCTACCAGCACGAACCTGCAGAGACCAAATATTATTATTATTATTATTAATTATTACTACTGTTATTTTTTTTATTATTCCAGCTTTTATTATTATTATTATTTTATTTATTATTATTATTTATTATTATTATTATTATTATTATTATTATTATTATTTTTAATATTAATATTATTATTATTATTATTATTATTATTATTATTATTATTATAATTATTATTATTATTATTATTATTATTATTATTATTATTATTATTATTAATTATTATTATTATTTTATTATTATTTTATTAATATTATTGTTATTATTACTGTTGTTGTTATTATTATTATTATTACTATTGTTATTCCTGTTGTTGCTGTTGTTATTATTTCTATTATTATTATTCTTGTAGCTATTATTATTTCTGTTATTATTATTATCGCTCGAATAACGTTATTTTTCTTAGAATTCATAAGCAAACTCTTGCTTCACTATCCAGTGAATAGAATTTATTTTCACAAATCAGTCCATTTACAGCCGGGAAAGATAAGTAGAAGAAGGAAATCAGTCCCCATCATCCAGAAATTATGATACATAACACTTTATGGGGTACACGGGTAGGCCTAAGAAAATTAGGCCTCGTGTCAAATAAGAAATGACTCTATTGAACTGGTCGCCATTTGACTATCACGAAGGTCAGTACATTTTTTTAGTCTTCACAAAAAATAATGGCTAGAAGTTTAGTAAATCCTTCAATTTTCAACCTCAAATATAGACTATGTCGTGGTTCTGTCTATCCATTATATAGCCATAATGGTTTTACATTGTCTACTCGAGCGTATACAAAGTGGCTTGAGGCGTACAGCTGTTAATTTGCCTTCAGTACGCAATCTGCTAGGAGAAAGACTATTTCTTTCACGCTGTTTACATTTGTAAACTTGAATCCCATTCCTTCGAAAGTGTTGGTTATTTGTGAATTGTTCCAGTTACGGCAGTGTGAGTTATATTCTTCCCTGCGCTCGGGTAAACACAGACTCCTGACACCTTGTTAGAGCACAAGATTGATACTTACCGTACGTTATGTACTGTCAGGTTACCCTCTAGACTCAGTCTAAAGTGTGTTTACATTGCTGAACTTATCCAGATCACATCGGCGTACTTTTAAACCAATCCGCCTGGTACTATAGCTCATTACAACCCTAATAACCGTGGAACCAGTGTTACTCACCATAAAATATACTCTATAACTTTTAAAGAAAAGAAAGATAATTTGCATAGGGGAAGAAAATAAATCTTTTCCTCAAGGCACAACGAATAATTAAAGGTCATTTTGTGTCTATTAATAATAAAAAGTCGCAATATCGTGGATGGGCCAGTCCACAAAAACTTGCAAAAGGAAAATAAATCATACGACGATGTTTGGGTCCACTCAAGACTATTTGTCAATAGTCCATGACGGACAGAAACATCGTAATAAGGTTCCTCTACGAGGAACATCTCTGTCTTACCACTTGGTGGCTTTAACCCATTCGTCTGTACTCTATAACTCACCAGAACCAGAGGAAGACGAAGATCTTCTGGTTTAGGATGTTGAGAGGGAGAACACAGAGAGCATCGTGTCTCATGATGGTCCCTGAAGGACCAAACTTGTGGAAAGTGCACTTAGTCACCTTGGGGAAGATCTCATCCATGGGGTCGTGGCCGCTGCTGGAGTCCTGACTGTAGTTTAGCACCCGTGGTCCGTACTTGGCGAACCCGAGGTCCAGGAACCTGTAAAGGGTAAATGGTGTAATTTAATGGAGCCAGAAGAAGCAACTGGAACATTTCTAACCCTCAGGAACCCGAAGTACTGAATTTTTAAAGAATATGCAGAAGTACACATCAAATTTATATGACCTCCTGGTGGTGAATGACGAGGGATTGTAGCGAAGTTTTAACGACCCTGTTGTATACTGCAATTTCTCAAAGCTCACTAAAGTGAGAGAGTAAAAAATGTGGGAACTAAAAGCTGGGAACTTAAACGATAACCCTGTAAGAAAGAAGAAATTGGCACAATACCGTGACTGGAACAATACACAGGAGGAAGAAACTTGGACTAGTTAATGATCCTAAGTTATTTGCATAATATTGTAAGTCCTTAAACATATGTTTACAGTATGGAATGGGAGTACTATTATTATATTCATGGGGAAGATCCATATCCATTCCTCAGTGCCTGGGGAAAGAGAGATAATTATATTCCATTATAGAAAAAGGACGGTAGCGCCAGTTTCTCGGATCACAATCTCTCACCGGCATCAAATGATAAATGAAGAATAGATAAGTATCTTAATGTTTACTCGTTATTTACTGGGTTTTCGTGAATTAACATAAAAAAGCCACCGGGCAGCGGTTGCAACCATTCAAAAGTGACCCACAATACAAAGAGGACGTGCCTAGTATGGGCCAACAGGCGTACGACAATGCTCCTACTTGCTTTGAGGTTTTCTCGGTCCGTCTGGACAACAATCATTCACTCGTGAGAAAGAACAAAAAGTCACAATATCGTGAAACAGTACACAAATAACCCGCACATAGAAAAATTTACGGCGAAGTTTTGGTGCTACTTGGACCATTTACAAGTCACACTAAGACACGAGAGTGATGGAGGTAGTATATATAGGCGTCGCTGTCACACTTATCTATATATACTGCCTCCCTCACTCTCGTGTCTTAGTGCAATATTGTCTTTTATTACATTAATGGTCCGCAATACGATAAGTTGAAGATTAACATATGTGTCCAACACCTGTGTATGTATCTATATTTTTTTGCAAACTAGGGGTTTCTTCAGTTCAGTACAGGGATTATGTCCTCGGTATCTTAGCCTTGACTGAACTAGAGCTGATGCATGAGGATGGAGACTCATACACTGGAATCAGAAGATTGTGTGCGTGTGTGCGTGTGTGTGTTCCGTCTCTCAACGGGCGATGACCAAGAAGAAATTCTTATAATGACAGACGTGCAGAAGAATGCGCCCAGCTCAGGAGGCAAACTTTTTCGTGTTTTTTTTTGTTGCAAGTTTTACTGTTTAGTGTCTGGGCTCATCCTTCTGCATTATATATATATATATATATATATATATATATATATATATTATATATATATATATATATATATATATATATATATATATATATATATATATATATATATATGCAAAACAACCACTCTGAAAGAATAGAGAAATTCCAAGCGCTTTCGTGACTACTCACATTATCAAGGAACTATGAAAGTAAAGCATCCAAGGAAGCTATATAAGGGGTCTGGCCAACACCTCACTATCAGATCCCACAACGGTTAAACACCTGACGCGCGCCGGCCCAACTGAACAGGTCCTTTGCACAACTCACCAACAAACTATTCTACCCAAGAAAATTTAAAAATTATTATTTGTCCAGTGTATTATTAAATTCTTCCCAAATTCTATTAATTATAAATGGATCTAATTTATATAAACCAAAGGAAATATTCATATTATTGTCAAAACTGCTTTTTATGAAACAAGATTCAATTATATTCCTGTCGACCATGGACTTGCTTGATACTACTTTCTCAACTTTTTGAAAATCAATTGGATGGTTAAAATCTCTTACATGAATAAATAGAGCATTGGAATCTTGTCCAGTTCTAATGCTATATTTATGTTGTTTTAATCTTAGTTCGAGATTTTTACCAGTTTGACCGTAATAAACTTTATCGCAAATTTTACAAGGAATCTTATAGACACATCCATCAGCATTTTGGGGGGATTCTTTATCAAAAGTTTTTTTACTGTATCAAGATTTTTGAATACAACTTTAATATTAAAAGTCTTAAGAAGAGAAGGCATGTCAACCAAGTTTTAATGGTAAGGGAGAACCAACAAATTTTTAGTTGAATAAGGCTGGTTGTCCCTTTTTGGATTGTAAAAAGCATTTCTAGCAACTTTAATAGATTTATCAATTACATTTCTTGCGTATTTTAAATCATTCCCTATTTCATAAATTTTGGATATTTCCTCATCTATGAACTCAGGACTACAAATTCGTAAAGCTCTCAAAAACATTGATGAGAAAACAGACAGTTTGACTCTATCTTGATGCGAGGAATAATAGTGGACATAGGAACAGTTATTTGTAGGTTTTCTGTAAATTTTAAATTTGAATTCATTACCCTTAATAATTAAAACATCTAGAAAAGGCAATGAGTTATTTTCTTCAAACTCAACAGTAAAGTTTATAGAATGGGCTAAGCTATTTAATTTTCCAAGGAAATGGTGTATATCTACTTTTTTTGGGCATAAGACAAAAAAATATCATCAACATATCTGAACCATTTAGCTCTGTTAGGGAGGATTGTGATAAGCAACCTTGTTTCAAAAAATTCCATGTATAGGTTACTAAGAACGGGTTTGAAAGAGGATTTCCCATTGCCATACCAAGCTTCTGAGTGTAAAACTTATCATTAAATACAAATTTTGCATCAACAATGCAAAGTTTAATAAGTTTAATGATAGTAGGAACTGGCAATGGTAAATCATAGTTAACGAGTTCTTCAGATAAGAAATTAATAAATCATCAACAGGAACTTTCGTAAACAAGGAAGTAACATCAAAACTAACCATGTTAAAATCATTAAAGTCAGTCAAGGAGTTTTAATTTATCAACCAAGTCTATGTTGTTTTTAACATTAAAGTTAGAAATTTTGCCAACAATAGGACTCAAAATATCAACAAGCCATTTGGATAATTTATATGAAACTGACCCTATGGAGCTAATAATTGGTCTGACTGGATTCCCTGGTTTGTGTGTTTTATTAGTCCATACATGTAAGGTAAAGATGGATTAGTGGAAGTAAATTGCTTGACTAATTAATCTTTGCCTTTCAGTAGAAGTTTTATTGTTTTATTAAAATTGCTGTTAACGGTTTCTAGGGGATTTTTCCTAAGTTTAGAATAGGTTTCAGTATCATCTAAGAGATTATTCATTTTTTCTTGGTAATCATTTTCTTTCATAATTACTATTTCATTTATTTTGTCTGCTTTAGTAAGGCGCAAATTTTTGTTGTTATTAAGTGTATCATAAGACTTAAAGAATCTTTGAGGGCAATTGGGAATGTTTGGTTTTAACATAGAGCTATGATACACTTAATAACAACAAAAATTTGCGCCTTACTAAAGCAGACAAAATAAATGCAATAGTAATTATGAAAGAAAATGATTACCAAGAAAAAATGAATAATCTCTTAGATGATACTGAAACCTATTCTAAACTTAGGAAAAATCCCCTAGAAACCGTTAACAGCAATTTCAATAAAACAATAAAACTTCTACTGAAAGGCAAAGATGAATTAGTCAAGCAATTTACTTCCACTAATCCATCTTTACCTTACATGTATGGACTAATAAAAACACACAAACCAGGGAATCCAGTCAGACCAATTATTAGCTCCATAGGGTCAGTTTCATATAAATTATCCAAATGGCTTGTTGATATTTTGAGCCCTATTGTTGGCAAAATTTCTAACTTTAATGTTAAAAACAACATAGACTTGGTTGATAAATTAAGCTCCTTGACTGACTTTAATGATTTTAACATGGTTAGTTTTGATGTTACTTCCTTGTTTACGAAAGTTCCTGCTGATGATTTATTAAGTTTCTTATCTGAAGAACTCTATGATTTACCATTGCCAGTTCCCACTATCATTAAACTTATTAAACTTTGCATTGTTGATGCAAAATTTGTATTTAATGATAAGTTTTACACTCAGAAGTTTGGTATGGCAATGGGAAATCCTCTTTCACCTGTTCTTAGTAGAATATACATGGAAATTTTTGAAACAAGGTTGCTTAACACAATCCTCCCTAATAGAGCTAAATGGCTCAGATATGTTGATGATATTTTGTGTTTTATGCCCAAAAATGTAGATATACACCATTTCCTTGGAAAATTAAATAGCTTAGCCCATTCTATAAACTTTACTGTTGAGTTTGAAGAAAATAACTCATTGCCTTTTCTAGATGTTTTAATTATTAAAGGTAATAATGAATTCAAATTTAAAATTTACAGAAAACCTACAAATAACTGTTCCTATGTCCACTATTATTCCTCGCATCAAGATAGAGTCAAACTGTCTGTTTTCTCATCAATGTTTTTGAGAGCTTTACGAATTTGTAGTCCTGAGTTCATAGATGAGGAAATATCCAAAATTTATGAAATAGGTAACGATTTAAAATACCCAAGAAATGTAATTGATAAATCTTTTAAAGTTGCTAGAAATACTTTTTTTAAAAACCAAAAAAGGGACAACCAGCCTTATTCAACTAAAAATATGTTGGTTCTCCCTTACCATGAAAACTTGGTTGATATGCCTTCTCTTCTTAAGGCTTTTAATATTAAAGTTGTATTCAAAAATCTTGATACAGTAAAAAAACTTTTAATAAAGAATTCCCCCCAAAATGCTGATGGATGTGTCTATAAGATTCCTTGTAAAATTTGCGATAAAGTTTATTACGGTCAAACTGGTAAAAATCTCGAACTAAGATTAAAACAACTAAATATAGCATTAGAACTGGACAAGATTCCAATGCTCTATTTATTCATGTAAGAGATTTTAACCATCCAATTGATTTTCAAAAAGTTGAGAAAGTAGTATCAAGCAAGTCCATGGTCGACAGGAATATAATTGAATCTTGTTCATAAAAAGCAGTTTTGACAATAATATGAATATTTCCTTTGGTTTATTAAATTAGATCCATTTATAATTAATAGAATTTGGGAAGAATTTAATAATACACTGGACAAATAATAATTTTTAAATTTTCTTGGGTAGAATATTTTTTTGGTGAGTTGTGGAAAGGACCTGTCCAGTTGGGCCGGCGCGCGTCAGGTTTTTTAACCGTTGTGGGATCTGATAGTGAGGTGTTGGCCAGACCCCTTATATAGCTTCCTTGGATGCTTTACTTTCATAGTTTCTTGATAATGTGAGAAGTCACGAAAGCGCTTGGGAATTTCTTATTCTTTCAGAGTGGTTGTTTTGCATATTCTGAAATCACATGTTTACTGTGATCTTATTGCATATATATATATATGTATATATATATATATATATATATATATATATATATATATATATATATATATATATATATATATATATTTTATATATATATATATCTATATATATTATATATATATATATATATATAATATATATATATATATATATATATATATATATATATATATATATATATATTATATATATATATATATATATACATGTCGTGCCGAATAGGCAGAACTTGCGATCTTGGCTTAAATAGCAACGTTCATCTTGCCATATAGGACAAGCGAAAATTTGTGTATGCAATAATTTCGCCAAAATCATTCTGAACCTAACGAAAAAAATGTATTTCACTGTGTTTGTTTAGTATTAAATTATTGTAAACAAATCTAAAATATATTTAGTTGGGTTAGGCTAAAATGAATTGCGCTTGTTATTATTAGGTTAGGTAAATTTTCTAAGATTCTTTTGGTGCAAAATAAAAAAAATTACATTAATATTAATGAAAAAATATATATTTAAACGTATAAGAGAAAATTTCAGAAAGGACTAATTTTAAATGAGTTCTTGCTAATTGACCCGTTTTACATATTCGGCACGACATATATATATATATATATATATATAATATATATATATATATATTATATATATATATAATATATATTATATATATATATATATATATATATATATATATTATATATATATATATATATATTATATATATTATCAAAGCATAAAAATAAATATCTTCAACATGGGCAGAGACGAGGCAGAGAGCCACAATTACATTAACTCCAGTATGCCTGGATTTCCTGGAGTCAGAGCTGGATTACCCCATCACCGGCGGTGCTCATTCCAACTGAGTTACCTCTTATGCTCTCTCTCTTCCTTTCTATTTGATGTTTTGCTGCTATTATTGCATGCATTGGGAAACGTTTAACCCGGAGGTGTCATGAGGTGCCTGGGGAATGGAAGATAATGAGGTTTGATTCAAGCAAGGGGTTGGTAGCTACAATTCCATGGAGAAATAGCTTATCGTCAGAATCAAGTTCCGCCCAACTTTGACCGGTGTTTGCAGTTGAGATCATAGAAGTGTTGAAATCTGTCAGCAAGAGCTAGGAGATTTTAAAGAGGCAATGAGAACACTTGACGATATCCTCATTGTCCCACTGAAGTCTCCCAGCTCAGACTGACAGATTTCGACATCTGGTATGAGCTCCATCCTGCGTTAAGAAATATGACATGGAGGCAGCTTTTGTTTACACTGAGTAAGATACAAGTACAATAGTTGGGTCACAGTTGCATGTGTGTCTTATTCATCAACTCGTCGCTATTGTATATCATTTTCAACATATTTGTTAACTCTGTCATATAGAATAGTGTTGCAACACTTGATATATTCAAAGTTTGCGAAATAAAATTCATTTTTGTCAAGGAAATAAAGAAATGCTGACTTAATGACTAAAAGCCACAATACAATGGTTGAAACAATTCACGCACACACAAAAAGATCTATTCTTTGGGGAAGAAACTTTTGACCTGACCACTTCCATGTCACATCTAAATTTTTCCAGAAAAGAAGGAGGCTGGAAGTGTTATTCGTGACCAGAAACTAACCGGTCAGTGAGGTAGAACTGGCCAATCACGTTCACGAAGTTCAGGACTTCGCACACGAAGAACTGGTAGGCGTAAAGGTTGTGGTGGTGGAGGTTCTTGCCAAAGTAATCCACAGCGATGCTCACCCGCTTCTTCCTGATCTCGGAGCTGGAGACGGGGGAATTGAGCTCAGCTACAAGACTCTTTACTCGTTCCCCTTCCCAGCCCTTCCACATGTACCGTGGTATGTAGAACAT
>NC_069460.1:4202288-4219788 GCF_026875155.1 Cherax quadricarinatus
CCCTGTACCCACCACAGCAACTTGGTACTTCCCCTGTACCCACCACAGCAACTTGGTACTTCCCGTGTACCCACCACAGCAACACGGTACTTCCCCTGTACCCACCACAGCAACTTGGTACTTCCCGTGTACCCACCACAGCAACACGGTACTTCCCCTGTACCCACCACAGCAACTTGGTACTTCCCGTGTACCCACCACAGCAACACGGTACTTCCCCTGTACCCACCACAGCAACACGGTACTTCACCTGTACCCACAACAGCAACACGGTACTTCCCGTGTACCCACCACAGCAACACGGTACTTCCCCTGTACCCACCACAGCAACTTGGTACTTCCCGTGTACCCACCACAGCAACACGGTACTTCCCGTGTACCCACCACAGCAACACGGTACTTCACCTGTACCCACAACAGCAACACGGTACTTCCCGTGTACCCACCACAGCAACACGGTACTTCCCCTGTACCCACCACAGCAACACGGTACTTCACCTGTACCCACAACAGCAACACGGTACTTCCCGTGTACCCACCACAGCAACACGGTACTTCCCGTGTACCCACCACAGCAACACGGTACTTCACCTGTACCCACAACAGCAACACGGTACTTACCGTGTACCCACCACAGCAACACGGTACTTCACCTGTACCCACAACAGCAACACGGTACTTCCCGTGTACCCACAACAGCAACACGGTACTTCCCCTGTACCCACCACAGCAACTTGGTACTTCCCGTGTACCCACCACAGCAACACGGTACTTCCCGTGTACCCACCACAGCAACACGGTACTTCACCTGTACCCACAACAGCAACACGGTACTTCCCGTGTACCCACCACAGCAACACGGTACTTCACCTGTACCCACCACAGCAACACGGTACTTCACCTGTTCCCACCACAGCAACTTGGTACTTCCCGTGTACCCACCTCAGCAACTTGGTACTTCCCGTGTACCCACCACAGCAACACGGTACTTCACCTGTACCCACCACAGCAACACGGTACTTCACCTGTACCCACCACAGCAACACGGTACTTCCCGTGTACCCACCACAGCAACACGGTACTTCCCCTGTACCCACCACAGCAACACGGTACTTCACCTGTACCCACCACAGCAACACGGTACTTCCCGTGTACCCACCACAGCAACACGGTACTTCACCTGTACCCACCACAGCAACACGGTACTTCCGTGTACCCACCACAGCAACACGGTACTTCACCTGTACCCACCACAGCAACACGGTACTTCCCGTGTACCCACCACAGCAACACGGTACTTCACCTGTACCCACAACAGCAACACGGTACTTCCCGTGTACCCACCACAGCAACACGGTACTTCACCTGTACCCACAACAGCAACACGGTACTTCCCGTGTACCCACCACAGCAACACGGTACTTCACCTGTACCCACCACAGCAACACGGTACTTCACCTGTACCCACCACAGCAACTTGGTACTTCCCGTGTACCCACCACAGCAACTTGGTACTTCCCGTGTACCCACCACACCAACACGGTACTTCACCTGTACCCACCACAGCAACACGGTACTTCACCTGTACCCACCACAGCAACACGGTACTTCCCCTGTACCCACCACAGCAACTTGGTACTTCCCGTGTACCCACCACAGCAACACGGTACTTCACCTGTACCCACCACAGCAACACGGTACTTCCCGTGTACCCACCACAGCAACTTGGTACTTCCCGTGTACCCACCACAGCAACACGGTACTTCCCCTGTACCCACCACAGCAACACGGTACTTCACCTGTACCCACCACAGCAACACGGTATTTCCCCTGTACCCACCACAGCAACTTGGTACTTCCCGTGTACCCACCACAGCAACACGGTACTTCCCCTGTACCCACCACAGCAACACGGTACTTCACCTGTACCCACCACAGCAACTTGGTACTTCCCGTGTACCCACCACAGCAACACGGTACTTCCCCTGTACCCACCACAGCAACACGGTACTTCACCTGTACCCACCACAGCAACACGGTACTTCCCCTGTACCCACCACAGCAACTTGGTACTTCCCGTGTACCCACCACAGCAACACGGTACTTCACCTGTACCCACCACAGCAACACGGTACTTCCCCTGTACCCACCACAGCAACACGGTACTTCACCTGTACCCACCACAGCAACACGGTACTTCCCCTGTACCCACCACAGCAACTTGGTACTTCCCGTGTACCCACCACAGCAACACGGTACTTCACCTGTACCCACCACAGCAACACGGTACTTCCCCTGTACCCACCACAGCAACACGGTACTTCACCTGTACCCACCACAGCAACACGGTACTTCCCCTGTACCCACCACAGCAACTTGGTACTTCCCGTGTACCCACCACAGCAACACGGTACTTCACCTGTACCCACCACAGCAACACGGTACTTCCCCTGTACCCACCACAGCAACTTGGTACTTCCCGTGTACCCACCACAGCAACACGGTACTTCACCTGTACCCACAACAGCAACACGGTACTTCCCGTGTACCCACCACAGCAACACGGTACTTCACCTGTACCACCACAGCTAACACGGTACTTCACCTGTACCCACAACAGCAACACGGTACTTCCGTGTACCCACCACAGCAACACGGTACTTCACCTGTACCCACCACAGCAACTTGGTAACTTCCCGTGTACCCACCACAGCAACACGGTACTTCCCTGTACCCACCACAGCAACACGGTACTTCACCTGTACCCACAACAGCAACACGGTACTTCCCGTGTACCCACCACAGCAACACGGTACTTCACCTGTACCCACCACAGCAACTTGGTACTTCCCGTGTACCCACCACAGCAACACGGTACTTCCCCTGTACCCACCACAGCAACACGGTACTTCACCTGTACCCACCACAGCAACACGGTACTTCCCCTGTACCCACCACAGCAACACGGTACTTCACCTGTACCCACCACAGCAACACGGTACTTCCCGTGTACCCACCACAGCAACACGGTACTTCACCTGTACCCACCACACCAACACGGTACTTCACCTGTACCCACCACAGCAACACGGTACTTCACCTGTACCCACCACAGCAACACGGTACTTCCCGTGTACCCACCACAGCAGCACGGTACTTCCCGTGTACCCACCACAGCAACACGGTACTTCCCGTGTACCCACCACAGCAACACGGTACTTCTCGTGTACCCACCACAGCAACACGGTATTTCCCGTGTACCCACCACAGCAACACGGTACTTTCTTTACTGACAACATCACGGATCTGCCTATCTCCTCTCCTCACAAGACAAGCACCAGGCAAGCACTAGGCAAACACCAGGCAAGCACCAGACGAACCTGGCCCATGGTCGGGCCTCTCTCGGAACTCATCAAAGGTATATCAAACGCATCATCTCGCTTAACATCTGATTTCCTCTTCAGCGGAGGGCACCAACAACCTAGTTGATCAGACCAGCAACCAGGAGGCCTGGTCTGGGACCAGCTCGTTCGGGCTATAACCTCTGGAAAAGACTACAGGTTACCTCTCCAGTCTTCTGATTGACCTGATAATGGATCTTCAAAGAAGCGAAAGGTTATCTAAAGTCTTCCCTCCTGTTTTAAGTAATTAGCAAATTGTTATTAATAGCGTGGTGATGGGTGGTATTTAGGTTTGATCCAAGGAAGGGAAGAGGTAGCTCCTTGCACACAGGAGCACATCACTCTGAGAATAGATGAATAGGGTAGGGAAATAGGAAAGAGGTAGCTCTTTGCACACAGGAGCACATCACTCTGAGAATAGGTGAATAGGGTAGGGAAATAGGAAATAGGTGAGAGGTTACTCTAAAATGGGACCTAACAGTCAGATGACTGAGGTGAGGGGTGGCAGGTGGTTCTTGACTGATGATTGGGAAAACAGGTGGTTCGTGACCAATGTTAGGGGCAACAGGTGGTTCCTGACTGATGATAGGGGAAACAGGTGGTTTCCTGACTAACGGTAGGGAAACAGGTGGTACCTAACTGATGATATGGGAAACAGGTGGTTCCTGACCAATGTTAGGGGTAGCAGGTGGTTCCTGACTGATGATAGGGGAAGCAGATGGTTCCTGACTGATGATAGGGGAACAGGTGGTACCTAAGAAATAGCCGAAGAAAAAAATAGGTATCTATGGGACGAGGTATCACTTATGGAAAATTAAATATGTATATTTCCTGTAGGAATAAACTCAAATGTAAATATGGACCAGGAGGGTGTAAATATGGGCCAGTAGGTGTAAATATGGACCAGTGTGGTGTAAGATGATGTAAGCACTGACCTGAAAGAAGAAAAATAACACGACCCACTGATAGTAAGAATGGTGACGGATGACGTATTCTTCCCCAACCTCGTCGTTCTTTTGCAAGATGCTAACACGACTAGCGACGCCGGGATGGGCTACCTCCTCCCCTACGACGCCTCCAGTCAGCGCTGGAATCGTGTAAGTCGACTGTATCCAGCAAAACACGTCGATCGTGTTACTGTTGATAGCATCGACCATACAGTCAATGGGGTCACCGAAATACTGTCTTTTAGTCACGAGGATACTGAATGCCAGGAGAATGATGGCAGTCACTCGGTAATGTAAAGTGAAAATCAAGTTGTCGATTTTCACCTGATCAATTTTCAGCAAGTGGTGGATGGCGCCGAATAAGTCAAACATTTCAACGGTAACCGGTGAGTATACGAAGCAGAACCTGTGTCACGATTAGTGGACGGCGGATCGAGCCTCCAGTATCACTTCCACTGAATGAATCACAAAATTTTAGCACTTTTACAAAAGGTAAACAAATCTCCAATGGGCTGCCGTGGCCGGGCGAGTGAGTGTAAGGGAAGAACAAAGTGCTGGAACCGCACCTCTGGACTCAACTTGATCAACTGAGCGGCAAGAACCACGTAACCGGTAACGATAAACTCACTCGGCGGGTTACCTGCATAGACTGTACTGTTCCACCAGTGTTATTGTAAGTAAGTTTATTCGGGTACCGTTACACATAAATACAGTTACACAAATTATTATACATAGTAACATGTGTAAATTACTTAGGATAACCAAAAAAAAAAAGAGAATCCAAAAAAGTGACTTATTTCCATTGGAGTTCTTGGGAAATAACGGGAAATAATGTAGTTTTTATCATATATGAGAACGAAAAGTGCAAAATATATTCTTAGGAGACAGTGAGAGGTTAGCAGAGGTTGTTTCATGAGCTCAAACGTGTGTGTGTGTGTGTGTGTGTGTGTGTGTGTGTTCAGTGCGTGTTGAATGCAGGAGTTCCAAGGTCTCGCCTGGAGGGCTCCAGTGTGGTCTGGGTTGGGAGGAGTTAGTGTTTCCACCTCCCAGGCAGAGCTTCCACCAGTACCACCACTCGTAGGGGTTCCTCGTAGCTCACTGGTGAGAGCATTCGAGTCCCTGACACGGAAAATGTTGAGGAAAATTTCCTTACATCCCAAGTTGTCAGGGTGACTAGCTAATGGATTCTTTCTCTTATGAGATGGATATTTGTGCATTGAAGTAAAAGGAAAATTTATATATAAAAAAAGTAGGAAAGGGGAATCTAAAAAAAAAAATAGAGTAAAAGTCTGAAGAACGTAACTACAGAGAGAACCAAGGAAGATCAGAGAGGAAGGAGAGCACACTCTCTGTGTTCTAACGCAACTCTTCAAGAGCCGGTGAAGGGCTCTTGGAAAACTTCAATTAACTTTTATTCATGCATGAAGAAATATAAAACAGGTTCCAATAATATATCTTTACAGCTAGACGCCATGTTGCTCTTCATGAGGTCCACATATTTCTCATAAGCGTTTTGAGGAGGCAAACCTGGGATTCATGATATGAGGTTTGACTTTCTCATATTATTTAGCAAAATTGGATACATCAGTTGTTTACTACTGCTCTCTTTTATGCGATATTTGCATATAAATAAAAGCTGCCTTTGATTAAAACACGTGTTGATTAAACACGTGTTGATTAAAACAAGTGTTGATTAAATCATGTGTTGATTAAAACACGTGTTGATTAAAATACGTGTTGATTAAAACATGTGTTGATTATATCATTTGTTGATTAAAACATGTGTTGATTAAAACACGAGTTGATTAAAATACGTGTTGATTAAAACACGTGTTGATTAAGACAAAGGTGTGCAACAGGTGTTGCACACCTGTTGCCTTTGTATTTGACTGACGAAGCCTATTGTGTAGGGGAAACGTTTTAATAATAAAGATACACAGCTGTTGCACATGAGTCATAATCATCAACTTTTCTGCGTAACACTTACACATATTGTGTTGAAACCCAACAGCCTGAGCCGAAAGATTTCATTCAGGTGAATGATACCAACGCCTAGTATCCGATTACAGATACCTGTAATCGGATACTAATTAATTAATACTAAGTACATAACGATTATAATCATCAATTCATCAATCTTCAAGACTGATGGAGTGAACACATTGATTCCAGGCTGAGTGACTGATTACCTCAAACTCCTCGTTTTCTACCGTTCTTCTTTGTATTGGACTGATGAAGCTACTGTGTGGCGAAACGTTTCCTCAATGAAGATTCCCGAAATTTGTACAAGTGTCTCAACTTGTACTTGGTAAAAAACACTTGTCCTAGTATTGTAACATGTTGACCCTCCGCAGCCATATTGAAAAGACTGATTATTGTCATTATTTTCAGAGGAAAGTGGCATACCCTGGGTGGTCATAAAGGCCCTGGAGAATGGGAGGTAATCAAATCTGAGCCATGAAAGAATAGTGTAGCTTTATCGCTACAGATCAAGAGCCCCCTTATTAACATCAAGGCCGGTAAGAACATCCCTCCTGTCCAGAAACCAACAACTAATACCGTGTAATGATACTGGTTAGGTTAGGTAAGATTTATTAGGAAACAAGTGTTTCCTGACGCGGGTTTTAGTCATATGATGACCCGCCGTTGGAGCTTTTGGTCACCTAACTGAGACCTTCCGCTGGCTTACCGGTCCACCCAATTAAAAATTATGGTCCTAGTTATAACCATTTGTCCTATTAAGAAAAAAAATAATGATACTGATTATTAAATATTCGCCGGTATTCTCCCGGCCCGGGCCTTTTCCAAGTGGTGGCCCGGCCTTGGCTCCCTCTTTAGGGAGTGTCTGAGACCTAAGTCTCCCATGGGAGGAGGTACAAGCACCTCCTCATCTTTGGGACCAACTGTCCCCAGGCCTAGCCACAAGCTAGGCCTCTCTGGTCTGCCATCCCCACCCCAAGGGGGCAAATGGGAATGACAGTCTTATGAGCTAAAGGCTCGGGCTCAGGCACCTACCCTACCCTAGAAGGGCTGGGCATGGTGTCGATGAATGATACTGATTTTTTTTTTTTTTTTTTTATTCGCCGGTATTCTCGCGGCCCGGGTCTTTTCCAAGTAGTGGTGACCCGGCCTTGGCTCCCTATCTGGGGAGTGTCTCGAGACTTAAGTCTCCCATGGGAGGAGGGACAAGTACCTCCTCATCTTTGGGACCAAGTGTCCCCAGGCCTAGCCACATTCCCCGCCCTCACGGGGCTCGTAGGGAGAAGCTAGGCCTCTGGTCTGCCATCTACCCCGCCTCGAAGAGGCTCGTGGGGATGGCAGTCTTATGAGCTGCAGATGGTAGCAAGCTCAGGCTAATACTGATCACCCCTATGTGAGTTTTAATTTTCTGAGACACTGAATTATTACAATTACGCTAATTTATGGTATAATTAATGTCCCTACCGTTCCTCTATCTTCTGTGTGCTGTAATTTAGGTGAAAGATTTAATAACAATTTTAGTATAGTCCTGAATAATCCCTGTTCTTATTGAAATGATTATTGCCTGATAGCTCAAGTATAATTGGATAATTGTGATGATTTAGGGTAATAATTGGTTGATGCTGAGATAACATAAGCCAAACCTTCGAATATACAATCTCTCATTTCATGCAGAAATTTCCCCATCTCTCCTTAAAAAATAAATCCCATGACAAAGTGGCACTACACATAGTCTGTTACGTGTACTGGCACTGCACATAGTCTGTTATGTGTACTGGCACTGCACATAGTCTGTTATGTGTACTGGCACTGCACATAGTCTGTTACGTGTACTGGCACTACACATAGTCTGTTATGTGTACTGGCACTGCACATAGTCTGTTACGTGTACTGGCACTACACATAGTCTGTTACGTGTACTGGCACTACACATAGTCTGTTACGTGTACTGGCACTACACATAGTCCGTTACGTGTACTGGCACTGCACATAGTCTGTTACGTGTACTGGCACTGCACATAGTCTGTTACGTGTACTGGCACTACACATAGTCTGTTATGTGTACTGGCTCTACACATAGTCTGTTACGTGTACTGGCACTACAACCTGTCTCTTCCTGATACTGGCAAGTAAGTAAGTCAGTAAGTTTATTTAGTCACAGGTACACATAAGTACACTTATCATACGTAGTATAAAGTACCTAAAATAACCCCCAAAAAGTCAGACAAGGTGACTTATTTCCATTGGGGCACTTCCTGGTTTCCATTGCTTGATAATATAAGAAATTCCTAGAAATTTCTGAAAGAAATTCTCACACCTGAGGTATTTTTTTGTTAAGTGTTGATGGCCGACCTTCGATAGAGCGAATGCATTTTTTCAGTTCAAATATGTAGTTTCAGAATGGATAGTTTTTAAATAGATAGTTTCAAAATAGATATCTTCAAGATTAACAGCACTAGAATGATAGCTACGAGATATATAGCTTCTGTTCGATATTTTCTGATGGAAGAAAAGAGGAAGTGTAGGGCAGTGGGATAGAGTAGGAGGGAAATCTGGAGGGATGGCTGGGAGGGTAGAAGGATGGAGGTTGGGAGGGAGAGTGTGCAGGACTGCAGACGTGACCTTCAACTGCTGGAGGACACCAACCCTACCCACCTGCAGCCTGCCTCCTCTCTCTTCCTGTGATGGTATGTGTGCATGTACTCACCTATTTGTGGTTGCAGGGGTCGATTCACAGCTCCTGGCCCCGCCACTTTGCTAGTCGCTACTTGGTCCACTCTCTGGTTGTTCCAAGAGCCTTATAGTACCTCTCTCTCCAGATTATTCCACGTCCTGACAGCTCTAATGCTGAAGAAATACTTCCTAACATCCCTCTGACTTACCTGAGTGTGTGTGTGTACTGCTAGTTTGCGATGCTAAGGCTGGTTTGCGATGCTAGGGCTGATTTCAATCAAGACACTTTCTAGTTTACTTCTTGTCTAGCTAACAGGGATAAAATAATGTATGATAAGCGCTAAACCCATGCGAGTCATTTAGCACAAGACGTTGCAGAGGGTTGATCCTCCGTCTGCTGAGCACTAGTCAAAAGTACTTCATATTTGTATTCACCTAAATGTCCCCTCGTTAACCGAGAGCATAAGCATTTGTTAGCTGGAGTTCCGATGCATGAAGGAATGCTCGCGGGGGTCAACGGCCCCGCGGCAGGGTCCCGGACCAGGCCTCCCGGTGGATCAAGGCCAGAGATCATCCAAGCTCTTATCACTGGCCGTACGAACCACAGCCCGGATGGTCAGGAAATAATTTGAGGAACCTGACACATTATTTCTTGAAGTTTTCCGGAGGTCTGTTGGCAACTTCCCATATGCACGAAGGAAGGGGCGTTGGAAGAATGTTTGCAGCTCATCTCTCACAGACGGTGACGAAGGATCTTACGAAGTGTATCACCATGAATCCTCCACAGACGTAATCAAATTCGGCTTTGACGATCGTGAGGGAGAAAGAGATTCTACGGTTGGAACACTGACCTAACAACAGCAACAACAGCAAGAGCAGCACCACAACTACCACTAATAATAGCAATAGCAACAGCAGCAGCAGCAGCAGCAGCAGCACCACCACCACCACCACCACCACCACCACCACCACCACCAACAACAACAACAAACAGCAAGTAAAAAGGAAGTCAAAGGCAGTACCTGCCAGGATAACTTGCCCCCAAGTTCTAAACTTCTTGTGTCTGGCAACCAACCTCCAGCTGCTCTTCCTCGGCAGCGAGGCATCAAGTTCCCCTTAATTAACAGGTAAAACAACTGCTCCCATCCTTTAAAATGACGTAATTTATATATATATATATATATATATATATATATATATATATATATATATATATATATATATATATATATAATTATGAGAAGTCCCCAGAAATCATAGCAGTTACAGAAACAAAACTCACTGACAGAATAACAGATGCAATCTTCCCACCAGGATACCAAATCATATATATATATATATATATATATATATATATATATATATATATATATATATATATATATATATATATATATATATATATATATATATATATATATATATATGACTATAGGTGGTCGGCAAATTTTGACCCTCTACTGGAGTCCTCTTCAGCAGATATAAAATATGAGACTGGAACGTGTTTATATAGGAAGGGTGAGTCCCTGAGGTCAAGAGAGTAAGTGAGCGTGGAACATCAGGTCTGGAAGTAATTAAGATACCTAACTGTTGCATATATGTCTAATCTACTGTACCATTATTCCATTAATATATTGATATCTGAGAGATTGCCAAAAAGATGTCTACTTGTCTACTGTTGTCTACTCATCTTCTATTCTCCGTTCTCTCATTCCTTCCTTCGATAGCCACCTTATAAAACTATCCAGTGTAACGCAAACATATTTTAATAACATAAGCACCATTATCCTTAACATAATAGCGTATCAGTCGTATTTCCGTAGCTCTGTTGGTAGCGCATTCACCTCACACATTGAGGTCTATGGTTCGAACACCGGTACGGATGGAAACATTGGACATGTTTCCTTAAGACACCTGCTGTCCCTGGTCATCTAGCAGCAAGTAGGTACCTGGGTGTTAGTTGACTGGTGTGGGTCGCATCCTGAGGACAAAATTAATCTAATTTACCCGAATTGCTCTGGTCACAGACCGGGCTGCGGGGGCGTTGACCCCCGGAACTCTCTCCAGGTAAACTCCAGGTAAATAACAAGGGGCTTTCTATATAATTTGTCACTGATGTCACCTGTGGTCTGAATAAGTTGTATCATGTACTTGTAGAAATAAGGATTATTATTATTATTCCTGTACACTTGGTGGGGTGAGAGAGATGGGGGAATTGGGGTGAGAGGGAGGGGGTAATTGGAGTGGGGTGTTTGGGGAACGATGAGTGGGGTGGTGGTTGGTGTGGAGTGTGTCAACAGAGGAAGAGAGAGCGGGTGGGCCAGGGGTGGGCCAGGGGTGAGCCAGTGGTGGGCCAGGGGTGAGCCAGTGGTGGGCCAGGGGTGGGCAAGGGGAGTGGGCCAGGGGTGGAGATGGGAGGAGGGGGGCTGAACAAGTATAGCGGAAAAGGGTGATTTTCGAACCCGTTCGTTCTTCCGCTAATGATGTCACCACCTGTTTCCACCTGCCTCTCACCCCTCACACTTCACCCCTCCTCCCCCTCCTCCCCTTCCTTCCCACTCACCATCATCCCCCCCTCTCTCCACCACCCCTCACTTCCAGAACCGGTTTGGAAACACAGTGTTTCAAGCTCTCAGAGCTCTCAACAACACTGTAACACAAAGGGTCTGCATAAGTTGTATTATGTACTTGCAGAAATTATTATTATTATTATTATTATTATTATTATTATTATTTCAATTATAATTTCATTCTATTGGTACTCAGTATTATTATTATTATTATTATTATTATTATTATTATTATTATTATTATTATTATTATTATTATTATTATTATAATTATTATCTCAGTTATAATTTCATTCCATTCCTACCTCTGGAGTGACTATGTGTACCTGCATAATGATTGTGTATACTTGTATAATGACTGCATATACTCGTATAGTGATTGGGTAACTGTATATCTGGAGTATACCTGAAGGGTGTCTCGTGCGTCAACGCCCCCTCGGTCCGTTCTAGTTTGTATCTGTATAGTGAATGTATATACTTGTATAGTGACTGTGTATACTTGTATAGTGACTGTATGGTGAGAGTTTCTTCATGTGTATTGACTGTGTGTACCGATTTTATGACTATGTATCCTTGCAAAGTGACTGTGTACATGTATACTGAGAGTATGTATGTGTTTCATGACACACTCACACTGGTGACACACACCTAGATACACATACACACACACACACACACACACACACACACACACACACCACACACACACACACACACATACACACACACACACACACACACACACACACACACACACACACACACACACACACACACACACACATACACACACACACACACACACACACACACACAGAGGCGCTATGTGTACCCCTAACAACAATATTCAATACATCTATCGAAACAGGGAGATTGCCTGAGGCATGGAAGACAGCAAATGTAGTCCCAATCTTTAAAAAAGGAGACAGACATGAAGCATTAAACTACAGACCAGTGTCACTGACATGTATAGTATGCAAAATCATGGAGAAGATTATCAGGAGAAGAGTGGTGGAACACCTAGAAAGGAATGATCTCATCAACAGCAGCCAGCATGGTTTCAGGGACGGGAAATCCTGTGTCACAAACCTACTGGAGTTCTATGACATGGTGACAGCAGTAAGACAGAGAGAGAGGGGTGGGTGGATTGCATTTTCTTGGACTGCAAGAAGGCGTTTGACACAGTTCCACACAAGAGATTGGTGCAAAAACTGGAGGACCAAGCAGGGATAACAGGGAAGGCACTACAATGGATCAGGGAATACTTGTCAGGAAGACAGCAGCGAGTCATGGTACGTGGCAAAGTGTCAGAGTGGGCACCTGTGACCAGCGGGGTCCCGCAGGGGTCAGTCCTAGGACCAGTGCTGTTTCTGGTATTTGTGAACGACATGACGGAAGGAATAGACTCTGAGGTGTCCCTGTTTGCAGATGACGTGAAGTTGATGAGAAGAATACACTCGATCGAAGACCAGGCAGAACTACAAAGGGATCTGGACAGGCTGCAGACCTGGTCCAGCAATTGGCTCCTGGAGTTCAATCCCACCAAGTGCAAAGTCATGAAGATTGGGGAAGGGCAAAGAAGGCCGCAGACGGAGTACAGTCTAGGGGGGTCAGAGACTACAAACCTCACTCAAGGAAAAAGATCTTGGGGTGAGTATAACACCAGGCACATCTCCTGAAGCGCACATCAACCAAATAACTGCTGCAGCATATGGGCGCCTAGCAAACCTCAGAACAGCATTCCGACATCTTAATAAGGAATCGTTCAGGACCCTGTACACCGTATACGTTAGGCCCATATTGGAGTATGCGGCACCAGTTTGGAACCCACACCTAGCCAAGCACGTAAAGAAACTAAAGAAAGTGCAAAGGTTTGCAACAAGACTAGTCCCAGAGCTAAGAGGTATGTCCTACGAGGAGAGGTTAAGGGAAATCAACCTGACGACACTGGAGGACAGGAGAGATAGGGGGACATGATAACGACATACAAAATACTGAGAGGAATTGACAAGGTGGACAAAGACAGGATGTTCCAGAGATTGGACACAGTAACAAGGGGACACAGTTTGGAAGCTGAAGACACAGATGAATCACAGGATGTTAGGAAGTATTTCTTCAGCCACAGAGTAGTCAGTAAGTGGAATAGTTTGGGAAGCGATGTAGTGGAGGCAGGATCCATACATAGCTTTAAGCAGAGGTATGATAAAGCTCACGGCTCAGGGAGAGTGACCTAGTAGCGATCAGTGAAGAGGCGGGGCCAGGAGCTCGGACTCGACCCCCGCAACCTCAACTAGGTGAGTACAACTAGGTGAGTACACACACACACACACACACACACACACACACACACACACACACACACACACACATACACACACACACACACACACACACACACACACACACACACACACACACACACGCACACACTTCACGCTCTATACTCCCAGGAAGTTTCCAAATAAATTCCAAGACAACAAATATGAGCATTTTGTCATAAATTTTCCCCAGATACTCAAGAAAAATTTCCGTCTCTCCCGAGGACAAAAAACTTCAGGACGCAGGACACAACACACGAGCTGGATCAAAAGCAACTTTGAACATAAATTTTTTCCCAAAAAGAATTTTAAAGGCTACGCTATACACGGACGCAGAATTTTGCAAGAGTGACGAATGTGCAGAACTGAGCAATATCTCAGGGAACAAATATGAACTCGTAAAAAGGGGGCGAGTCTATACAAGGTTGAGAGTCCAGTGCTCCAGGAACGACAATGATTTATATATAATTTATATATATATTTATATTATATATATAATATATATATATATATAATATATATATATATATATATATATATACGAATATTTTATCTCGAGTAGTTTCTTGGACTTGTTAACAGTTCACTGCTTCAACTGTTCTCTCTTATGTATTTTTGCTTCTGTTTTGAGCGTTTATATAGACTCCAGAGGCGGAAGACTTGGGAACACATTAATACAAGTACGGTAAGCATTACAGAGAAAGCAGTTTGTTAAAGAGGGACTCAATGAGAGTGTGAGTGTCAAACAACGAGAGGGAATGCGTGTCCCCATAGGCTTTTATAACCTTTCTGACCTTGTTCTCCCTCATGCCTAAGCCAATGAGAATTCACTTCCTGGAGCTGGTGTTGGCGACATAGTCAGCAGGTTGGGTAATATTATGGCAGGTAATGGGAACAAGGCCATTATCTGTCTTTGTGTTGGGGGTAATGACATTGGGAAGGGAAGGAGACAGGAGCTGCTGGATAAGTACAGGTCAGCCATAGAAGTAGTTAGGTCTAAGGGAGGGATCCCAGTCATATGTAGCATCTTGCCTAGAAAGGGAGTGGGTAATGAATGGATGTCTAGGGCAATTGGTATAAATCGCTGGCTAGACAGGTACTGCAAGGAACTTGCAATCCCATTCATTGATAACTGGGACCTTTTCTTTGGCAAACGTGATATGTATGCAAGGGATGGGGTTCATCTCTCTGGGGATGGAGTGGTTGCATTAGCCAATTCAATTGAGAGGGTAATTGATGACTTGTCTAGGAATTTAAACTGATAGATTATAGAGGTATGGGTGTTTGTGGGAAACAACCAGGCTGCAGCATTAAAAACAGCAGTTATTACCGGGATACCTCAGGGATATGTTTAAAAGACAATAATCAAAATAAAGTTGCTAGTAATGGCAAATCAATTGATCAACAAACAAAGAGAGATAGTAGAGGGCAACGAGTGACTAGCTCCCTTAAGGTTTACTATACAAATAGTAGGAGTCTAAGAAATAAGATAGATGAGCTAAAATTACTTGCAAGTATAGGTAACATAGATATTATTGGTATAACAGAGACCTGGTTCAACCTGAAAGGTAGAGAAATGCCTTCTGAATGCAACATACATGGTTATAAACTATTCCACACTGATAGGGTCAACAGGAAGGGTGGTGGTGTGGCGATGTATGTCAGAGAAAATTTAAATTGTTGTCTTAGACATGATATAAGATTAGAAACATCGAACACAGAATCAGTTTGGCTTCAGTTTCTCGAGGGTCGTGACAAATTAATTTTGGGTGTGATTTATAGGCTCCCAAACCTTGATAGGGAGTGCAGTAAGCTGTTATGGGACGAAATTCATAAGGCATCTAGATTTGAAAATGTTGTGATAATGGGAGATTTTAACTTTAGACAAATTGATTGGAACAATATGACAGGAAATCTTGAGTCTAGTGACTTTCTTGATACGGTTCAGGATTGCTTTTTAGAACAGGTTGTGACAGAACCAACTAGAGGAAACAATCTGCTTGACGTGGTTCTTGCCAACAAAGATTCACTAATTAATAATCTTGAGGTTAATGATGAGCTTGGGGAAAGTGATCACAAATCACTTAGTTTCAATATATCATGGAATTACCCAGATAACTGCAATCAAATCTCTGTCCCAGATTTTCGCTTGGCCTACTTCATGGGACTGAAAAATTACTTGGGTGGGCTAAATTGGGATGTCCTGACTATGGGTCAGGTAGGTGATCTTGGTTGCCAATATGACGTTTTTCAGAGCATAGTTCTAGCTGCCCAGACAACTTTTGTTCCGAGTAGGGAAATTAGATCTAACAAAAATGATCCCAAATAGATGAGCAATAGATTAAAACATCTCATTGGTCAAAAGAGATGCATATATAGGCGTATCAAAAGAGGGGATGGGCAGTTAAGAAATCAGTATATTCAATTAAAGAGAGAAATAAAGAAAGGAATAAGGAAAGCAAAAAGAGATTATGAGGCTAAGGTCGCAAGGGATTCAAAGACTAACCCAAAAGGGTTCTTTCAGGTATACAGAAGTAAGATTAGGGACAAGATTGGCCCACTTAAGAGTAACTCTGGTCAGATCACTGACAGTGATAAGGATATGTGTGAAATTCTAAATACCTACTTCCTCTCAGTTTTCACCCAGGAAAATACAAGCGATATTCCTGAAATAATAGATTACGTAGAACAGGATGATAATAAACTATGTACGATTGCGGTAACTAGTGACATGGTCTTCAGACAAATAGAGAAACTAAAACCTAACAAATCCCCAGGTCCTGATGAACTGTTTGCAAGGGTGTTAAAGGAATGTAAAGAGGGAAATTAGCATACCTTTGGCTAATCTTTTTAACATATCACTACAAACTGGCATAGTGCCTGATAAGTGGAAAATGGCAAATGTAATACCTATTTACAAGGCAGGTGACAGGTCCTTGGCTTCGAACTATAGACCAATAAGCCTTACCTCCATAGTGGGAAAATTTATGGAATCAATAATTGCTGAAGCAATTCGTAGCCATATTGACAGGCACAGATTGATTAATGATTCTCAACACGGTTTTACAAAAAGGGGGGTTCCTGTCTTACGAATTTACTAACTTTTTTCACTAAGGTGTTTGAGGAGGTAGATCATGGTAATGAATATGATATTGTGTATATGGACTTCAGTAAGGCTTTCGATAGAGTTCCACACCAGAGGCTATTGAGGAAACTTAGGGCACACGGAATAGGAGGAGAAATTTTTTCCTGGGTAGAGGCATGGCTGACAAATAGACAGCAGAGAGTTTGCACAAATGGGGAGAAATCAGAATGGGGGCACCTCACAAGCGGTGTTCCTCAGGGGTCAGTGTTGGGCCAGTTGTTGTTCACAATTTACATAAACGACATAGATGAGGGAATAAATAGCACCATAAGCAAATTTGCTGATGACACCAAAATAGGCCGTCCAATTCATTCTAATGAGGACATTAGAGCACACCAGGATGATTTGAATAGACTGACGCAATGGTCGGAGAAGTGGCAGATGCAGTTTATATTGACAAATGCAAAGTTCTAAATGTTGGACAGGTAAATAACCATGCCACATATGAACTAAATAATGTAGATCT
>NC_069460.1:4233731-4273731 GCF_026875155.1 Cherax quadricarinatus
TTTACTGGGTATCGGAATGCTAATCTCAGGTTTGCCATTCGCCCATATGCTGCAGCAGTTATCTGGTTGATGTGTGCTTCCGGAGACGTGTTCGTTGTTATAATCACGCCAAGATCTTTCTCCTTGAGCGAGGTTTGCAGTCGTTGGCCACCTAGCCTATACTCTGTTTTCGGTCTTCTTTGCCCTTCTCCAATCTTCATGACTTTGAATTTGACAGGGTTGAATTCGAGAAGCCAGTTGCCGGACCACGAGTCCAGTCTGTCCAGGTCTCTTTGAAGTCCTGCCTGATCCTCATCTGATTTAATTCCCCTCATTAACTTCACATCATCTGCGAACAGGGACACCTCTGAGTCTATCCCTTCCATCATATCATTCACGTATAATAGCACTGGTCCTAGGACCAACCCCTGTGGGACCCCGATCGTCACAGGTGCCCACTGTGATACCTCCTCACGTACCATGGCTCGTTGTTGCCTCCCTGTCAGGTATTCTCTGATCCATTGAAGTGCCCTTCCCGTTATACGCGCCTGATCCTCTAGTTTCTGCACTAATCTCTTATGAGAACTGTGTCGAAGGCCTTCTTGCAGTCCAAGAAGATGCAATCAGCCCACCTTTCTCTCTCGTCTCTTACTTCTGTTACTTTATCATAAAACTCCAGAAGGTTTGTGACACAGGATTTGCCTTCCACGAAACTGTGCTGGTGCTCTACCACTCTCCTCCTGATAATCTTCTCCATAACTTTGCATACTATACACGTCAGTGACACTGGTCTGTAGTTTAGCGCCTCTTTTCTGTCTCCTTTTTAAAAATGGGAACTGCATTTGCCGTCTTCCATACATCAGGTAGTTGTCCAGTTTCAAGGGATGTGTTGAAGATTGTGGTTAATGGGACACACAGCATTTCTGCTCCCTCTCTAAGGACCCACGGCGAGATGTCCGGTCCCATTGCCTTTGAGGTATCAAGGTCACTTAGCAGCTTCTTCACCTCCTCAGTTGTGTGTATGTCATCCAGCACTTGTTGGTGTATTCCCTGTTGGTGTCCCCCTCTTGGTTGTCTTCCCAGAGTCCTTCCTGTTTCCACAGTAAATACTTCCTTAAATCTTTAATTGAGCACCTCATATATGTCTTGATCGTTTTGTGTGAGCTTCCCACCTTCTTTCCTCAGCCTGATCACCTGGTCTTTGACTGTTGTCTTTCTCCTAATGTGGCTATACAGCAGTTTCGGGTCAGACTTGACTTTCGATGCTATGTTGTTTTCGTACTGTCGCTGTGCCTCACTCCTTATCTGTGCATACTCGTTTCTGGCTCTTCGACTGACCTTATTTTTCAGGGTCCTTTGCCTTCTGAACCTCTTCCATTCTCTATTGCCCTTAGTTTTTGCCTCCCTACACCTTTGGGTAAACCAAGGACTCACTTTGGTCTTTCCATTGATTCTGTGGCGCTTGGGAACACACCTTCCCTCTGCCTTCTTACATTTTGTTGTTACATATTCCATCATTTCGTTCACTGACTTTCCTACCAGCTCTCTGTCGCACTGAACTTCCCGCAGGAAGTTCCTCATACCTGTGTAGTCCCCCCTTTTATAGTTTGGCTTTTCCCACTCGACTCCTGCTACCCTCGCCATTTGCAGCTCTACTAAGTAATCAAAGCTCAGAACCGCATGATCGCTAGCTCCAAGTGGACTCTCATATGTGATGTCCCCAATGCCTGAACTGCTCAGGGTGAACACAAAGTCCAGTTTTGCTGGTTCATCCTCCCCTCTCTCTCTAGTAGTGTCCCTGACGTGTTGATGTATGAGGCTTTCCAGTACCACATCCATCATCTTGGCTCTCCATGTGTCAGGACCCCGGTGAGGCTCCAGGTTTTCACAGTCGATCTCCCTATGGGTAAAATCACCCATAACCAGTAACTTTGCTCTGCACGATTGAGCTCTTCGTGCCACCTCAGCCAGTGTGTCCACCATCGCTCTGTTGTTCTCTTCATATTCCTCTCTTGGCTTCCTGCAGTTCTGTGTGTGTGTGTGTGTGTGTGTGTGTGTGTGTGTGTGTGGGGTGTGTGTGTGTGTGTGTGTGTGTGTGTGTGTGTGTATGTGTGTGTGTGTGAGTGTGTGTGTGTGTGTGTTGTGTGTTTGTGTGTGTGTGTGTGTGTGTACCACCATCACCATCACCACCACACCACCACCACCACCACCATCAACACCACTACCCCCACCATACCCCCCACCACCACCACCATCACCACCACCACCACCACCACCACCACCACCACCACCACCACCACCACCACCACCACCACACCACCACCACCATCACCACCACCACCATCACCCACCACCACCATCACCACCACCACCATCACCACCATCACCACACCACCACCACCACCATCACCACACCACTCACCACCACCATCACCACTACCACCATCACCATCACCACCACCACCACCACCACACCACCACCACTACCACCACCATCACCACCATCACCATCACGATCACCACCACCACACCATCACCACCACCACTACCACCATCACCACCATCAACACCACCACCACCACCACCACTACCACCATCACCACACCACCACTCCACCACACACACCCCCACCACCACCACACACCACCACCACCACCACCATCACACCCAAACCCCCACCACCACCACCACCACCATCACCACCACAAACCCCCACCACCACACCACCCATCACCACCAACCCACCACCACCACCACCACCAAACCCCCCACCACCACCACCACCACCACCCACCATCCACCACCACCACCACCACCCCACCACCATCACCCCATCACCACCACCATAAACCACCACCCCTACCCCCACCCCCAACACCACCATCACCACCACCACCACCACCACCATCACCACCACCCACCATCACCACATCACCACCACACCACCACCACCACCACCACCACCATCACCACCACCATCCAATCACCACCACCATCACCACCACCATCACCACACACATCACCACCACCACACACCACCATCACCACCACCCCACCACCACCACCACCCCATCCACCACCACCATCAAACCCCCACCACCACCATCACCACCATCACCACCACCACCATCACCACTATCACCAAACCCCCACCACCACACCACACCACCAAACAAACCCTCACCCCCCACCACCACCACCACCATCACCACCACCACCAACCAACCACCAACACCACCACCATCACCACCACCACCACCACCATCACCACCACCACCACCACCATCCACCACACCACACCACCACCACCACCACCACCATCACCACCCCACCACCACCACCATCACACCACCAACCACACCAACCACCACACCACCACCCACCATCACCACCACCACCACACCACCATCACCCACCACCACCACCCACCACCACCCACCACCATCACCACCACACCACCACCACCACCATCACCTACCACCACCACCATCACCACCCCCACCCCCCAAACCACCACCCCACCATCACCACCACCACCACCCACCACACACCACCCCCAAACACCACCCCCCCCACCACCACCCACCATCACCACCACCACCACCACCACCACCCCCATACCACCACCACCACCACCATCCCCATCACCACCACCACCACCAACACCACCACCACCACCATCACCACCACCACACCACCCCCACCCACCACCACCACCATCACCCCCACCACCACCACCACCCCCAAACCACCCACCACCACCACCCATCACCACCACCACCACCACCCACCATCACCACCACCACCACACCACCACCACCACCATCCACCACCACCCCCACCACCCCCAAATCACCACCACCACCACCACCACCACCACCACCACCACCACCACACCATCACCAACCACACCACCACAACACCACCACCACCACCATCACCACCATCACCACCACCACCACCACCACCATCACCACCACCCACCACCACCACCACCACACCACCACCACCACCACCACCATCACCACCACCACCACCACCCCACCACCACCATCAACCCCCACCACCACCCACCACCACCACCATCACCACCACCACCCACCACCATCACCACCACCCCCAAACCCCCCACCACCACCACCACCACCACCACCACCACCACCACCACCACCACCACCAGCTGCCAGGAACGTTTACGACCTCTGACAACCAGTTAAATATTTATCCCCACATTACGTACGAAGCAATATTTACGTTATTACTTCCTTAAGTCACCAAACAACATATTTCTCACACACATGAAAAACTTCGAGTTATTGCTACTGAGAGGTTCACTGCTGAGAGGTTCACTGCTGAGAGGTTCACTGCTGAGAGGTTCAGTGTTGAGAGGTTCAGTGTTGAGAGGTTCAGTACTGAGAGGTTCAGTGGTGAAAGGTTCACTGCCGAGAGGTTCAGTGTTAAGAGGTTCAGTTCTGAGAAGTTCACTGCTGAGAGGTTCACTGCTGAGAGGTTCACTGCTGAGAGGTTCACTGCTGAGAGGTTCACTACTGAGAGGTTCCGTGTTGAGAGGTTCACTGCTGAGAGGTTCACTGCTGAGAGGTTCACTGCTGAGAGGTTCACTGCTGAGAGGTTCACTGCCGAGAGGTTCACTGCTGAGAAGTTCACTGCTGAGAGGTTCAGTGTTGAGAGGTTCAGTACTGAGAGGTTCACTTCTGAGAAGTTCACTGCTGAGAGGTTCAGTGTTGAGAGGTTCAGTGCTGAGAGGTTAAGTACTGAGAGATTCAGTACTCAGAGTTTGAGTGCTGAGAGGTTGAGTGCTGAGGAGTTGAGTGCTGAGAGGTTCAGTACTGAGAGGTTTAGAGCTGAGAGGTTAAGTACTGAGAGATTCAGTACTGAGAGGTTGAGTGCTAAGAGGTTGAGTGCTGAGGAGTTGAGTGCTGAGAGGTTCAGTACTGAGAGGTTTAGAGCTGAGAGGTTCAGTACTGAGAGGTTCAGTGCTGAGAGATTCAGTGCTGAGAGGTTCAGTGCTGAGAGGTTCAGTACTGAGAGGTTCAGTACTGAGAGGTTGAGTGCTGAGAGGTTGAGTGCTGAGAGGTTGAGTGCTGAGAGGTTGAGTGCTGAGAGGTTGAGTGCTGAGAGGTTGAGTGCTGAGAGGCTCAGTGCTTAGAGGTTCAGTGTTGAGAGGTTCAGTGCTGAGAGGTTCAGTGCTGAGAGGTTCAGTGCTGAGAGGTTCAGTGCTGAGAGGTAACAATCAATTATCCTGAGGTGCTAGAAGGCATGTGTACCAGATTGTGACACGATTATCTACCCTCTCTCTCTCTCTCTTTATATATATATATAAATATATATATATATAATAAAATATATATAAATATATATAAATAAATATTATATAAATAAATTATCAGTTTTATTTGTTTTGACTTGGTGAAAAAAAAATTGCATTGTTTACTTTAAAGGAAAAAAAAAACTGTAGGCTTTACTCTTAGGGAAAAAATCACTTGTATATATTTTTACTAATTGAAAATGCTTCTCTATGTCACTGTAAATCAAATGTAAATTGTAAACTCAAAAAAGATAGGAGGGAGGGGGGGGGGGTGTTGGAGGTGGTGGTGGGCGAGGTGGTGCAGGTGGTGGTGGGCGAGGTGGTGCAGGTGGTGGTGTCGGCGGTGCTAATGGTGACCCCAGGATCCTGGGAAGGTAAACAGGCAGAGTGCAAAACATCATAACTGTTTAATGTATGCTGCGTAACTTTGTTTTCCAGCGGAATGTGAGAGGAGACTCACCCACCTTATCTGCGGTGAGTTTGACACATTCACCATACTCACTGCCTACACTGAGAGATAGACGCACTCACCATGCTCACTGCCTCCACTGAGAGATAGACGCCTCACCATGCTCACTAGCCCCACTGGAGATAGACGCACTCACCACACTCACTGCCTCCACTGAGAGATAGACGCACTCACCATGCTCACTGCCTCCACTGAGAGATAGACGCACTCACCATACTCACTGCCTCCACTGAGAGATAGACGCACTCACCACACTCACTGCCTCCACTGAGAGATAGACGCACTCACCATGCTCACTGCCTCCACTGAGAGATAGACGCACTCACCATGCTCACCTGCCTCCACGAAAAATAGACGCACTCACCACACTCACTGCCTCCACTGAGAGATAGACGCACTCACCACACTCACTGCCTTTCCCCTGAGAGATAGACGCACTCACCATGCTCACTGCCTACACTGAGAGATAGACGCACTCACCATGCTCACTGCCTACACTGAGAGATAGACGCACTCACCATGCTCACTGCCTCCACTGAGAGATAGACGCACTCACCATGCTCACTGCCTCCACTGAGAGATAGACGCACTCACCATACTCACTGCCTCCACTGAGAGATAGACGCACTCACCACACTCACTGCCTCCACTGAGAGATAGACGCACTCACCATGCTCACTGCCTACACTGAGAGATAGACGCACTCACCATGCTCACTGCCTACACTGAGAGATAGACGCACTCACCATGCTCACTGCCTCCACTGAGAGATAGACGCACTCACCATGCTCACTGCCTCCACTGAGAGATAGACGCACTCACCACACTCACTGCCTCCACTGAGAGATAGACGCACTCACCACACTCACTGCCTCCACTGAGAGATAGACGCACTCACCACACTCACTGCCTCCACTGAGAGATAGACGCACTCACCATACTCACTGCCTCCACTGAGAGATAGACGCACTCACCACACTCACTGCCTCCACTGAGAGATAGACGCACTCACCACACTCACTGCCTCCACTGAGAATAGACGCACTCACCACACTCACTGCCTTTCCCCTGAGAGATAGACGCACTCACCACACTCACCCGCCTCCACTGAGAGATAAGACCACTCACCACACTCACTGCCTCCACTGGGGAAAATAGACGCACTCCCATGCTCACTGCCTCCACTGAGAGATAGACGCACTCACCACACTCACTGCCTCCACTGAGAGATAGACGCACTCACCACACTCACTGCCTCCACTGAGAGATAGACGCACTCACCATACTCACTGCCTCCACTGAGAGATAGACGCACTCACCATACTCACTGCCTCCACTGAGAGATAGACGCACTCACCACACTCACTGCCTCCACTGAGAGATAGACGCACTCACCACACTCACTGCCTCCACTGAGAGATAACCAATCACCATACCCCACTGCCTCCACTGAGAGATAGACGCACTCACCATACTCACTGCCCTCCACTGAGAGATAGACGCACTCACCACACTCATGCCTCCACTGAGAGATAGACCGCACTCCACCATGCCCTGCCTCCACTGAGAGATAGACGCACTCACCATACTCACTGCCTCCACTGGAGATAGACGCACTCACCATGCTCACTGCCCTTTCCCCTGAAGATAGACGCACTCACCATACTCACTGCCTCCACTGAGAGATAGACGCACTCACCACACTGCCTCTACTGAGAGATAGACGCACTCACCATACTCACTGCCTCCACTGAGAGATAGACGCACTCACCATGCTCACTGCCTCCACTGAGAGATAGACGCACTCACCATACTCACTGCCTCCACTGAGAGATAGACGCACTCACCACACTCACTGCCCCACTGAGAGATAGACGCACTCACCATGCCACGCCCCCACTGAGAGATAGACGCACTCACCATACTCACTGCCTCCACTGAGAGATAGACGCACTCACCACACTCACTGCCTCCACTGAGAGATAGACGCACTCACCATGCTCACTGCCTCCACTGAGAGATAGACGCACTCACCATGCTCACTGCCTCCACTGAGAGATAGACGCACTCACCACACTCACTGCCTCCACTGAGAGATAGACGCACTCACGACACTCACTGCCTCCACTGGAGATAGACGCACTCACCCCTGCTCACTGCCTCCAAATGAGAGATAGACGCACTCACCACACTCACTGCCTCCACTGACAGAGAGACGCACTCAAACCCCACTCACTACCTCCCTGACAAAAGAGACGGCACTCACCACACTCACTACCTCCACCGACAGAGAGACGCACTCACCCACTCATACCTCCCCCCGACAAAGAGACGCACTCACCACACTCACTACCTCCACCGACAGAGAGACGCACTCACCACACTCACTACCTCCACCGACAGAGAGACGCACTCACCACACTCACTACCTCCACCGACAAAGAGACGCACTCACCACACTCACTACCTCCACCGACAGAGAGACGCACTCACCACACTCACTGCCTCCACCGACATAGAGACGCACCACACTCACTACCTCCACCGACATAGAGACGCACCACACTCACTACCTCCACCGACAGAGAGACGTACTCACCACACTCACTGCCTCCAACAAGGGGAAACGAATATGTTCCCGCAGTCATTCATTACCAAGTAATCTCATTTTCCTGCTTCTCTCTTCATCATTTAATTCCTTCCCTCACCACTTCTCTTCGGCTTCATTGATCCCTTGGTTCTATGTCCTCCGTTCCCTCAGTAATTCATTTCCCTTTCGATTCCCCTTTTTCCTTCAACGAATTTCATCTCAGTATCCTCCGCCAACTCTTCACAGCTGGTTGGAAGAGGCAGCAAGCCACTTGAAACAGCATAAGACTCTATTACAGCGACTTTTCGATCAAAGAAAGCTTCATCATTGCTACGTTTCTCTCAAGGACGTAACCCGTGAACGTTACGAAACTGCTTCAGCGAATTGTCGCTTTTGGTGTCGTTATTCATCATATTTATCATCATATTTCAGCTCGCATAAATATGAGATTTAGAAGATCGTCTTACAGAGTGTTTAATTATCCCTTATCGGAATGTACCTTTTTTTCGGCATATAAGGCGCACTTTTTTCCCCAGAAAGTCTTGGAAAATCACCCTGCGCCTTATATGCTCAATGTCAGGGTCATGGGAAGGCTTTAGGTTAACCTTTAGAGTAAAGAGAGGGAAATTAACCCTTGAAAATGATTACTGATTTAAATTAAATTGCTCTTATTATAATAAGGTTAGGTAAGTTTTCTAAGTTTCTTTTGGTACATAATTATTAATTTTTACATTAACATAAATGAAAAAAATGTCTTTAAACGTATAAGAGAAAATTTTAGAAAGGACTTAATTTTAAGTGAATTCTTGCTAATTGACGAGTTTTACCTATTCGTCACCACACACACACACACACACACACACACACACCATACACACACACATTATATATATATATATATATATATATATATATATAATATATATATATATAAATATAAATATATATATATATATATATATGTATATTAATATATACACAAGAAAATAATAATACTAATACTAATAATAATAATAATTTTGACACTTTCTTAAAGAAGTATTTCTCATTAGAATGTGACCCGTCGTATTTTGGAAAGGTAGGAGGAAAACAGGTCTAATTAAAGCCGGTTCATTAACTCAGCTGAAATTACCGAAAGTCAGTTTTTTTAAGAGAATCACCTGAAGATTTTTTTCTTGGGGGCGAAAATATCTGTTCGGATTATTTGAATTAATAATTGAATTTAAAGGGGAATTATTTACGATTATTATTTATACCCACTTATAATAATTATGAAATAGTGTTAAAGCTATCGAATTTGTTAGGATTAATGAGTATTAAATGAATTATGATAATGATAATGCAACGACACACACACACACACACACACTGGAGGACAGGAGGGTCAGGGGAGACATGATAACGACATATAAAATACTGCGTGGAATAGACAAGGTGGACAAGGCAGGAATGTTCCAGGGAGGGGACACAGAAACAAGAGGCCACAATTGGAAGTTGAAGACACAAATGAGTCAGAGAGATATTAGGAAGTATTTCTTCAGTCATAGAGTTGTAAGGCAGTGGAATAGCCTAGAAAATGACGTAGTGGAGGCAGGAACCATACACAGTTTTAAGACGAGGTTTGATAAAGCTCATGGAGCGGGGAGAGAGAGGGCCTAGTAGCAACCGGTGAAGAGGCGGGGCCAGGAGCTAGGACTCGACCCCTGCAACCACAAATAGGTGAGTACAAATAGGTGAGTACACACACACACACACACACACACATTAAAGTATTGAAATATCCCAGGAAAGCACTAAACCCTAGTTGAAGAATGGGAGAATAACTTCACTTCCCTGGATCAAAACAAAACAGGTTACAGAAGAAGCACTTGCGAGGCTAACGTTTCCCTCACTTTCAGGCTTTATCGATGCCTTGAAAAAGCTTTACAGAGAGCGAAATGTTGACCCCATTAATGCTTGTCTGTTTTTTCACGAATGAAGTATAATACGATCCTTTATTGACAACGTTTCGCCCATACAATAATAAATGGCATAGAAAACCCACAAAAAACCTTGAAATTTTGTTTCTGTGAACATTTCGCCAGCCAGGCTGAGGGATTGATTACCTCAGACTCCTCATCTTCCGCTGTTTCTCCGCACCGGACTGAAGAAGACATTGGCTGGCTAAACGTTTCCAGACATGAAGATTCCCAAGTACTGCTCAAGTGTCTTATACTCTCTCGTATACCTGGAGTGTTCCGGGGGTCAACGCCCCCGCGGCCCCTCCAGGGAAATACCTATTGTATACCTGGAGTGTTCCGGGGGTCAACTCCCCCGCGGCCCCTCCAGGGAAAGACCTATCGTATACCTGGAGTGTTCCGGGGGTCAACTCCCCCGCGGCCCGGTCTATAACCAGGCCCCGTGTCAGCATTTTTTGTACTATTTCTCACCATCTGTCTTTTCTTCATTATTGCGGGCAGGGCGGAATTTGTACTACTGCATTCAGTATTACCAGCGAGTTATGGTATTTGCATAATCTGATTGTATCCTGTGCGTGCGTGAGCCGCAGAACAATCAGTGATGCTAATGGATTGTGTGAGGAGAGAGGGAGAGGAGGAGGAGGAGGAGGAGACGGGTGTGTGAACTTAGTGCTCTCACAGTTTCATACACAGCCTCAGGAGTGGGTACGATAGGGCTTACCAGGCTCTGAGGGACGCAGCCCCTAACATGTGCAAAGGATAAGAGTGAGAGTAAACTGGGAAAAGGATACAATAACAAAGTTCTGTAATAGCGTACGGTGGATCCCCAGTCTTCGGTATTTTCTGCTATAAATGATCCAGACGGGTTTATAGCTTCAAAAAATACATACATTCTATCTCTGTCTCTATCTGTCTGTCTGTCTGTCTGTCTGCCTCTCTCTCTCTCTCTCTCTCTCTCTCTCCTCTCCCCTCTCTCTCTCTCTCTCTCCTCTCAAACTAATATCAAAAACAAGTAAGCAAGTCACGACTCAACTTCGAAATTTAAGACTGAAAATTGCCAGAAATATTGTTGATTTCAAGTCTTATTTATTTCTTTATTTTGTCCACGCTCCGCTCAGGTTGGTCGTGCCAGGCTCTTGGATGAGCTAAAGTGGGAGAAGAAGACGGGTTTGGGTGGGCTAGGCTCTATAGTGAGCTGAGGTGGGAGAAGAAGACGGGCTTGGGTGGGCTAGGCTCTACAATGAGCTAAGGTGGGAGGAGAAGACGGACATGGTTGGGCTAGGCTCTACAGTGAGCTGAGGAGGGAGAAGAAGACGGGCTTGGGTAGCCTAGGCTCTGTAGTGAGCTAAGGTGAGAGAAGACTGGCTTGGGAGGGCTAGGCTCTACAATGAGCTAAGGTGGTAGAGGAACATGGGCTTGATTGGCTAGGCTCTGCAATGAGCTGAGGTGGGAGAAGAAGACTGGCTTGGGTAGGCTAGGCTCTACATTGAACTGAGGTAGGAGCTAGAGACGGGCTTGGTTGGGTAATATGGTGAGCAGAGGTAATATTATTATTATCGCATCCGTAAGGAAAGCACTAAGCTCATTTGGGTCATGAAGATCCCGGGGGAGTGAGAGGCAATCATCTTCGCTACAAGAAAGAGGAGATCAGGTGTTAATCCCTCTGATCTAGAGCCCTTTACCGACATCAAGGAACGTTCCTTGAGGCGCAGATGAATCAGACACACGATCAACTCTTTGATATCTTTGTTACCTAAACGAATAGCCTACTCGGTAGGCCTCTTCAGTCTCTAGAGGTGACTAAAAGTGAAGACAGCAGTCCATCAGTCCTCAAGTAGCTTTGAGGTAGTCATTCCCTCAGCCTTAAGAAGTGTTCAGCTCCACAGTCTAGGTTGACTTACGGATCAAGTCATCTTCACCTTCGCATTCGACTGAAGAAACCTACTGTGAGGGCGAAACGTTTCGGAAATAAACATAAGAAAGTACACGTGTTTGTATTCCTTTACTTGAGAGTATTTTATATAGGGAATGTTATGATACTTGAGAGAGAGGTTGGAGTAGCAGTCAGGCTTCAAGCACAGTTGAATTAATAATAATAATAATTAATAATAATAATAATAATAATAATAACAATAAGCATAATAATAATAATAGTAATAATAATAATAATAATAATAATAATAATAATAATATGACTAATAAATAATAATAATAGTATTAATAAGACTAATATAACAATAATGATAATTAATAATAATCCCAACAGGTCAGCAGCCAACACTAACAGAGAAATCTTTTACACAATCGAGGAATTAGGCAAGACCCGGCTTCAACTACCCCATCCCCCCTAAGGGACCTAATGATCAATATAACAGGAATGGTAGCAGTAGTTTCCTCGTAATGCCGTCACAAACGACCAATTAAACTGTAATCACCATTCATTTTGTAATGCTTACAATTTGATATCCACCGTGAGAGGAAATTGTCCTGTTGTTGTATTTACAGACATCGAGGAAGGGGGGGATATAGTAGCCGAACCAAAAACAGGATAGTAAAAACAAAAATGGCAGTGATATGTACATGGCATTTAGAGTTAAAAATAATTAAGACTGGCAATCATCCGCTTCGTGTCAGAAGCAGGAAAATAAGATGTGTTTCTATTCATTTTTTTTTTGTGGGTAAGTGTATTTGAAATGGGATGAATTGGTTTAATTGCCAGGTGACACACGTGTCGGAGAGGGCACGTTGGGCAAGTTATAATGGTAGACTTATCGACAAAATGTTAGGTAATTTGACACAGATGCAACTAAAGGAGCTTAACGAAGCTCCTGGAGAGCTAAACGTTTTGTCGCAGTAAAATGTTATATTAGTTGCAACTGTGTCCATTTATCTAACACGCTGGAAAAGATTACGGTCCATTTTGGACCATTATCAGCTTTAGGGAGGACCGAAACATCAAAATTTTGTTTCCAGAGAGTTGGTTGTTTGAGTATTGTTCCATCTACGGCATTGTGGGTTATTTGAGAAATATTATAGTAACTGTACGCCATACTAACAAAGTAATGAATATGTCACATGTGTAACTCTTGCAACATCTTATTGTCGGAGAGTTTCTCCTGAACAGAGGGTTTCTTCAGTCGAATATATAGGAGACTGTAGAAAAGTAGAGAGGTGATTTGATGCGCTCAGTCACTTGGGTTTGAAGTCATTTTGACTGGACATTTTAAATTTGCCTCTCCACTTTTCCCCTGTCTCTAGTTTAAAAGTCGCATCTTTATTCTACTGATGAAGTTTTCTGCGCTGTCGAAAGATTCCTGGGTTATCCGTGGTATCGTGGAGTAGTCTGACTCTATACGGAAATTATCCATTGTTTTTTTTTTATTATCACACTGGCCGATTCCCACCAAGGCAGGGTGGCCCGAAAAAGAAAAACTTTCACCATCATTCACTCCATCACTGTCTTGCCAGAAGGGTGCTTTACACTACAGTTTTTAAACTGTTTTTAAACACAATTATCCATTGTGTGTGAATTATATATCGTCTGGCTCGTGTTGGTGTGTGTGTGTGTGTGTGTGTGTGTGTGTGTGTGTGTGTGTATGTGTGTAATTGATAGTTGAGAATGAGTGTAGGTGAGGGTTGAGGGTGTGTGTGGGGGAGTGGGGTGACGGTGTGTGGGAGAAAGTTGACGGTGTATGGGAGAAGGTTTACGGAGAGTGGGAGAAAGTTGACGGTGTATGGGAGAAGGTTGACGGAGAGTGGGAGAAGCTTGACGGTGTATGGGAGAAGGTTGAAGGTATGTGGGAAAGGTTTAAAAGTGTGTAGGGGAAAAGAGTTATGGATGTGTGTGTAGGTGATGGATGTGTCTGCGTTACACCGACAGAGTAACGCTGGAGCTGTGGCCAGCAATTTCGGTGAGAAAAAAGGATATATAGGAAAAAATACGAACTAATTACTGAAGTTTTAGAAAGCGTGAGAGATTTTTTATAGAACTATTAACTTTTCCAGGAGAAGAAATGCAGGCAGCGTTTTATGCTGTTCACTCCGAGAGAAAGAAAGAGAGAGAGAGAGACAGAGAGAGAGAGAGAGTATTATTTTCTATATAACTTGTGATGTTAGGTAAAAGGACACAAATGCAACTAACGGGTTGCAACGTTGGTAATATTACCAACATTATTAAATGATCTGTGATGCCTGTGCACCTCTAGAAAGACAGATATTGAAAGAATAAACGTAAATATGTTACCTTTTTTTTCAGGTCACCGTACCTAGGCTAGACACGACCGGAGTATTTGACGTTACGCCATCCATTGGCTTTATCAGTACAATATATAGACACCATGGAAATATATACAGCAAATAGTGGAAGATTAGGTAATCAGTCCCGTAGTCTTGAAGAATGTGAAATACAAGCAGAAAGAAGAACGATGATTTTTTTTTATCGATTCGCCGGTATTCTCCCGGCCGATGACGTCCAGGCGAAAACCATCATCATATGAAAAGAAATAGGAAACTGGGATTAGGTGGCAGTGTTAGGGGCGCCACTACATAGGTGTCCCCACAATCAGGTGTTGAGGTAAATAGGGAGATATTCACCTGTGTAGTTCAGTATCTATTTACAACAATCATCTCAATAGCAGCTGGTGTTGGTGTGAGTGCCGTCATGAGGCTCTTGTGGTATTTGCACAACTCATCAGAGAAGTTTTTCTTCGGCAGGTTCGCTCGAAGTAACGGCGGGTTCGCTCGAAGTAACGGCGGGTTCGCTCGAAGTAACGGCGGGTTCGCTCGAAGTAACGGCGGGTTCGCTCGAAGTAAAGGCGGGTTCGCTCGAAGTAACGGCGGGTTTGAAGTAAGACTTGCGTCTATCACAGACGTGTAGCGTAAGAGTGATAGTTATTGTCACCTCTATGACAACCTGCCTACACGTCCCGTTGACAACGGAACGAAGACGAGGGAGGGGGTGGAAGATGGTTTGGTCAGGGGAGAGGGAAAGGGAGATTTGTTCAGGAGAGAGTGTGATTTGTTCAGGAGAGGGGATAATTTGTTCAGGGGAGAAGTGTGATTTGCTTAGGGAGGGTGTGATTTGTTCAGGGGAGAGTGTGATTTGTTCAGAGGAGGGGATAATTTGTTCAGGGGAGAGTGTGATTTGTTCAGGGGAGGGGATAATTTGTTCAGGGGAGAGTGTGATTTGTTCAGGGGAGGGTGTTATCTGTTTAGAGGAGAGAGTGATTTGTTCAGGGGATGGGATGACATGTTCAGGGGAGGGACTAATTTGTTCAGGGGAGAGTGTGATTTGTTCAGGGGAGGGGATAATTTGTTCAGGGAAGAATGTGATTTGATCAGGGAAGAGTGTGATTTGTTCAGGGGAGGGGATAATTTGTTCAGGGGAAAGTGTGATTTGCTTAGGGGAGGGTGTGGTTTGTTCAGGGGAGAGTGTGATTTGTTCAGGGGAGAGTGTGATTTGTTCAGGGGAGGGGATAATTTGTTCTGGGGAGAGAGTGATTTGCTCAGGGGAGGGGATAATTAGTTCAGGGGAGGGGATAATTTGTTCAGGGGAGAATGTGATTTGCTTAGGTGAGGGTGTGATCTCTTCAGAGAAGGGAGTGATTTGTTCAGGGGAGAGTGTGATTTGTTCAGAGGAGGGAAAAATTTGTTCAGGGGAAGGTGTGATATCTTTAAGGGAGGGTAACTTGCTGCTCCCAGGCACCGCGGCTAGGGAGGAGGACCTCGCCCTTGTCTTCGAGGATGGGACAGTCCCTTGGTCAGAGTAGGAGGGCTTACCCTCAGTCTGGAGTCCCCGAGAGGGTGTAGCACCTCCACAGGGAGTAGGACCGCGACCCTGGAACCCCTGAGTGGGAGTAGCACCTCCACAGGGAGGAGGACCACGACTCTCGAGTTCCTGAGAGGAAGTAACACTTCCAGAGGAAGTAGGACCACGACTCACGAGTTCCTGAGAGGAAGTAGCACTTCCACTGGGAGTAGGACCACGACTCACGAGTTCCTGAGAGGAAGTAGCACTTCCACAGGGAGTAGGACCACGACCCTGGAATCCCTGAGTGGGAATAGCACCTCCACAGGGAGTAGGACTAGGACTCTCGAGTTCGTGAGAGGAGGTGGCACTTCCACAGGGAGTAGGACCACGTCCCTGGAGTCCATGAGTGAGTGCAGCACCTCCACGGGGAGTAGGACCACGGCCCTGTAGTCCCTGAGAAGGCTTTTCTTGAGTCCTTGGTTGGGGCCTCCTCGGTTCTTTCATCAGCTTCAGTACCAGGATGATAATGGGAATGGCCACCATGACGAGCAAGAAGAGCAGCGTCAGACCGTCATAGTAGGTGAAGGAGAGGCTGAGGAGCGAAGGGAGGCACTTCAGAACCTCGTACTCCAAATTACGGAGGCACTCCAGCTGTCGCACCAGCTTGTAGCGGCGCCAGAGGCTGAAGAACGTTCCCACGAAAGGCAAGCCGTCCCACGGGAAGCCCCTGTCCAGCGAGGGAAGTACCCGGGTGCGAGGAAGCAGGAAACCCGCTACCGATGAGACGATGGTACCGGCGATTTGGGTCTACGAGTGGATGGTGCGGCAGAATGTGACCTCAGCAGCGAAGAAGACGCTGGTGACCCAGGCCGACGCCCACACCACGACAACGGTTACGTATATATGCAAATACAGCAACATAACGCTATTAATTCCCGAAAATTTTGACGAAATATATTTCAATTAAATTTTGAATTTCGCTCTTGTACTGTAGGATTCTATAAGATGCTTTTGCTGGTAGACGAAGGTGGATTGTGAGTATATCATTGTCACAATACACATCACTGATGCTCCCAAGTGATTTAAGGAGGGATGGGAAAACTAAGGAGAGAAACTTAGCATTATTATTGTTACTGTAGTCATAGGGAAGCGCCAAACACTCGAGGATCAATACAGCGCCCGTGTAATAGGAGTCAAAAAGATATGATCTCAGGTATGTGCGTGTGTATGTAAAGATATAGACAATAAATACAATGTGAGCAGCTGCCAGCAATTTTCAGCTAGTGATAATCTAGCTACAGTAACGCAAAATACTGAGACCTCACCACTGGAAGGTGCTACTCTTAGCGGTTCTGAAGGAAGGAGAGAGGTGCGGTTCTCACTTTGACTGGAGTTCGTGATGAGGCTAAAGCCAGCCACGATGACCTTCGTTTACAAGAAATGAAAATCAAGTCAGTCCACTGGACGTAGCCTGAACACATGGGAAGATCCCGGAGAACAACCTGGACATCCAGTGGCCAACTAACTCAATAACGACAATGAATGATGACTAATAGCTCCTTGTTCTTCCCCAGGGCCTTGCGTAATGAAGGTATCGCAGCATTTACGTAATGGCATATCACATGGCGTCCTGCTCCCTGCTTTTGGATTACCCTGTTGTCTGACGACTGGCCAATGGTTGCCGACTGGCCTCTTATGGTTGCTTGGTTAATTGGTTTTAAAGTCTATCGACTAAACGAGAGTCAAGGCTGCAAGTCATCTGTTCACCACCAAGCAAAAATAATTTAGCCACCAAAAAAGGGATTAAGATAAGCTCTCATGTATACACACTGAGAGACATACACCTCTCGGTGTATATATCCTGTGTGATGACCCTGGGGTTGTGCAACATCTGGATATCTTTATTGTAGACGTTTCGCCATCCAGTGGCTTTATCAATGCAGATTCTAGGACATAATTGGAAGACAGTAGAACTATATACAAAAGATGAGGTAATCAGTCCCTCAGCCTTGGAGTTAGTGTTCACAGCATCGTGGTGGAGGAGAATCTGGAGCAAAGGCAAGAAGACTGGCGGTTATATAGGTGTCAGTGGATAAGGACGGGCAGCAGACGAGGGCATAGTTACTGGTAGGCGGGATTTCCCAGTGGAAGTAGATCCTTCCCAAAGAGATGGATTAGTTGTAGCAGCCGTGAAGAAGGTCTTGTAGATGTCCTCCGAACCAAGATTCCATGATGTTGCAGTGTCTGTGAACACTAACTCCAAGGCTGAGGGACTGATTACCTCATCTTTTGTATATAGTTCTACTGTCTTCCAATTATGTCCTAGAATCTGTATTGATAAAGCCACTGGATGGCGAAACGTCTACAATAAAGATATCCAGATGTTGCACATGTGTCTTAACTTTCATAATGTCGGTATTTTATACCTTTCTTGCACGACCCTGGGATTGTCGAAGTATTCATCAGGATACAGGACAGTGATCATGGGGCCAATGTTGTTTTAGATTCGCCGGTATAATCGCCAGGCCCGGGCCTTTTCCAAGAGGTGGCCCGGCCTTGGCTCTCTGTCGTGGGAGTGTCTGAGACACTCCCACGAGGGATGAGGAGGTACAAGTACCTCTTCATCTTCTGGGACCAGCTGTACCCAGGCCTAGCCCTATTTTCCGTTACCACTGGGCTCTGAGGGAGAAGCTAGGCACCTTGGGCTCCCACAAACCCCTCTCACACTGGGCTCGAAGGGTGTGGCAACTGTATAGCAGCAAAGGATGTCAGGAGGTGCAAAGGCAACAAGCACTACAGGATCTTTTTGGAGCCTCACCCCAGCTTTGGGCTGAAGCCTGAGCGCTGGGGAAGCTCAAGGCTACCGCTTGCTGTGTGTGCTGCTACTGCTACTACTTCTCTTGTCCGTTGCACTCTGATCATGGGGCCACTCTCCCATGTCTCATATAAGACAGAGTGCTGCATGATTGGTTAGCCCAAAACAGCCAATCACACCAAACACAACCAATCAGCAGCATGCAACTATTGGCAGCCATCACATTGGTTGAGCGAGTCCTTGCAGCGCGTTGAAGCCACAGCTTCTACCACACTCTAGCTCTCCCATTGGTAGACTTATTATTGGCCAAGCAGCCAATCATCGTCGTAATCATAACAATGTATGCGATATGATAGTGTGACATACGATGCGTCTCATTACCCAGAAAGAATTTTCCAAAAGTGTTCAGCTTATTAGATCCGTGTAATTACATCACAAAGGTGAAGTACTTTTAAGAACTTTAGTGTTAAATTCCACAGGTTTTTCAGAATCCCGAACACTCAGCACATCACTCCACTTTCTCATTAAATCGAGCATTCTTTTCTCTCTCTCTCTCTCTCTCTCTCTCTCTCTCTCTCTCTCTCTCTCTCTCTCTCTCTCTCTCTCTCTCTCTCTCTCTCTCTCTCTCTCTCTCTCTCTTTTATTTTCACAAAGGTTTTCACAGGGTTAGATAAAGAGATAATACTTGGAGTCATCTCTTCAAATACATAAGGAATATGAGAGAAGAGATTTTATATAGGGGTAGAATAGCAGCAGGACTAGTATTAGTATTGGTATTAGTAGTAGTAGAAGAAGTAGTGGTATTACAATAGTACTTATACTACTACTAGTAGTAGTAATAGTAAAAGTAGTAGTAGTAATAATAGTAGTAGTAGCAGTAATAACAATAATAGTAGTAGTAGTAATAATAATAATAGTAATAACAGTAGCAGTAGTAGTGATAGTAGTAGTAGTAGTAGTAATAGTAGTAGTACTAGTAGTAGTGGTGGTAGTAGTAGAAATAGTAGTAGTAGTAGCAATAGTAGTAATAGAATAGTAACTGATATTTAGGGGGACGAAGAATACCCTGGCATCATAACTTCCCACGTCAAACCCATCTCGTTAAATGCCCCTCCCTCGCCACTGAGTAATTATCCCGGCTTTAATACACCCTGGCCTCTCCATCATATCATGGTCAATATATCGGTGAAAACGGCAAAAATTGGCGTTTGCAATTAGGCAGTTTGGGGGTGCCTTCATTCCGGCCTTGTTTTATGAAAATGAGAGGTAGAAATTAAAGATTTTTTTTTGAGAGTGAGAAACAATATGCCTTTTTTGGGGGAGCGGGGAATAAATTGGAATGAAATAAAGAGGCCATTTTTTATTTTTTAGGGTTTGCTTTATTATTATTATTATTATTATTATTATTATTATTATTATTATTATTATTATTATTATTATTATTATTATTATTATTATTATTATTCAAAAGGAGTGAGGTTAAATAAGTAGTAGAGAAAGTGGAAGTGGTAGTAAAAATAGTAGATGGACTGATAGTAGAAGTAGCTGTAGTAGTAGTAGTAGTAATAGTAGTAGTAGTAGTAGTAGTAGTAGTAGTAGTAGTAGTAATAGTTATAGCAGTAGTAGTAGTAGTAATAATAGTTATAGCAGTAGTAGTAGTAGTAGTAATAATAATAGTAGTAGTAGTAGTAGTAGTAGTAGTAGTAGTAGTAGTAGTAGTAGTAGTAGTAGTAGTAGTAGTAGTAGAAGTAGTAATAGTTATAGCAGTAGTAGCAGTAACTATGGTGTAAGACACCAGTCTTTTACCTACCAAAGCATGTGCATCAACAATGTGCTGCCACCCATCCACTGTGATAGTTACATGGTGGGAACTGGCAGACCAACATAAAATTAAATCCGTGTCCCTTATCATCCTTATCTCTATCCGACTTCTACACTTCCATCTCCCTCTTCTCTCCCACTTTCCTTATCCATCTCCATCAATCTCCTCCCTCACTCTCCCTCTCCAGCAGTTGGAATATCAGTTTACTGGCTCTCTAATGATGCAGACTCTAATAACAACTCCAATTTGGCGTCTGTTATGCTCCAACATTTTTGTTGAAGTATGGAGGAGTAGGAGGAGGAGAGGAGAAGGAGGTGGAGGACGAAGAAGAAGAAGAAGAAGAAGAAGAAGAAGAAGAGAAGAGAAGCTTATTAACTCTCGGGGTATCACAGTTCCTGATCCTCATGACATTCGGCTTACTTAAGTAAGGATCTTTGTACAGGATCCACGATTCTTTGATCAATACAGCCAGGTGACGTGTTTTTACTCTGGCTTTTGCTGCTGTGTGCGTTCGCCTCTTTTGTTGTATTGTTTACTGTGTTGTGTGCTGTGTTGTGTGCTATGAACTCTGTCGTGTGTAATGTGCTGTGTTTTTTGTGAAGTGTGCAGTGTGTTGTACTGACAGATCTGTTTACTGTGTTGCATTGTGTTGTGTGGGAGGTATGAGAGGCCTTCGACTTTTATCAGGAGTAATCTAAGATACGAAGAGGACGAGGGAGTTGTACATGATGATAAGTAGAAAACAGAAATACAGCAGAAAAAAAAACAGAAAACAGAAAACTATCAGAAAACAGAAAACCAGCAGAAAACAGAAAACCAGTAGAAAACAGAAAATCAGCAGAAAACAGAAAACCAGCAGAAAGCAGAAAAAACAGAAAACAGAAAACCAGCAGAAAACAGAAAATCAGCAGAAAACAGAAAAATAGCAGAAAACGGAAAACCAACAGAAAATCAGCAGAAAACAGAAAACCAGCAGAAATCAGAAAACCAGTAGAAAACAGAAAACCAACAGAAAACCAGCAGAAAACAGAAAACCAGTATAAAACAGAAAACCAGCAGAAATCAGAAAACCAGTAGAAAACAGAAAACCAGCAGAAAACGGAAAACCAGCAGAAAACAGAAAACCAGCAGAAAACAGAAAACCAGCAGAAATCAGAAAACCAGTAGAAAACAGAAAACCAGCAGAAAAAAGAAAACCATCAGAAAACAGAAAACCAGTAGAAAACACTCAGCCAGCAGAAAACAGAAAACCAGCAGAAAACAGAAAACCAGTAGAAAACAGAAAACCAAGAGAAAACAGAAAACCAGCAGAAAACAGAAAACCATCAGAAAACAGAAAACCAATAGAAAACAGAAAACCAGCATAAAACAGAAAATCAGCATAAAACAGAAAACCAGCAGAAAACAGAAAACCAGTAGAAAACAGAAAACCAAGAAAAAACAGAAAACCAGCAGAAAACAGAAAACTAACATAAAACAGAAAACCAGCAGAGAACAGAAAACCAACAGAAAACGGAAACCAGCAGAAAACAGAAAACCAGCAGAAAACAGAAAACCAGCAGAAAACATAGATAGTAGAAAACCAACCCAGTGGAAGGCAAAAAGAACAGCAGAAAATGTAAAAAAAAGCAGGAAACAAACAGTAAAAAACATAAACAGCAGGAAACAAAAGAAAAACAACAGAATATAAAAGCAGAAAAAACAGCAGAAATAAAAAAGAAAGAAAACGAAAGTAGCAAAAAACAGAAACAACAGTAAACAAAACAACAGAAAACAAAAAAGAAAAAAAACAGAAAACAAAGAAAAGCAGAAATATAAAAAAAGCAGAAGCAAAATTAGCAGAAAACAAAAACAGCAGACAATAAAAACGGCAGAAAATAATAACAACAGAAAACAAAAATAACAGAAAACAAAAACGGCAGAAAACGAAAACAGCAGACAATAAAAACGGCAGCAAACAAAAACAACAGAAAAAAAACAGAAAAAAATGGCAAAAAACAAAAACTGCAGAAAACTAAAACAACAGAAAGGAAAAACAACAGAAAACACAATCAGCAGACTAATAAAAACGGCAGATAACGGGTAAATGAAGAGACGAGAAAGAGAGGAAAGAGAGCAGGGGAGAATAAGAAGAGAAACGGAGACAGAATTTGAGAATAACATTACGTTATAAACTGCGTCGAGGTACACATCTCGACGCTGCTGAAGGGCTCTTGATCCAAGGAATTAGAACTAACCTCCCCTTCCTCTGATCAAAATTGTTTCCCTCCCCAACTTCCCCCGCAACTTATCTCACACTTCCCAGAAGCTGTACTGCCCTTACGGTTTTAGTGTTATTATTATTATTATTATTAATAATAATACTACTACTACTAATATTAATACTTCTTTTCCTCTTCTTCTTCTTCTTCTTCTTCTTCTTCTTCTTCTTCTTCTTCTTCTTCTTCTTCTTCTTCTTCTTCTTCTTCTTCTTCTTCTTCTTCTTCTTCTTAACATTATTTTATTATTAATAATAATATTAACATTATTATTAGTATTAATATTCTTATTTTATTATTATTATTATTATTATTATTATTATTATTATTATTATTATTATTATTATTATTATTATAATTATTATTATTATATGTTTCTTCAGCGCCAGGACCAGTGTGGGCTCGATCCTCCTCTCAGCCACGGGATAACCCTGACTAATCCACGTCCCTACAAGTAGCTTGCAGGTGAGGCTAATCTAATTAGCGTTAAGACCTCGCTGGAGAAATTGAATCGTCCGTGCACCGTCTATGTGCACGGGAGGGGGGGGGAGGATTAGGGGAGGCTCTATGTGCACGGTGAGGGAGGGGAGACTGGGAGGAGGGAAGATAGGTAGAGGGGAAATGGGTAGAGGGAAAATAGGTGCTCTTCTGAGGACGCGTTAGCTAATGCGGCTGAGTGAAACTCTAGCTCAAGGGGGTGCTAGCTGTGTAGAACTACGAGGCGTGTTAGCTGTGTAGAACTACGAGGGGTGTTAGCTGTGTAGAACTACGAGGAGTGTTAGCTGTGTAGAACTACGAGGCGTGTTAGCTGTGTAGAACTACGAGGCGTGTTAGCTGTGTAGAACTACGAGGAGGTGCTAACTGTGTAGAACTACGAGGGGTGTTAGCTGTGTAGAACTACGAGGGGTGTTAGCTGTGTAGAACTACGAGGGGTGTTAGCTGTGTGGAACTACGAGGGGTGTTAGCTGTGTAGAACTACGAGGGGTGTTAGCTGTGTAGAACTACGAGGGGTGTTAGCTGTGTAGAACTACGAGGGGTGTTAGCTGTGTAGAACTACGAGGGGTGTTAGCTGTGTAGAACTACGAGGGGTGTTAGCTGTGTAGAACTACGAGGGGTGTTAGCTGTGTAGAACTACGAGGGGTGTTAGCTGTGTAGAACTACGAGGAGTGTTAGCTGTGTAGAACTACGAGGGGTGTTAGCTGTGTAGAACTACGAGGATGTTAGCTGTGTAGAACTACAGGGTGTTAGCTGTGTAGAACTACGAGGGGTGTTAGCTGTGTAGAACTACGAGGGGTGTTAGCTGTGTAGAACTACGAGGGGTGTTAGCTGTGTAGAACTACGAGGGGTGTTAGCTGTGTAGAACTACGAGGGGTGTTAGCTGTGTAGAACTACGAGGGGTGTTAGCTGTGTAGAACTACGAGGGGTGTTAGCTGTGTAGAACTACGAGGGGTGTTAGCTGTGTAGAACTACGAGGGGTGTTAGCTGTGTAGAACTACGAGGGGTGTTAGCTGTGTAGAACTACGAGGGGTGTTAGCTGTGTAGAACTACGAGGGGTGTTAGCTGTGTAGAACTACGAGGGGTGTTAGCTGTGTAGAACTACGAGGAGTGTTAGCTGTGTAGAACTACGAGGGGTGTTAGCTGTGTAGAACTACGAGGCATGTTAGCTGTGTAAAACTACGAGGGGTGTTAGCTGTGTAGAACTACGAGGAGTGTTAGCTGTGTAGAACTACGAGGGGTGTTAGCTGTGTAGAACTACGAGGAGGTACTAGCTGTGTAGAACTACGAGGAGGTACTAGCTGTGTAGAACTACGAGGAGGTACTAGCTGTGTAGAACTACGAGGAGGTGCTAGCTGTGTAGAACTACGAGGAGGTGCTAGCTGTGTAGAACTACGAGGAGGTACTAGCTGTGTAGAACTACGAGGAGGTACTAGCTGTGTAGAACTACGAGGGGTGTTAGCTGTGTAGAACTACGAGGAGTGTTAGCTGTGTAGAACTACGAGGGGTGTTAGCTGTGTAGAACTACGAGGAGGTACTAGCTGTGTAGAACTACGAGGAGGTGCTAGCTGTGTAGAACTACGAGGGGTGTTAGCTGTGTAGAACTACGAGGAGGTACTAGCTGTGTAGAACTACGAGGAGGTGCTAGCTGTGTAGAACTACGAGGCGTGTTAGCTGTATAGCGCCACATATGCATAATTATGTAAAGCTATATAATCTTCGTTGTATTCTTTCATGGCGGCAGGATTATTATTATTATTATTATTATTATTATTAATATTATTATTATTATTATTATTATTATTATTATTATTATTATTATTATTATTATTATTTTAATTATTATTATTATTATTATTATTATTATTATTATTATTATTATTATTATTATTATTATTATTTTTTATTATGTTTTTATGCTCTGAAAACCTCCCCTCGACTTTATTCCTGGGTTTTGATGTGGTGTGAAGGGAGGGGTCAGGGGGACGCGAAGGGAGAGGACGGGAGAGGAGGGGTGTGGATGGAGTCTGGTGACAGTGAGTGTTGGGGAGACAACCTCGGTGACACCTGCCCAGGTGCTAATCTCATTACAGTGTGTGTGTGTGTGTGTGTGTGTGTGTTTTAAACATACATGTCTGTGGGGGATTGCACAAGACCTGTATAAAAAAAAGAGAAAAGTCAAGAAAAAAAGCTCTTATAAAACAAAAATCAAAATCTTGGTTATAACGAAAGGAATAACGAGACATAAACTAATTTCCCTATAACAAACAATATCTAACGATCATTTCAACTGCAACTTATTCCATTATACTCTCGGGCAAAAATTTTAATTTTCTGTATAAATTCTCTTACATCTTCCTTCTTTTAGATAGAAAAGGTGATGATTTGACTGAGTCATTAGCATGGTTATGGGGTGATACACAAGCTATTAACCTTTGCTAAAGCCTTAATGACTGCTATCACTTGAGTTAATTGCCAAGAAGAAGCTTAATTATTTCTGGCAGCAATTTTTTCAGCTCTCGACGGAATAATGAATGTAATTAGCTCAGAAAATTGTGGTGAAAGATAGTATAATATGAAAGATTTTGTGGGCTGAATTTTGGTGGTGGAGCTGGTAATTGTGGTGGCTGTAGAGGATTGTGAGGATTGTGGAAGTAGTGATTGTGGAGGCTGAGGCATTCACACAGTGCAGTTCACGTCAGGTACAGCTCATGCACGTCATCTTAGCTTATCAGAAGCACGGGTAATCTTCACCCTCTAAGATGAGTCGACCATCCTGGTACAGAGTGGCTAACTAGGTGCTGCGGCCTTCTGACTTTTCAGAAGGCGGGTTGGCGGCTTTAAGAAACACCTCAGACCATCAGACCCCCTCATTCAACATAAGTGTCTGTGTTCACAATGTTCCAGTTGTTACATTTCTGGTGCAAATAACCTCGTAGTAGAAGCACCAAAAGAATGGTCACAGAATTAAAAGGCCATCTCATAGTTCTGGCTAACACCACTACCAGCCTTACCACTCCCACTACTTTTTTCTCTTCCTCTCTTGGTCCTCTCCTTGCTCCCGTCGCCTTAGATACTGGTTCCCTCACTCTTTTGTGTTAGTGTGACTTTATAAATACGTCGTAAGCTTTTCTCTCTCTTATGTGCGGGTTATTTATGTATTGTTCTACTCACGGTATTGTGCCTCTTTGTTCTTTATTAGTTCTGTCTTTCTGTATTTGTCAGTTGTAAGTATAATAGCGAGTGTATTTTCAAATTTGCTCTCCCCAAAACTCCGTTCACTATTAAGTTTAACTTGTCCGTGAACTTTGTATGTGATGTATATAGACTAAACATACGTGGGAATACATGTTGAACCAAAACTATTCTGCTGTATAGATTTTATTCCCTATTTATTTTGTGTCCCTTGAATGCGCTAAAAGTTGGATCAGAATACGTCTAGGTACTGCAAGGCCTTTGAAAAGTACTTTGGTTATAGTGATGGGGATGATGATGGTAAGGGCAGTGCTTTTTGGTGACTGTGGTGACAGCACTGGTGATTGTGGTGACAGCACTGGTGACTGTGGTGACAGCACTGGTGACTGTGGTGACAGCACTGGTGACTGTGGTGACAGCACTGGTGACTGTGGTGACAGCACTGGTGACTGTGGTGACAGCACTGGTGACTGTGGTGACAGCACTGGTGACTGTGGTGACAGCACTGGTGACTGTGGTGACAGCACTGGTGACTGTGGTGACAGCACTAGTGACTGTGGTGACAGCACTGGTGACTGTGGTGAGGGACTGTGGTTACCGAGTCCAGAATTGAACATAATCATACAGAAACTCTCTCTCTCTCTCTCTCTCTCTCTCTCTCTCTCTCTCTCTCTCTCTCTCTCTCTCTCTCTCTCTCTCTCTCTCTCTCTTTCCATAGCTTGATCGCTAGCACACTGAGCTCACACACTGTGGTTCAGGGGTCGATCCAGGTAAGGCTGGAAACATTAGGACGTTTTTTAAGCTTTAAGAAGAGGTATGATAAAGCTAATGGAGCAGGGAGAGAGTGGAACTAGTAGGGGCCAGTGAAAAGGTGGGGCCAGGAGCTATGAATCGACCCCTGCAACCACAAATAGATGAGTAAAAATAGGTGAGTACTCACAAACACAATCACATGCTTGAACTTTGTGTATATCCTGGCATATACAATGCCTCGCTGACCTACTCAGTGCCTCACTGACCTACTCAGTGCCTCACTGACCTACCTACTGCCTCACTTCACTGCCTCACTTACTTCTCTGCTTGCCTTTCTGCCTACCTGCCTGGTCATGTCGCGTACTAATCTGAGTAGCAAACTTGTCTTTCTGATATGCATATCTACGTACGTGCCTTTCTCTGTTTATATCTACATGCTTGCGTGTCTGCTTGTCGTTCCATACGTCTGCATGCCAAGCTCCGTCTTTTTTTAAGTTTGCTGGCTTGAGTGATCACCTTCCTTCAAGCATTCTTACATTCCTGTTTTCATACATGCTTGTCTGATTGCCTTTCTGCTTCTTTACCTACATACTTGCGTGTCTGCTTGGAGGCTTTACTGCCTGCTTCACTGTATTTCTGCGAAATTCTTGGGTTCCCTGCGTGATTTTTCTTCCTTGTCAGATTATTGTTGGTCACCTGCGTATTTTCCTGGTTATCTACATGCATAAAAACCTGTTTGCTTGACCAGTTTCATGACAAAATACCCTCGTAACAGTCTGTCTTCCTGCCTGACTTGATGTTTGCCTGTCTGCCAGCTTACCTTTATAACCGTTTGCCTATCATCTATTCTACCTACCTGTCCTTCTCTCTTGATGTCTGCCTGCATGGCTACGTACTCAGCGGATTTATACATAACAAAAATGATCCATTCTGTGACATACATGTATATTATATATATATATATATATATATATATATATATATATATATATATATATATATATATGTATATATATATAATATATATATATATATATATATATATATATATATAATATATATATATATATATATATATATATATATGTATGTATGTATGTATATATATATATATATTTTTTTCAACAAGTCAGCCGTCTCCCACCGAGGCAGGGTGACCCAAAGAGAAAGAAAATCCTCAAAAGAAAATACTTTCATCATCATTCAACACTTTCACCTCACTCACACATAATCACTGTTTTTGCATAGGTGCTCAGAATACAACAGTTTAGAAGTATATACGTATAAAAATACACAATATATCTCTCCAAACCGCCTATATATATATATATATATATATATATATATATATATATATATATATATATATATATATATATATATATATATATATATATATATATATATATACTGCTTGGATGATTATACTGCTGCAACAGTGGCGAGGCTTTCTGAACTTCACTGTCTATTACGTTACAAAGACAAAATATTAAAGAGCTATGCATTTAAATTTAGGATCAATAGCATCTATGAATTCCCTTTTAAATATGAATTAATGCGACTATAACTATATTGCAAGTGGCTTAGATGACATTCATTTCGTATTTATATATTTTAGTGCTAGGCTTAGAGTTTACATAGAGATTTTATATGTAGGCTGCCTCTCTCTCTCTCTCTCTCTCTCTCTCTCTCTCTCTCTCTCTCTCTCTCACTCTCGTCGTAGCTACGTGAGAACATCTCCTGATCTTGTGTGCTGGTGGGTTCAACCTGGGAACTGAGCACCACTTACACGGGTAATTGTGCGACTGTTGTTAATGACCTGTGTTGAGCTGCGGCCGTCTGCTCTCCTCTTACTGCCCAGTAGTCGCTGGTTTAAACCTCCACAATTGTACTGTGTTGACCCCTGGCGACTGGAAAACTCGTCTAACCAGTCTAATACCACTTTATCCTTTTATTATGAACAATGTAAACACACACACACACACACTTACATACATATATATATATATATATACATATATATATATATATATATATATAAATATATATATATATATATATATATATATACATATATATATAATATATATATATATATATATATATATATATGTCGTGCCGAATATGTAAAACTGGTCAATTAGCAAGAACTCATTTAAAATTAAGTCCTTTCTAAACTTTTCTCTTATACGTTTAAAGATATATTTTTTTAATTAATGTTAATTTAAAAAATTTTAATTTTGCACCAAAATAATCTTAGAAAACTTACCTAACCTTATTATAAGAAACCCAATTTATTTTAGGCTAACCCAACTAAATATATTTTAGATTTGCTTACAGTAATTTAATACTAAACAAACACAGTGCAATATATTTTTTTCGTTAGGTTCAGAATGATTTTGGCGAAATTATTGCATACACAAATTTTCACTCGTCCTATATGGCAAGATGAGCATTGCTATTTATGCCAAGATCGCAAGTTCTGTCTATTCGGCACGACATATATTAATATAATATAAATATATATATATATATATAAAATATATTATATATATATATATGTATTTTTTATGTGTGCGTTGTACTGTATGTATATATTCGCGTATAAACGCCCCTAACAATCCTTCATTGTACAAGCTCGTCAGTAAGTTAGGTGCAATATAAAGTTTAAACCACTGCAGAATCCAGCGCACTTATTTTCTCTATTTACCTTCTCTTGTTTACACACTTTACTGCAGTGTTGACTCTATTAAATTCTAACTTCACTCGAAAAAAAATCCTTAAGGAGTTTTTTTAAAAGAACTTTTTTTTAACAAGTTTACAAAGAGAAAATGAACCTTGACACAGAACAAAATAATGACAATATTAGTTTTGCAGCAGATTCAGTAATATCTCTTCTCTCCGCGAGGGGGATTTTTTGTTTGTTATGACATATGGCAATAATTCCTCTGAAGATAAATGTGTTATATTTGACGAGAGAAAAACTTTTGGTAATATAACTGAGGCATTCTAAAAGAAATTTTTTTATCTGACGACTCTTCAAGTTGAGTTAGAGAAACACAAGCATAACTAGAAAATCATCTGGAATAAAGCCACCTTCTTAATTGAAAGGAGTGTTTCTGTTTTCTATTGGAGTGTGAGCAGGGTAAACATTTTGCGAAGGGAGTCACAGAATTTTTTTCCGATTAGCCGGACTTGAGTCCTGGAGGGTTGGAAATACAAAGCCTGCACTCTAAACCAGAGGTTTGGGATGTTTGTTGTTTAGAGCGACGTCTAAACTGTCATACCTGCCAGCCTCTGGCAAGACAGTGATAATGTGAATGATAGTGTAACGTGTTTCTTTTTCGGGATCACACTGCCTCGGTGGGGACGGCCAACGTTTTTATATATATAAAAAATATATTATATATATATATATAAATATATATATAAAATAATATATAAATAATACATATATATAATAAAATATATATATATATATATATATATATATATATATATATATATATATTATAATATATATATAAAATATAATATATATAAAATATATATATATATAATGCAAAACAACCACTCTGGAAGAATAAGAAATTCCAAGCGCTTTCGTGACTACTCACATTATCAGTTTCCCTTTATAATGTGAGTAAATCCCCGAATGCGCTTGGAATTTCTCTATTCTTCCAGAGTGGTTGTTTTGCATATCTGAAATCACCTGTTTACTGTGATCTTATTGCATATATAAATATATATATATATATATATATATATATATATAAATATAATATATATATATATATATAATAGTATATGTAAATATATTATATAATAATATATATATATATATATATATATATAAAATATATATATATAAAATATATATACATATATTTTATGTATGTATTATGTATGTACATGTGTGTGTGTACTCACCTAGTTGAGGTTGCGGGGGTCGAGTCCGAGCTCCTGGCCCCGTGGTGTGTAAAGGTGTGTGTGTGTGTGTGTGTGTGTGTGTGGTGTGGTGTGTGTGTGTTTTGTGTGTGTGTGTGTGGGGTGTGTGTTGTGTATGTGTGTGTGTGTGTGTGTGGTGTGTGTGTGTGTGGTTGTGTGGGGTGTGTGTGTGTGTGTGTGTGTGTGTGTGTGTGTGTGTGTATAGTTTAAAAGTTTATATTTTTTTTTTTTCTCTCTCTCTCCCCCTTCTTTGCATAACGAAATTTTACTAAGCACTTTCCACACTGGTCATGTCGCTTGTATAAACTTTTACTTTAAGATTCTAGTGTCTTTCTTGGGGCCCGGGGGGAAAAGTGTTAAAAAACAAAAAAACCGGGGAAAGGGGTTTGGGTCGGTGCTTTCCCCGGGGAAGAGAGGAGAGAGGGGAAAAAAGAGAGAGAGAGAGAGAAAAAGGATCCCTGTGTGGGGATTGGGAATTTGCTTGTGTGTGGTCGAGAAATTTTCCCTTTTTTTGGGGATTAGAAATTCTGTTTAGGGGGGGAATATAGTTAATTTAAAATTGCCGTCCAAAAGATTAATTTTATTATTTTTATTTTTTTTTTTTTATTTTTTTTATTTATATTTTTATAATATTAATAAAAATATATATATATATTTATATATATATATATTTTATATATTATATATATATATATATTTTATATATATATAAAATTTTTTATATAATATTTTATATATATATATATATAAGGGTTTTAATTCCCCATAGTCTCTGAGGTTGTAATATTAAAATTCCCCGGGAAAACTCTGAGTAAAAAATAAATACCCAGTTTTTATAGTCCCTTGAAGAATTCTTTGTTCACGTAAAAAAGGGCCCCAAAAGTCTTACTTTTTGTTAGTCTTGGCTTATGTTAATTTTTCCTTCGTGTTTCTTCAGGAGTCACATTTAGTTGTTTTTGATGTTGACTCCCAGGTCTTCATTTGTGTTTCAGTATTCCTTTATTTTCGTTAAAGTTTTACTCTTTACCTTGTGCCCCCCAGATCCCTTTTGTTTTGCCTGATGTTTACTCACAGATATTTATCATTTCGTAATTCTGGGGTGTTATTTTTTTCACCCCGATTGTGTTCTGTATCCAAAATTTGTTTTCCCCGGAAAAAAAAACTATTCTATTTGTATTTGAAATTTTTGATTTAAATTTAGTAAAGAATTTTGGGAACTATTCCTGTAGCCTGTTCGGATCTATTTAAAATATATTAAAATATATAAATTATTATATATTTTATATTAGATATATATATTTATATTATCTAATATATTTTTTAAAAAATGCAAAGTACGGGTATTAAAAGAGGTGATTTAAAAAATCCTTCACTTTTCTTATCCATCTGTTTCAGCCCGAGGAAAGGGTTTTATGTAGGCGAAACGTATCGCAAAGCCTATAATAATAATAAAAAATTTAAAAATAATAATTAAAAATTTAATTTAAAAATAATAGTAATAATAATAAAATAATTAAAAAATAATAATAATTTAAAAATTAAAAAAATTTAAAAATATAAAAATAATAATAAAAATAAAAAGAAAATTTTTATTGTCATTGTGTTAAACTATTGATAATATTATTTTACTCTTAGCATTTTTAAAAATTTAAAATTTTCCCAAGAAGGGCATCTCTGTTATAAAACAACTTTTCGAGGATTAAGTATTTATTTCTAGGTAAAATTTAAAAAAGGTTTTTGTTTTGCTAACCCCGTAAAGGGCTATTGACCTAATGAAGCTCTCATAAATTATTTGCAAAAAAAAAAAAAAGTTTGGACGTTTATCTTTTATTCATTACATGACTCACACATGAGAGCAAAGTGGATGTCGTTCACTTTCTTTGTTTTGCAGTAAGAAAAGCAAGTGGCAGGGGGCTACCTGCAGTAATGGATGGTATAAAATACACACGCGGTATTTCTGCAGTCTACTTGTATGCAAATGAAGTATTGGGTAACAGGTAGGTAAAAAGAGTTCATAATTTTACTGACGTTATAATCTATTTTAATTATGTCCACGCACTTCATGCGAGGTCATAGACAGGGCGAATTTTAATTAATAAAGAAGATTTTTTTTTTGGAAAAAAGAGGGGTTTTATTTTACGTGAGTTTTAAAGGAAAGCGACAAAGCAAATGTTGTTTCCAATTGCGTTCGTTTCGGGGGTAAATTTTTTTTTTAATTAATTTTTTAGAGACGGAGCGGATAATTTATTTTTTTTTAAATTTATATTGTTTTTTTATTTTTTATAATTTTTTTTTTTTATTTTAAATTTGTTTTTTATTAAATTTTTAATTATAATTATTTTAAAATAATATTATATATTATTATATGTTATTTTTTAAAAATTATATATATATAATATATTAAAATAATATTATATATATATATATATATAAATATATATATATATTAATATATAGGGAAGACCCCCGCTTTAGCGGAATGGGGGGACCCTCATCCTCAGAGAAACAATAAACGACCTCAGGGAAACTGTGCCAATAGTAAAATGGCAATTAGCAAAAGAACTCATTTAAAAAATTTAAATCCTTTCTGAAAATTTTCTTTCATACATTTAAAGAATATTTTTTTCATTAAAGTTTAAATTTAAAAATTTTTTTTAATTTTTGCCCCAAAAAGAACTTAGAAAACTTACCTCCCTTTTATTATAAAAGAACAATTTTTTTTAGCCCTCCCAATAAAAAAATTTTTAGTTTTTGTTTACGTAATTTAATACAAAACAAACACGTGAAATAAAAATTTTTTTTTTTTGGGTTCAGAAAGTTTTTGGCAAAATTTATTGCATACCAAAATTTTCACTTTCCCATATGGCAAGATGAACGTTGTTTTTTTGGGCCCAAGATCGCAAGTTCTGCCTTTTCGGCACACATTATATAATATTATAAAAATAATAATATATATTTTTTATATTTTTAAAATATATAATATATATATATATTTTTTGCGTCCAAATATGTAAAACTGAAAAATTAGCAACAACCATTTAAAATTTTAAGTCCTTTCAAAATTTTTTCTTTTATACTTTAAAGAAATATTTTTTTAAATTATTGTTAATGAAAAAATTTTTTTAATTTTTGCACCAAAAAATCTTAAAAACTTACCAAACCCTTTTTATAACAACGAAATTTATTTTGCCAAACCCAACTAAAATTTTTATTTTTGTTTACAAAAATTTTTAATACTAAACAAAACATTGAAAAAATTTTTTTCGTGGGTTCTGATGTTTTTGGCGAAATTTTTATCACATTTTTTCTTTGTCCTATATGGCAAAAGACGTTGCTATTTAAGCAAGATCGAAATTTCGCTATTCGGCACGAATTTATATAATATATATATATATAATAATATTTATATATAAATATATATATATATATAATATTTATAATATAAATATATATATATATATATATATATAAATTATAATATATATATATAATAATATAATATATAAAATATTAATAAAAATATATATATATATTATATATATATTTAATTTGGTAAGTACGTCCTTGCGGCACCCCACTCGGATTTTTCCCCACGAAGAATAGTTTTTTAATTTTTTCGATTTCATCATTACAGGGGTCTTTTGGGTGACTCAGTCCCACCGGCACCTGCAGTGAGATACTCTTCATTGCTTTAAGGCGTAATCAATCATCAGCATCCCGGGCCACCCCGGCCCGTGTCACTCGACAGTTTCCCCCGGGAAGGTAAGGGATAAACCCCTTAACGGTAATTGGTTACAGCAATTTTGCCACCTTGTCGGATTTTTTTTAGCACAAGCCCCAATTAAAAAAAAAATTTTCTTGTAAATCTTACCCCGGCCCCAAAAATTTTAAACTTTACAAAAGAAAAAAAAGTTTATGACAACATAAATGGCCCAAATGGGACAGAAACGCGTCATGAGTTTCGTCCGATATGCGGGTTATTTGTGATTGTTCCAGTCATTTTTTTGGCTTTTTTTATCCTTTCTTGCACTCTTACCACGGGTTCCCAAAATGTTACAACGTGTATCATATAAAAAAATTTAAAAATCCACTGTATGTGGGTGAAATTTTTTTTTTGACGTCATGGTCCGTCACGGAAAATTTTATAACCCGGGGCGAATGGAACGCACCTATTGTGTGTGTTTTGTGTGGTGTGTGTGTGTGTGTGTGTGTTTGTGGTGTGTGTGGTGTGTGTGTGTGTGTGGTGTGTGTGACCAACAATTAAATTTGCACCAATACTCATTACAGTTTTGAAGGGTGTGGACGTTGAATTTCTCATTACTCTATTTTTGTTCTTGATTTTTGCCATGTAAAACTAATAAATTTTCTTCATGATTCATTACCCCCTGAAACTTGTGAGTTCATTTCCCTTTTTTTCCTAGTTCACTATCAAAATTCGGGAGCCCATCCCGGACCCATTATGTACCTCTGTAATCTTTTGCACCGCCCCAGGATAGGTTGGTTTAAAAATAAACACATTAAAAATAACTAAAAACGTAGTGTCCCCCTCCAAATTTTTGGGTTTAGTACGAATGGTCTTGCCACAATAATGTGACTTAAATTTTTGACATTGGCTTGAAAGGGTTTCAAACTTTCTAAATTTTTTTATCATCATCTTCTTCACTACGTTTTCTTCCTCTTTCTCTCTTTGTAATTATTGTATCCCAAGTACATCAGTAACTAATGAGTATCACAATTTCAGTAAAAAGTAAATCCCAAAAGTTTATTATTACCAATTATAAAAAAGAAGGAAGAACTAACTTCTATTGTATTACGAAGAAATTTACTTTTTGTAATTAATCTAAGCATCTGTAATTTGTATGCAATTTAAATTTTTTGGGAAGCATATATATACATGATATACTGTGATGACCTCAGTCTTATACACTGCAATAAAACCCCCCTCGACACACAAGAGATGTAATGAAAAAGTGTTTAAAATCTATAAAGCTCCATATGTGTATCATGTAAATTAAGGAGACGTAATAAATTAAACATATTAAAATTTTAAGCCATGTTAAAGGCTCCGTCGACGGGAAAGGGAAATCTACACCCCTCTTTTCCTTCGTTTTATTATTAAAAATTTCATAATAAATTTTTTTGGGGCTCGCAATAAAGGTTTGGTTTTGCATGTAATTAAAGACCAAAAAATAAATAGAATTTCTGTAGTTAGGTCTGTGTGTGTGTGTGGTTTGTTTGTGTTTTGTTTCCACCTAATTGTACTCCCATTTGTGGTTGAGGGGTCGAGTCCTACTCCTGGCCCCCCCTCTTTACCCCTTGCTACTAGGGCCCCTCTCTCCCCCCCCCATGAGCTTTTTAAACCTCGCTAAAACTGTTATGGGTTTCCGCCCCCACTACGCTTTTCTAGCTATTTATGCCTACAACTCTATGACTGAAAAAATACTTCCTACTATCTCTCTGACTCATTTGTGTCTTCAACTTCCAATTGTGGCCTCTTGTTTCTGTGTCCCCTAGCTGGAACATCCTGTCTTTGTCCACCTTGTCTATTCCACGCAGTATTTTATATGTCGTTATCATGTCTCCCCTGACCCTCCTGTCCTCCAGTGTGGTCAGGCCGATTTCCCTTAATCTTTCCTCATAGGACATTCCCCTTAGCTCTGGAACTAACCTTGTCGCAAACCTTTGTACTTTCTCTAGTTTCTTGACGTGCTTTATCAAGTGCGGTTTCCAAACAGGTGCTGCATACTCCAGTATGGGCCTGACATACACGGTGTACAGTGTCTTGAATGATTCCTTACTAAGGTATCGGAATGCTGTTCTCAGGTTTGCCAGGCGCCCATATGCTGCAGCAGTTATCTGATTGATGTGTGCTTCCGGAGACATGCTCGGTGTTATACTCACCCCAAGATCTTTCTCCTTGAGTGAGGTTTGCAGTCTTTGGCCACCTAGCCTGTACTCTGTCTGTGGTCTTCTGTGCCCCTCCCCCATCTTCATGACTTTGCATTTGGCAGGATTAAATTCGAGAAGCCATTTGCTGGACCAGGTGTCCAGTCTGTCCAGGTCTCTTTGAAGTCCTGCCTGGTCCTCATCAGATTTAATTCTCCTCATTAACTTCACATCATCTGCAAACAGGGACACTTCTGAGTCTAACCCTTCTGTCATGTCGTTCACATATACCAAAAATAGCACTGTCCTAGGACCGACCCCGTGGGACCCCGCTCGTCACAGGTGCCCACTGTGATACATCATTACGTACCATGACTCGTTGTTGCCTCCCTGTCAGGTATTCTCTGATCCATTGCAGTGCCCTTCCTGTTATATGCGCCTGGTGCTCTAGCTTTCTGCACTAATCTCTTGTGAGGAACTGTGTCAAAGGCCTTCTTGCAGTCCAAGAAGATGCAATCAACGCACCCCTCTCTCTCTTGTCTTACTTCTGTTATTTTATCATAAAACTCCAGAAGGTTTGTGACACAGGATTTGCCTTCCGTGAATCCGTGCTGGTTGGCATTTATACTCCTGTTCCGTTCCAGGTGCTCCACCACTCTCCTCCTGATAATCTTCTCCATAATTTTGCATACTATACACGTCAATGACACAGGTCTATAGTTTAGTGCCTCTTTTCTGTCTCCTTTTTTAAAAATGGGAACTACATTTGCCGTCTTCCATACCTCAGGTAGTTGCCCAGTTTCCAGGGATGTGTTGAAGATTGTGGTAAGTGGCACGCACAATATATCTGCTCCCTCTCTAAGGACCCACGGGAATGTTTGTCTGGTCCCATTGCCTTTGAGGTATCGATGTCCCTTAGCAGTTTCTTCACCTCCTCCTCATCTGTATGTATGTCGTCCAACACTTGTTGGTGTATTCCTTGCTGGTGTCCCCGTCTGGTCTGTCCCCCAGAGTCCTTCCTGTCTCTACTGTAAATACTTCCTTAGATCTCTTGTTTAGCTCCTCACATACCTCTTGATCGTTTCTTGTGAGTTCTCCACCTTCTTTCCTCAGCCTTATCACCTGGTCCTTGACTGTTGTTTCCTCCTAATGTGGCTATACAGCAGTTTCGGGTCAGATTTGACTTTCGATGCTATGTCGTTTTCATACTGTCGCTGGGCCTCCCTCCTTATCTGTGCATACTCGTTTCTGGCTCTTCTACTAATCTCCTTGTTTTCCTGGGTCCTATGCCTCCTGTACCTTTTCCATTCTCTGTTGCACTTAGTTTTTGCCTCCCTACACCTCGGGTAAACCAAGGACTCGTTTTGGTCTTCCTATTATTTCCGTTTCCCTTGGGAACGAAACTTTCCTCTGCCTCCTTGCACTTTGTTGCCACATATTCCATCATCTCGTTTTCTGATTTTCCTACCATTTCTCTGTCCCACTGAACCTCCTGCAGGAAGTTTCTCATACCTGTGTAGTCCCCCTTTTATTGTTTGGCCTGTCCCCTTCAGTTCTTGTTACCTTCTCCACTTGTAACTCTACTATATAGTCAAAACTCAGAACCACCCTGATCGCTAGCTCCAAGGGGCCTCTCATAAGTGATGTCCTCAATGTCTGAACTGCTCAGGGTGAACACAAGATCCAGTCTTGCTGGCTCATCCTCCCCTCTCTCTCTGGTTGTGTCCCTGACATGTTGATGCATGAGGTTTTCAAGTACCACATCCATCATCTTGGCTCTCCATGTTTCGGGGACCCCCATGTGGCTCCAGGTTTTCCCAGTCGATCTCCCTGTGGTTGAAATCGCCCATTACCAGTAACTTTGCTCTGCTCGAGTGAGCTCTTCTTGCCACCTCAGCCAGTGTGTCCACCATCACCCTGTTGTTTTCTTCGTACTCTTCTCTTGGCCTCCTGCAGTTCTGTGGTGGGTTATACATCACTCCAATGACTACTTTATGTTCTCCGGACTGAATTGTACCTACAATGTAGTCTCTTTCTCCAATCATGTCCTTGCCTTCCATTTCCTCAATCCCCATCGGTGTTTTATGAGCAGTGCAACCCCTCCTCCCCCTCTACTCCTTCTATCTTTCCTCAGGATCTGATATCCTGTTGGGAAGATTGTGTCTGTTATTGTCTCAGCGAGTTTTGTTTCTGTGACTGCTATGATGTCTGGGGATTTTTCACTGATTCTTTATTCCACTCCTCATGTTTATTCATTATTCCATCCGCGTTTGTGTACCAAACCTTTAGCTTCTTTTCTATCATTGTGGTCATGCCAGAATATTGGGGTTGGGGGAGCGAGAGCCTTGGTGGGGGCCTATATGGGGCTGTGGTGTAGGTGGGGTTTGTGTTGATGGGGGGGGGGTCAGAATGCCCATAAGGGACAGCTGTTGGGGTGAGGTTTGTGATATGGGGATTGGTGGCAGAGGGAACAGTGAGTGGGTTGTAGTATAGGTTGCTCAGTTGCATTGGGAATGTCGCGGGTGGAGTCTTTTGGTGGGAGATTCTGTGGGGTGTGTTTGCCCTTCCTCCTGTGTCTGGGTCCTGCTCATTTTCATTGTGTGTGTGTGTGTGTGTGTGTGTTAGTGGTGTTTATAGCGGTTGGACTGTAGTTCTTGGGTCCGCCTACTGATTACTGCCAACAGGTGTTACTGATGCCTGAATTCCTAGGCCCGTTTTCTGTACTTCCTTGAAGTCTAAATATAAGCGTGTGCTGAG
>NC_069460.1:4278731-4288731 GCF_026875155.1 Cherax quadricarinatus
ACATGAGTGAGAGGGATTGCACATGAGTGCACATGAGAGGGGTTCCACATGAGTGCACATGAGAGGGGTTCCACATGAGTGCACATGAGGGGGACTTGCACATGAGTTAACACAGTTATCAAAGCATATTCCTTAGGCAGCATTGAAAATAGATTGGGCAGATGATTTTAAGTGGGTTGTAGTTTGAGAAGGACTTGCCTAGAGTGGGCCAGTGGGCCTTCTTCAGTGTGACTCCATTCTTATGTTCTTATAATTACGAATAAATGAATAGGACCTATGTAATACTTTGAAATCTTTTTTTGTGGAGACGTATGGCTAACCAGTAACTATATCAATCCAATACAAAGAATAATAGAAAAGACTGAAGAAGTAGTTAGAGGTAATCAGTCCCTCAGCCCTGAAAGGTGTACAATTCAGTCTCTTCTTGCCGGTTTTGCATTTCATTAACGCACAAAACATCATTACATCTGGATAAAAACAAGAAAAAATTTCCCTCACCCTAAAAATACTAGTGGACAACAATAACGGCAATTACGTTACGACAAACTCATTACAGATGCAAATTTCGTAACTCGCCTCCAACACCGCCAGTAGAGCATGTACTGTATATATACATTTTTTGACAGGCTTTAAAAAAAAAAGGATTTTGATGTAGAATTTAAATCACTCATCCTCACCATAAAGAACAGTGACATAATCCAGACTCTGGGAACGTGTGTCATACGCTGACATTATTTATTGGGCGGGTGATCGTAAATCAGACTGGTTCGTTGTTCTGCTGGATGGGGTGAGTGGCTCGTTGTTCAGCTTCAAAGGGGTAATAGACGCTTACAAGAGTCCCTGAACAATATGTCCTCCTTAAAGAACGGTTTCATTAATAAAGCCACTGGATGGCTGAACGTTGTTCATATATCTAATTCCTCATGAGTTCTAGAAAATGAATTTGATGTATTCAGTGGTGTGCTAGATTAGGCAACGTAAAGGTAAATTGGGCAACGTTTTCCTAACCTAATTTAATGTAACCTAAATCAGCCAATAGCGAAACTATATAAATAGGACTCTTACGTCTGGCAGGACGGGAGTCAGTGTTGCTGCTGAAGTTGTCGGAAAAAGTACGCTTTTAGTTTGAGTTATAAACGAGAAACATCTCAGAGTCTAACTACACGGTGAAATACAACTGTGTGTAGTTACAGCTTTGTTTTCGCTCCTTAATGATTGAAATCTGACTTTCTCCCAGCTATGATTTGTTTTGGTTTGTCGAGTTTCAAGCCTATCACTACGTGTGGTTTATTAAGAATACCTGTCACCTGTAAACCACCAATCAGGATAAAATTATTTATATAAAAAAAGGATTAACTCAAAAAATTTTTTCTTATGCGTTCAGAGATATATTTTGTCCATTTATGATAAAGTAAAAATTAATAATTTTGTACCAAAAGAGCCTTAGAAAACTTACGTAACCTTATTATAACAAGCGCACTAAAATTTAGCCTAATCCAACTAAATGTATTTTAGATAAGTTTACAATTATTTAATAATAAACAAACACAACGCAATATATTTTTGTCGTTAGATTCAGAATGATTTTTGAGAAATTATTACATACACAAATTTTTGCTTGCCTTATTCTGCAAGAAGATCGTTGCTGTTTAAGCCAAAACCGCAAGTTTTACCTATTCGGCACGACGTATATATATATATATATATATATATATATATAAATATATATATATATATATATATATATATATATATATATACATATATACATATAAATATATATATGTATTATATATATATATATATATAAATATAATATATATATATATATATATATATACATATATATATATATATATATATATATATATATATATATATATATATATATTATATATATATATATATACATATGTACATATATACATGTATGTATACATTATATATATATAATATATATATATATATATATATATATAAAATATATATACATATATATATATGACTTAACATATACATGAGTGATCACATTGCAACACTGTAGGCCAGCCAAGCTTGTGTTTACTGCTGCTGCATCAATATTAGTATCAATGTAGGAGAGCACTAAAGTCGTAGGGGGCATACATAGCCTCTGTAATGGAAGGTAATTATTTTTGATCCGAGGATAGGGAGAAAAACTCCAAATCTTTGAATCAAAAGTCTCTTTCACCTGGTTCATGTCCCTTCCTCATCACCCATCAAGGATGTTCTTTCTATATCTCTACTAAAATTGCTATAGACATTGCAAAATTTAAATAGATTATTAATTATAGATAATTCTATATAATACTGAACCAGCTTTTCCTACGTTATATATAATTAAGCTATATTTGGTTAGGTAAATTTCTGCTCTCTTTGGTAATGTTGTTAAGTTATTCTTGGGGGAAATTGAAAAAAAAAATTGCATACCTTCTTAATTCTTGTGAATTTATCTGTTAACCCGAAAGAGTTAAAAATAAAAATATGTTATAAAACGAAAGCTCTCTTGTTTACATACACACACACACCTCTCTCTCTCTCTCCTCTCTCTCCTCTCATCTCTCTCTCTCTTTCTCATCCTCCTCTCTCTCTACCTCCTCTCTCTCTCTCATCCTCTCTCTCCTCTCTCTCCCTCTCTCACTCCCTCTCTCATCCCTCTCTCCTCTCCTCTCTCTCCTCTCTCTCTCTCCACTCTCTCCTCTCTCTCTCTCTCTCTCTCTCTCTCTCTCTTGCTCTCTCTCTTCCCCCTCCATTTTCCCTTCTCACTCTCCCCCTCTCCTACCCTTCCCTTCACTCTCTCTCCCCCCTCTCTCTCTCACTCTCACTCTCACTCTCTCTTCCCCTTTTTCCTTCTCACTATCCCCCTCTCTCTTTCTACTTCCCTTCTCTCTCTCTCTCTCTCTCTCTCTCTCTCTCTCTCCATCTCTTCCCCATTTTTTCCCTTCTCACTCTCCCCCTCTCCTTCCCTTCCCTTCTCTCTCTTTCCCCCTCTCACACTCTCTCTCCCCCTTTCCCTTCTCACTCTTCCCCTCTCTCTCTCCTTCTACCTTTCCCTTCTCTCTTCTCTCACAATAAAAAAAAAAAATTGTGGGGACTCGCAGGAACCAAGGATCAGATGAGAATGGTTCTGGTAGGGAGGAGTGGATGGAGGAGCAGTGGAAAAGGATGGAACAAGAGTGGGAGAGAAAATTAGGAGAGCTTTCTGAAAAAATGGAGAAAGAGCTCTCTCTGAAATTGGAAAAGAGGTTGGAGAAGGAGACAAAGAATTGGGAGGCACAAGTCGAAACTGCAGTAGCCAAGATAAGGGTCCTAGAAGTTGAGATAAATGAGGAGAGACAACAAGAAATGAACGTGAAGTATGTGAGGAACTCAACAAGAGATTCAAAGAAGTGTTCACAGAGGAGACAGAAGGGGCTCCAGAAAGACGGAGAGGTGGGGCACACCACCATGTGCTGGACACAGTGCACACAACCGAGGAAAAAGTGAAGAGGCTTCTGAGTGAGCTAGATACCTCAAAGGCAATGGGGCCAGATAACATCTCCCCATGGGTATTGAGAGAGGGAGCAGAGGCGCTATGTGTACCCCTAACAACAATATTCAATACATCTATCGAAACAGGGAGATTGCCTGAGGCATGGAAGACAGCAAATGTAGTCCCAATCTTTAAAAGAGGAGACAGACATGAAGCATTAAACTACAGACCAGTGTCACTGACATGTATAGTATGCAAAATCATGGAGAAGATTATCAGGAGAAGAGTGGTGGAACACCTAGAAAGGAATGACCTCATCAACAGCAGCCAACATGGTTTCAGGGACGGGAAATCCTGTGTCACAAACCTACTGGAGTTCTATGACATGGTGACAGCAGTAAGACAAGAGAGAGAGGGGTGGGTGGATTGCATATTCTTGAACTGCAAGAAGGCGTTTGACACAGTTCCACACAAGAGATTGGTGCAAAAACTGGAGGACCAAGCAGGGATAACAGGGAAGGCACTACAATGGATCAGGGAATACTTGTCAGGAAGACAGCAGCGAGTCATGGTACGTGGCGAGGTGTCAGAGTGGGCACCTGTGACCAGCGGGGTCCCACAGGGGTCAGTCCTAGGACCAGTGCTGTTTCTGGTATTTGTGAACGACATGACGGAAGGAATAGACTCTGAGGTGTCCCTGTTTGCAGATGACGTGAAGTTGATGAGAAGAATTCACTCGATCGAAGACCAGGCAGAACTACAAAGGGATCTGGACAGGCTGCAGACCTGGTCCAGCAATTGGCTCCTGGAGTTCAATCCCACCAAGTGCAAAGTCATGAAGATTGGGGAAGGGCAAAGAAGACCGCAGACGGAGTACAGTCTAGGGGGCCAGAGACTATAAACCTCAGTCAAGGAAAAAGATCTTGGGGTGAGTATAACACCAGGCACATCTCCTGAAGCGCACATCAACCAAATAACTGCTGCAGCATATGGGCGCCTAGAAAACCTCAGGACAGCATTCCGACATCTTAATAAGGAATCGTTCAGGACCCTGTACACCGTGTACATTAGGCCCATATTGGAGTATGCGGCACCAGTTTGGAACCCACACCTAGCCAAGCACGTAAAGAAACTAGAGAAAGTGCAAAGGTTCCAGAGATTGGACACAGTACCAAGAGGACACAGTTGGAAGTTGAAGACACAGATGAATCACAGGGATGTTAGGAAGTATTTCTTCAGCCACAGAGTAGTCAGTAAGTGGAATAGTTTGGGAAGCGATGTAGTGGAGGCAGGATCCATACATATTTTTAAGCAGAGGTATGATAAAGCTCACGGTTCAGGGAGAGTGACCTAGTAGCGATCAGTGAAGAGGCGGGGCCAGGAGCTTGGACTCGATCCCCGCAACCTCAACTAGGTGAGTACAACTAGGTGAGTACACACACACACACACACACACACACACACACACACACACAAAATTTGACTGCAAAATGAAAGTGCTCTTGAAGTTAAGAGAAAACAGCCACAGAAAACCCACACTGCGTCACACATCACTTGCCTCGCCTGCCTTATTCTGCTCCAGTTGCACTCTCCAGGACTCATTTCCTGACCCTTTCGCCCTGACATTAATATACTCTCCCCCTCCCCCTCATTTAATTCCTCCTACCGTGCCCCCTTCTCCAACACCCCTCACCTAAGCTTGCAAGTCACCACACTGACTCTCCCACACACAAGTTAAGAGACACATTAACACTCCCACACGCCACACACAGAGGTGAGGCTGGCCAGACCCCTCACAGCTATCAGATAACTCCAGGCAAAGTTAACTCTCCCCGTGTTCGCCTACAAGTTTGTCGCTCACCTCAGCTGCGGAAGCAAAAGTTAGCAGTTTGTACGTAGTTAATAGACTGTACAGGTGAGACGGGCTTCAAGCTGGCTGGGTTGAAGGAGGGAGAGTTCCTGAAGCACTTTGTAGACAAATAAGATGGTGAGTAAGAGTGTCTATCTTGCGAAAATAACAATAATAGCAACAACAACAACAACAACAACAACAACAATAATAATAATAATAATAATAATAATAATAATAATAATAATAATAATAATAATAATAATAATAATAATAAATACCCTTCACACTAGACGATTCTTTAAGTTACGTCTGTAACTACAGTTAGGTGAGTATGATAAACTAAACAACACAGGCAAATGCAGACACACACACATATGTATATATTTGTGAAATCTTTGAGCATTTAACTCTCAGCCAATTCTCTAGCCTTCATCAGAAACCTAAAAAAAAATCCTAATTTACTTATTAAAAAATGTAAATTTGCAATTCATCGTTGTAGATTTAGATATTATCTCATACTTAAAAAAATAATCACTCACACCTCGCGAACGCAGTCACTCAGCCCTCACGAACAACTACTCACACCTCAATAAAACTGACTAGCTCAAAACTACAAACAAATCGTTTTCACCACAAACACACAAAAAATACCTTTCACAAACACAATAGTTTCACTCACAAAAAACAGTAATTCACACTCACAAACACAATAACTTACCCTTACAAACACACAATAACTTCCACTCAAAAACCCAGTAACTCACAAATCACGAATACACAATAGCTCCCACCACACGAACGCCCACCAACACACGAGCTCCCACCGCACGAACGCCCACCAATACACAAACAGTCAAGGGTTTTCTTCGTCCCTAGACATACACTTTCCCCTCTTTCCATCTGATTCGCCCTCACTACTTAAAATGAAAGACTGTACATGACATGCATCCAGTTTTGTGAATTTCGGCTACGCTCCAGAAGTTCCCGGCTGTCAGATATTAGCCGAACTTGTTGCTCTCAAGTTTCCCACTTTCGTTGGATGATATTTTAAAAGTGGATTTTGTATTTAGCAAGATTTTGTTGCGTAGTTGATCTTCGTTATTGCAGGGTTGGTCTTGGCTAGTGCACGGTTGGACTTGGCTATTGCGTGGTTGGACTTGGCTGTTGTATGGTTAAACTTGGCTATTGCATGGTTGGACTTGGCTTTTACGTGGTTGAACATGGTTGTTGCATGGCTGGACTTGGCTACTGCATGTATGGTCGTGGCTACTGCATGGCTGGTCGTGGCTACTGTATGGCTGGTCGTGGCTACGGCTTGGCTGGTCGTGGCTACTGCATGGCTGGTCGTGGCTACTGCATGGCTGGTCGTGGCTACTGCATGGCTGGTCGTAGCTACTGCATGGCTGGTCGTGGCTACTGCATGGCTGGTCCTGGCTACTGCGTGGCTGGTCCTGGCTACTGCATGGCTGGTCTTGGCTACTGCATGGCTGGTCCTGGCTACTGCATGGCTTGTCCTGGCTACTGCATGGCTGGTTTCCGGCTACTGAAATGGCTGGTCCTGGCTACTGCATGGTGGTCCTGGCTACTGCATGGCTGGTCCTGGCTACTGCATGACTGGTCTTGGCTACTGCATGGCTGGCCCGGGGCTACTGCCTGGCTGGTCCTGGCTACTGCATGCCTGGTCCTGGCTACTGCATGTCTGGTCTTGGCTACTGCATGGCTGGTCCTGGCTACTGCATGGCTGGTCCTGGCTACTGCATGACTGGTCCTGGCTACTGCATGTCTGGTCCTGGCTACTGCATGGCTGGTCCTGGCTACTGCATGGCTGGTCCTGGCTACTGCATGACTGGTCCTGGCTACTGCATGTCTGGTCCTGGCTACTGCATGGCTGGTCCTGGCTACTGTATGGCTGGTCCTGGCTACTGCATGTCTGGTCCTGGCTACTGCATGGCTGGTCCTGGCTACTGCATGGCTGGTCCTGGCTACTGCATGGCTGGTCCTGGCTACTGCATGGCTGGTCCTGGCTACTGCATGACTGGTCCTGGCTACTGCATGTCTGGTCCTGGCTACTGCATGGCTGGTCCTGGCTACTGAATGGCTGGTCCTGGCTACTGCATGGCTGGTCCTGGCTACTGCTGGCTGGTCCTGGCTACTGTATGGCTGGTCCGGGGCTACTGCATGGTGGTCCTGGCTACTGCATGGCTGGCTGGCAAACTGCATGGCTGGTCCTGGCTACTGCATGGCTGGTCCTGGCTACTGCATGGCTGGCCCTGGCTACTGCATGGCTGGTCTTGGCTACTGCATGGTGGTCCTGGCTACTGCATGGCTGGCCTGGCTAATGTATGGCTGGTCCTGGCTACTGCATGTCTGGTCCTGGCTACTGCATGGCTGGTCCTGGCTACTGCATGGCTGGTCCTGGCTACTGCATGGCTGGTCTTGGCTACTGCATGGCTGGTCCTGGCTACTGCATGGCTGGTCCTGGTACTGAATGGCTGGTCCTGGCTACTGCATGGTGGTCCTGGCTACTGCATGACTGGTCCTGGCTACTGCATGGCTGGTCCTGGCTACTGCATGTCTGGTCCTGGTACTGCATGGTTTGGTCCGGGCTACTGCATGGCTGGCCCTGGTTTACTGCATGGCTGGCCCTGGCTTACTGCATGGCGGGTCCTGGTACTGCTTGGCTGTGTCCTGGCTACTGAATGGCTGGTCCTGGCTACTGCATGGCTGGTCCTGGCTATGCATGGCTGGTCTGGCTACTGAAGGGCTGGTCCTGGCTACTGCATGGCTGGTCCTGGCTACTGCATGGCTGGTCCTGGCTACTGCATGGCAGGTCCTGGCTACTGCATGGCTGGTCCTAGCTACTGCATGGCTGGTCCTGGCTACTGCATGGCAGGTCCTGGCTACTGCATGGCTGGTCTGGCTACTGCATGGTGGTCCTGGCTACTGCATGACTGGTCCTGGCTACTGCATGGCTGTCCTGGCTACTGCATGTTGGTCCTGGCTACTGCATGGCTGGCCCTGGCTACTGCATGTTGGTCCGGCTACTGCTTTGGTTGGTCCTGGCTACTGAATGGCTGGTCCTTGCTACTGGATGGCTGGTCCTGGCTACTGCATGGCAGGTCCTGGCTACTGCATGGCTGGTCCTGGTTTACTGCATGGGGGGGTTTCCTGGCTACTGCATGGCTGGTCCTGGCTACTGCATGGCTGGTCCTGGCTACTGCATGTCTGGTCCTGGCTACTGCATGGCTGGTCCTGGCTACTGAATGGCTGGTCCTGGCTACTGCATGGCTGGTCCTGGCTACTGCATGGCTGGTCCTGGTTTACTGCATGGCTGGTCCTGGCTACTGCATGGCTGGTCCTGGCTACTGCATGACTGGTCCTGGCTACTGCATGTCTGGTCCTGGCTACTGCAGGGGCTGGTCCTGGCTACTGATGGCTGGTCCTGGCTACTGCAGGCGGGTTTCCTGGCTACTGCATGGCTGGTCCTGGCTACTGTATGGCTGGTCCTGGCTACTGCATGTCTGGTCCTGGCTACTGCATGGCTGGTCCTGGCTACTGCATGGCTGGTCCTGGCTACTGCATGGCTGGTCTTGGCTACTGCATGGCTGGTCCTGGCTACTGCATGGCTGGTCCTGGCTACTGTATGGCTGGTCCTGGCTACTGCATGTCTGGTCCTGGCTACTGCATGGCTGGTCCTGGCTACTGCATGGCTGGTCCTGGCTACTGCATGGCTGGTCTTGGCTACTGCATGGCTGGTCCTGGCTACTGCATGGCTGGTCCTGGCTACTAAAATGGCCTGGTCCTGGCTACTGCATGGTGGTCCTGGCTACTGCATGACTGGTCCTGGCTACTGCATGGCTGGTCCTGGCTACTGCATGTCTGGTCCTGGCTACTCCCATGGCTGGTCCTGGCTACTGCATGGCTGGTCCTGGTTTACTGCATGGCTGGCCCTGGCTACTGCATGGCGGGTCCTGGCTACTGCATGGCTGGTCCTGGCTACTGAATGGCTGGTCCTGGCTACTGCATGGCTGGTCCTGGCTACTGCATGGCTGGTCCTGGCTACTGAATGGCTGGTCCTGGCTACTGCATGGCTGGTCCTGGCTACTGCATGGCTGGTCCTGGCTACTGCATGGAGGCCCTGGCTACTGCATGGCTGGTCTAGCTACTGCATGGCTGGTCCTGGCTACTGCATGGCAGGTCCTGGCTACTGCATGGCTGGTCCTGGCTACTGCATGGCTGGTCCTGGCTACTGCATGACTGGTCCTGGCTACTGCATGGCTGATCCTGGCTACTGCATGTCTGGTCCTGGCTACTGCATGGCTGGTCCTGGCTACTGCATGTTCTGGTCCTGGCTACTCCATGGCTGGTCCTGGCTACTGAATGGCTGGTCCTTGCTACTGCATGGCTGGTCCTGGCTACTGCATGGCAGGTCCTGGCTACTGCATGGCTGGTCCTGGCTACTGCATGGCTGGTCCTGGCTACTGCATGGTGGGTCCTGGCTACTCCCATGGCTGGTCCTGGCTACTGCAGGGGCTGGTCCTGGCTACTGCATGGCTGGGTCCTGGTACTGCATGGCAGGTCCTGGCTACTGCATGGCTGGTTCCTGGCTACTGCATGGCTGGTCCTGGCTACTGCATGGCTGGTCCTGGCTACTGCAT
>NC_069460.1:4293731-4301231 GCF_026875155.1 Cherax quadricarinatus
TATATTATATATATAACATATTATATATATAAATATATTATATATATATATATATAAAATATTTATATATATATATAATATATATATAAAATTATATATATATAATAAAAACATATATATATAAAAAATAATATATATTATATAAATATAAAAATATATAAATTAATATTAAAAAATATATAAATAATTTTTAAAATAAAATATAATATATAAAAAAATACATAATATATAAAATAAATATATATAAATATAAATTTATAAAATATTAATATATTTAAAAAAAAATATATTAAAATATATATATAAATATATATATATATAATATATATATATAATAAAAAAAAAATATACATATATAATAATATATATATATATATAATATTTTATATATATAATATATATAATAATATATATATAAAAAATATAAATAAATATATAATATATAAATTTTAATAATATATATAATAATAAATATATAAATACATATAAAAAATATATATATATATATTATACTTTTTAAAATATAAAAATAAAATATATATATATAAATATAAATCATAAATTTTATATATAAAAAACATATAATATAATATATAAAATAAAATATATAAAAATAAATATAAATAAAATAAATAATATTATTTTATATATATTTTTATATAAATAAAAATATATATATAAAATATATACAAAATTATAAAAAATTTAATAAATTAATTAAATAAATTTTATATAAAAAAAAATATTATATATATAATATATATATATATTTATATATATAAATAAATTAATATATAAATATAAATAAATATATATAAATTATATTATAAATATATATATATAAAAATATTATATAAAACATATATAAATAATAAATATATATATAATATAAAAAAAACAATTTTAAAATAATAATAAAAAAAATAAAATAATATTAAAAAAAAAAAAAAAAAAAAAATTATAAATACAAATTAATTAAAAAAATAAAAAAAAATATAAAAAATATATAAATATATAAAAAAAATTTTTAAAAAATAAAAACCCCAAAATAATAAAAAAAAAAAAAATAAAAAAAAAAAAAAAAAAATAAAAAAAAAAAAAAAAAAAAATAAAAAAAATAATATAAAAAACCCCCAAAAAAAATTTTTAAAAAAACAAAAATTTTTTTAAAAAAAAAAAAAAAAAAAAAAAAACAAATAAATTTTTTAAAAAAATAAAAAAAAAAAAAAAAAAAAAAAAACAAAAAAAAAAAAAAATAAAAAAAAAAAAAATAAAAAAAAAAAAAAAATAAAAAAAAAAAAAAACAAATAAAAAAATAAAAAAAAAAAAAAAAAAAAAAAATTAAAAAAAAAAAAAAAATAAAAAAAAAAAAAAAAATAATTAAAAAAAAAAAAAAAAAAAAAAAAAAAAAAAAAAAAAAAAATAAAAAATTTAAAAAAAAAATAACAACAAAAAAACCAACTAAAACCCCCACCCCCCCCCCCCCCAAAAGCCCTAAAACGTACTTTGGGGAAAACTCATAACATTATTAGATTTGAAAGAGTACTATCACATTTTTTTTCTGGATTTACACTGAAAGGGGAATCCTTTTTTTAGATTAAAATTTAAATAGTTGATAAAGGCATTCGTCCATAGTAAAAAGGGGAATCTTAAACCATCATAAAAATAAACCAATTTTCCTTTCATGTTGTAAAAATAAACTAAACAAAAACCCAATGCGGGGTGGCGTGTTTGAAATAATAATATATATATATATATATTTTATAATTAAATTATATTATATAAATAATAATATATAATATTTTATTGTGTTGGTGTGTGTGGTTTTGGTGGTGTGTGTGTGTGTTTTAGGTGTTTGTTAATGCATGTTGTATTCATTTTTAATTTTTTTTCAAAGACCCCATTTTTGGAAATCCTAGTTGGGTGGCTTCTTTGGGGAAGCTCCGGACCGCAGTTTATGAAGCGGCTCAAGGAAGCTCTCTGATGGTATTTAAAACCCCTTAGCATTGCCGCAATCTGCGTTCCAGCGGGGGAGAAGACAATTCTGGAAGGACGGGGGATACTTGACAAAAGTTTTTCCTTTGCAACCCCAAATTGGACTCTCCTTGCGGAACGAGAGCCACATTCTGGTGAAGGTATAATCTTGTCGTTTTTTTTTGTTTTAATTTTTAATGCATCTTTAAAACAGTAAACACACACACACACACACACACACACATTATACATACATATATTAATATATATATATAAATAAATATATATATATATAAAAATTTATATATATATTAATATAAATAATAAATATATATAATATTTGTTTTTTGTAAGGTCATTTTTTTTATTTCTATTTCACGAGGTCCTTATTTTTTATACGATTTATTATTAACTATTGTAAAAATGGTGTACTCACCTATTTTGGGTTGCAGCGATCGAGCCCATTGCTCCTGGCCCCGCCCTTTTCACGGTCGTTTCCGGTCACTCTTTTTCCCCCCCATAGTTTTATAAAATACCTGCCTCGATTAAATACTCCGCTTTCCATTCCTAAACAACTCTGACGGGAAAAAAATCTTTTACAACCGTGTGATTCATTTGCCCAAATTTTCAACCTACCCCTTTTTTGCTTTATTTTAAAATCCGTTTTTTTGCCATTTTTCAATTCCCTCTCTTTTTTTCCCCTTATCTATCCCCCTCCTTTTTTCCCCTCATTTCCCCAGTTTTTCCCTCCCCCCCTCCCCCCCTTCTCCGGGCTGTTTTTTTTTTGTTTTGTGTACTCCCTATTTACTACCTGTTATTGCTCTCCCTCCTGCCCCCCTTTCACTTTCGCTACTTCCCCCCGGGCCTATTTTACGCCTCTGCTTGCTTTAGGGCCTGCCTCCCTACATCGTTTCCCAAACTTTCCCCTTTCGACTCTCTGTGGCCCGGGTACCCTAACCCCTGTGTTCATCTGTGCCCCTTTTACTTCCCCCCCTTTCCCCCTTTTCTTTCCCCCCCTCCCCTGTTTTTGCCACCCTTGTCAATTCCTCTCTTTTTTATTTTTTATCAGCCCCCCTCCCCTTTCCCCTCCATGCTGGGTTTTTTCCCTTCCTCCCTGTGGCATCCCTGCTCAACTATCTTGTTCCCTTTTGCCTTTCCTGTTTCTTTCCCCTGCTTCTGGTTTTCCCTGGTGCCCACCCCCCTTGGGCCTCTACTGACTCCTAAAACGTTCCTTTTTTCAACTTTCGGGGTTTCTGCCCCCAATCTCCTTTTTTGGGTGTTCCTTCAGGGTTCCTGTGTTATACTCCCCCCCCCTTTTTTTTCCGGGTAACCCTCTCCCCAACGACTCCCTGCGGCCTTCTTTGCCCTTCCCCCCCCTTCATGCTTTGCCTTGGGTTGCTCCAACCTTGCGGGCCTTCTCCCCTCCGCCTTTTTTTTTCCCCTGCCCCTGTTTTTTCCCAATTTCCCGTCATCTGCCCCCTGCAACCCCCCAATCTTCAAAAACCAGAAAAGAAAAATTTAAGACCCCCCACCCCGTTTCCCCTGCCCCCCCCCCTCCCCCCTCCTACTCCCTGCCTTCTACCCCTGATCCTTTGATCCTTCCCTGTTTCCCTCCCTCCTTTTTCACCTCTCTTTGTGCTTGTCCCCCCCCTGCACCCCCGAAAACCCCCCCCCACCCCTCCTTCCTTTTGCTTCTGCTGTCACCATGTATAAAACCCCGTGGTTTGTGCACGGGTTTTCCCCCGCCTGAAACCGCTGGTGTGTTGGGGAATCTTTCCCTTTCAGGTGTTCCCCCACCTTCTCCTGATAATCTTCCCCATGATTTGATATATACATGTCAGTGACACTGGTCTGTATTTTTAATGCTTAATTCTTTCCCCCTTTTTTTTAAAGATTGGACTATTTTTGCTGTCTTCCATGCCCAGGCAATCTCCCGGTTCGATAGATGTTTTGAATATTGTTGTTAGGGTACACATAGCCCCCTGCTCCCTCTCTCAATCCCCGGGGGAGATGTTATCGGCCCCATTGCCTTTGAGGATCTAGCTCACTCAAAGCCTCTTCACTTTTTCCCTCGGTTGTGTGCACTGTGTCCAGCATTTGGTGGTGTGCCCCACTCTCCGTCTTTCGGGATCCCTTCTGCTCCTCGGAACACTTTTTTGAATTCTTGTTGAGTTTTCACATATTTCCCCGGTCATTTCCTGTTGCTCTCCCCCTTCCTTCCTTACCCGATTACCGGTCCTTGACTGTTTTTTTCCCCTCCTGAGGGGCTGTAAAAACAGTTTCGGGTCAATTTGGCTTGTGGGTATGTCATTTTTATATTGTCTTTGGGCCCCCCCCTTCTTTCTGTGGATATTTATTTTTTTGGCTCTACGACGTTCCCTTAAATTTTCCGGGGCCTTTTTCCTTCTTTAAAATTTTTTCCATTTCCCGCAAACTTGGTTTTTTTCCCCCTGCACCTTTGGGGAAAAAATGGGCTCATCCTGGGTTTTTTATTTCTCCTGTTACCTTTGGGGCAAACCTTCCTCGCCTCCCTTTCTTTTTTTTTGCTAAAAATTCCATCATCTATAAATGGTTTTCCCCGCCAGTTTTCTGTCCCACTGAACCCCGTTCAGGAGTTCCTCTTCCTGTGTAGTCCCCCCTTTTTTTGTAGTTTGGCTTCATTTTTTCTGGCCTTCCTGCTTTCTCCCCCCCCCTTGTAGCTCTACTTGTATTCGAACTTACAACCACAGGTCACTGGCCCAAGGGGTCTTTCATATGTGATGCCCCGATATCGCATACTGAAGGGAATACTAAGTCCAGCCTTTCGGTTCTTTCCCCTCCCCTCTTTTGTAGTGTCCCTTTCGTGTTGGTACATGAAGTTTTCCCCGTACCCCCTCCATCATCTTACCCCCCAAATATCTTGGCCCCATGGGGTCCAAGTTTCCCAATCTTCTCCTTGGGTTTAAAACACCCCTGAAAGGAGCTTTGCCCTGCAGCTGAGCTCTTCTGGCCCCTCTACCAGTGTGTAACCCTCGCTCTATTGCTCTCGTCGTACTCTTGCCCTTGGGCCCCTGCTGTTCTGTGGGGGGTTATACATCACTGCTTTACCACCCTTTTGGGCCTCCAGAGTGAAGTGTTCCACTATGTAATACTTTCTTCTCGCAACTTCTTCCCCCAGCTCATCAAATTCCAGGATTTTTGTCAGCAAGCCCCCTCCACCCCCCCGTTCCCCTTGTCTTTTCCTCAGATTTTTGGGATCCCGTTGGGAAAAAGGCATCTGTTTTTCATACCTGAACTTGGTTTTTGTGAGAGCTATATGTCCCCTGATGCTTCTTTGATCTTTCTTTCCAACCCCCCCACTTTTTTGTTATTCCATCAGCGTTTTTGACCATACCTTTAGTTTCCTTTTCCCAAAACTGTGGGTTTTGGGGGGGCCCGTGAGGGTGGGAAAAACCCGGGGGCAAAAGTGGGGTTTTATGCTTGGGGTTTTGGGTGGAGGCGTGGGGGGTTTTAGGGGGTGTTGGGGGGGGGGGGGGGGGATAGGTTGTGGTTCTGAGAGTAGTTGGTGTGGCTTGCCCCTTTTGTTCTGTCCCCGCTCGATGAACCCCTTTCTGGTTCCCTCCCTTTTCTTTTTCCCCCTTTCGCTTTTTTGTCCTTCCCCAGCTGCTGTCGTTCTGATTTTGTTCTGTCTCTGCTAGGGAAAACCCTCTTTACTCTTCGATATTTCAATCGTGGTTTCTCTTGGAGGATCCTGTTCCGCACTGTTTCCGTCCTGAGAATCAGCTTTATTGGTCGGTTTCTCACCTTTGAGTACCCCCCTTTCTCTGAAAATTTCAATCCGCCCTCTTCACCTATTTCTGTTTATTTTTCAAATTCCTTTCCTTTTTTTTCCTGCTTCTTTTATGTTGTCCTTTTCCCCTTCCCTAAGCCCATGGATAAACACTGATTTTGCCCTTTCTTCCTGCATTTGCCTCACCCTCTGTGGCTTGGACTGCCTGTGTGGTCGTTTCTCCTTTATTTTTTTCCCGGGCTCTTGATAGCCTTTTGTGCCTCCATTCGACCCATCACCCTCTCCCCTCTCAACCCCGTTGATCTTCCTTTCACTCCTTGGCCTCCTTGGGAGATTGTGTGGCCTTAGCATAAAATAATTCCCTTCCCTTTCCCGTTCAGCCTCGCGCTTATATGCTGGTCTTCTTGGTACTGCCCTGTAACCCTCCACCCATTTTTTCTCAACTCTAGGCCCTTATCTTTGGGTACTGCGTTTTCGACTTGTCCCCCCAAATTTTTTGTCTCCTTCTCCAACCCCTTTCCAATTTCACGACTCTTTCTCCATTTTTTCAGAAAGCTCTCCTAATTTTCTCCCACTCTTGTTCCTCCCCTTTTCCCCCTGCTCCTCCATCCCCTCCTCCCTACCCAACCATTCTCATTGACCTTGGGTCCTGCGAGTCCCCACCATTTTTTTTTTTTTTTTTTTTTTTTTTTTTTTTTTTTTTTTTTTTTTTTTTTTTTTTTTTTTTTAAATGTGGGGGGTGTGTGTGTGTTGTGGGCTGGTTCTGATATCACCCGTCTGCGCTGGAAACACAGTATTCCTATCGTTTGTCAGTCTGCAAAGAAAAGTAATTTTTTTTCCCTTACAAGTAAACTCCCCCCACCGATATCTTTCTAAAAACACAGCGCTGTCTTTTTTTCTGCGAGGAAACCCTTTTGGGGGGCTGTATGAGAAGTGTTGAAAAAATTTATAGAGATATAATTTATAGAATATAATTGAATAATTGATATAATTTAAGAGAGAGAGAGAGAGAGAAGAAGAAGAGAGAGAGAGAGAGAGAGGAGAGAGAGAGGAAGGCTTGATGTAGTTTGTACTAATACCCCAACTACCCCCACTTTCCCTCTTTGCAACTCTAGTATCGCCACCACCTCCTTCACCCTAACCAATACCAACCCCTCACTTCCATATCTTCCGTGATTGACAGGCTTTGAGTGAAGGTAATTTCAATAATAGTGAATCCTGCATTTCTGGGAAAAAAACGTTTTAAGCTGATGTGTTGCTGTTCCCTTAAAAGGAATAAATGACGATATCCCGTAAAACCCACAGAAATCTACCAAAAGGCGATTAGCTTACATTAGCATGAAATACCTTAGCGTAATGGGAAAATGACACGGAAAATCAAGATTAGCCCAAAAAGACTTTTCAGAAATCGTTAGCGCACATTGCTTTTTTTTTTTCATTTTTCTAAAAACAGAGAGAAAGTGCAGCACTCTACCTACTAAAGCCTCACTACCAAAACTACCCCCCTCACTTCTCACCTCCAAACTTCCCCATTTAATAATACCCCCCCCACATCCACTACTCCTCCCCCCCTTTCACCCCCACCACCCCCACGATCTTTTTTCCCCCTCTCCCTTTTATCATACCATCACCACCCCCACCCTTACCATAAACCCCTTCCCTGTTGCGAGGCTCTTTTGAAGGTAAATCACTAAAACCCGCGTTGAGTGGTGCAAATCGAAAAAAAAGTTTTTCCCCACATTCTTCTCTTGCAACAG
>NC_069460.1:4303731-4308731 GCF_026875155.1 Cherax quadricarinatus
ACGCTACGTCGGTAAAGCAATGAACGTGCAACTGCAAGTCTACAGGCTCGGTTCTCTGTACCTCAAAATAAATGATACATAGCTGATATACTACGTTTCGCTCGTATCTTAACCCCCGCCGTTTTTGTTTCTCGATTATACTTTCTTTCCATCCTAAGCAAATCTTTGTGTTTTGTGAGTTTGAATACTATCTGTTTCCTCGTATCTTAGCTTTGATTTCTTCACTTGGTAAACATGTTTTCTTGGCTTTGTATCCTAACCACATTTTTTTTGAGCACCAACCACGCACAGCAACCTGCTTGCTGTCGATACAGTAGCCACCAACCACGCACACCAACCTGCTTGCTGTCGATACAGTAGCCACCAACCACGCACACCAACCTGCTTGCTGTCGATACAGTAGCCACCAACCACGCACACCAACCTGTTTGCTGTCGATACAGTAGCCACCCACCACGCACGCCAAACCTGTTTGTTGTCGATACAGCAGCACTAACCACGCACGCCAACCTGCTTGCTGTCGATACAGTAGCCACCAACCTGCTTGCTGTCGATACAGTAGCCACCAACCTGCTTGCTGTCGATACAGTAGCCACCAACCTGCTTGCTGTCGATACTTTGCCACCCCCTGCTTGCGGGCGATACGGGAGCCACCAAACCCTTTCTTGCTGTCGAAAACAGTAGCCACCAACCTGCTTTCTGTCGATACAGTAGCCCCCAACCCTGCTTCCCGTCGATACAGAAAGCCACCAACCTGTTTGGGCTGTCATACGAACCCAAACCAACCTGCTTGCTGTCCGAACATTTAGCCCCCAAACCCTTTGCTTGCTGTCGATACAGTACCACCAACCTGCTTGCTGTCGATACAGTAGCCCCCAAACCCCTGCTTCTGTCGATACAGTAGCCACCAACCTGCTTGCGTCGATACAGTAGCCACCAACCCTGCTTGCTGTCGAAAAAAACAGTGGGCCCCCAAATTTGTTGCTGTCGATAAGTACCCCACCAACCTGTTTTGCTGTCGATACAGTAGCCCCCAACCTGCTTGCTGTCGATACATAGCCCCCAAACCCTTTGCTTGCTGTCGATACAGTACCCCCAACCTCTTGCGTCGATACAGTGCCTCCCCGTTTTTTCCTCAAATACGAATCCCTTTTAAATTTAAACGCTTGTAGAAAGCTAAAGTTTTTATTTTTTGGTTGTAAAATGTTCTCTCAACCTTTTTGCCACCCAAATTTAAATAGGGTTAAAAATAAAATTTTTTCCCCGGGAAAAATAAAAATTCTCTGTAAAAAAAATTTAATGGATTTTATTTTTTAAATAAAAAAGAGTAAAACCCACACACCCCAAAACACACACACCACCACACACACACCCCCAAATATATATATATAACAGTGGGCCCCCCCCGGTTTAAAACGATTTTTTTTCCCACTCCAAAGAAATGTTCAGGGCCAGTATTTACCGAATTTGTTCCCAAAAGGGAATATTGTGAAGTAGTTTTATCCATTTCAGACCCCCAAACATACACGTAAAAAAACGCATTTACAAAATAAAATTTTACATTTTTGTCGCATTGGGAGGTGATCGTTATGGGGGGGGCCCACTCTAAGGGTTTCCTCCGCAAACACGGTATTTCCCTGGTTCAGGATGTCCCCCCCGTGAAAGTGATGACCAGAGCCACCTCGGGCCCTAACCCCACCCCAACAGATTTTATCTCATCAGAAAATCCTTGAAGCAATCAAAGCAACAGGTACGAGGACACTCACAATTTTCCCCCAAAGCAGCCCGTCCACACGCAGCGGGAAAAACTTCCAGACCCCTAAAAAAGTAAACATGGTTCCACTACTTAAATGCTCCACCAACCATAAAGGGCGGGCACAACTTGCTTTTTTTTGGCAATGGGGGCCTTAGCTTTTCCGGAAAGAAGGGGAAAGGGGGCTAGCCTCAATGAAAATTTAAAACCCTTTAAAGATTTTCCTAGATTTGATAACCTCATTCCCCTTTTTCCCCGTAAAACACAAAAAGGGAGAGGCAAACCCCCCCACTCACTCTACTGAAAAGTGAAAAAGTCAAGTCCGGTGAGCAAGAAAATTGAAGAGGGAAACACAGGGGGGGCAATAAAGTTTAAATTACCAGTGAAGAACAGTTGCTCCCGGGTTTGCTGACAAGGGTTTAAGCACTTAGAGGAAAGCCCCCTGCCGGGGAAACCAGTGGCACCAACATTTCCCAACACCTCTGTCCCCACAAAGGAACCATTGATTGGGGAAGCCCCAGACTTTTACAAAGCAAAAAAGTCTTTCCCATCTGGCTCTGCGGGGGGTTTAAAACCGGAAAAAGGCCCAAACAGAAATTTTAAAGGAAATGGTTAACCCAAATTATTGGGGAAATTGCAGGAAAACTCCCTTTCAAAAGGTCCCCAAAGGTTTGGGTCAAAAATTTCCCTTTTGGCGGGTCTGATTCCTGATGAAATTAGACCTTTCTTTTTTGGGTTGCAACATTTTTTATCACAAAAAAAGAAGGATGGAGGAATTCGGCCAATTGGAAAGGGAAAACAGGGTTAACCCCGGGCCTCGTACCCCAAAAGCGGCTGCCCCGAAGAAATTCGTGCAAAAGGCACCCATGATGCTTAAAACCAAACCAGCTTGGTTTTGGGGCCCTCCCCAAGGAAGTGAACAGCGGTTCATGCAAAAAAGGGGCATATATCAACAACCTGCCTGGGGACAATCAGTGGAAAAAATTAGTTTTCAAAAAAGCGTTAAAATCTCCTAAAAAGAGACGTGGTATTACCCAGCAGAAACAAAACTTTTCCCCCCGGCCCTTTTCCCCCTTTTGTTTCAGCGGGTAAAAGAAAGGAAATAAATGTTTCCCTTTTTGGAGAGCATGAAATAAACATCTCGGGGGGTTGTCCAAAAAGGGGAGATCCCTTGAAAACCAAATTTCTTTTTCCTGTTTTTGCATTTTGGGGAAATCACAGTCAAAACTGACCAGGGAGCAAAACATCGGTTCCTAGATGATGGCACACTAGCGGGTTTACAAAGGTCCCTCCTACTTTCCCTTACCAGGTAATGAAAAGGGGGACAGGAAATGGGTCCCATCCTGAACCCATCCAAATGTGAAATCAATCTCAGTCAGTCAACAATTGAAAAATGCAGTGGGGATCAAAACTACCGGGAAGCAGCAGCCCTTTGCCCCCACAAATAGTTCTTCCCTAGGAGAAACCCTGGAAGCAATGCCATTGCAAAATTTCTCAGGAAAAAATTTGGGAAGATTAAAGGGAGAAGGGAAAAACAAATAGGCAACGGGACACCCACGATCCCTTTGAAACCTTCTCACAAAGTCTTGAGTCCCCCCCAGGGTTTACATATTTCCCTAAAATGTGCACCTTTTATGATAACCCTATACTGCACGAATATGACAGTATTCCCAGGCAGATTTTTAACAAAATACTTAAAACCCTTTCTCTAGGGAAAACGGGGAGTGGAAAACCCAAACTACACTTTTCCCGTCAGACTAGGGGGCATTTTGGGTCCGCAAGGGCATCCAAAAGATTGCGTTACCTTTCTTTTTCCCGTCCTCGTGTATTGCATCCAAGGGCTTGAGCAGCGATTCTCCCCGAACATCTTAGGACAAATTGGGGGCCCCCGGACCAAAAATTTTCCCTTTTTGGAGCAATGAAACTGGGTAATCTAACGGGGTCCCGAAACCAACCTGCTCCCCCCCAAAAACTACAAACAACGCACTGGGATGGGGGAAAAGTTTTTGGGAAAAAAATAGGGCCCCCAAAGATGCTTCAGAGTGTGTCAGGGAAGGGTAAGCCCCCCTGCTGCAGTGAGAGCCCCTCATGCTGGGGGCTTTCCTTTTTGGCTGTTCCCAAAATCCAGCCTTTTTGGCCCCACGCCTCCCACCCACAGAAACCCTCCGCAAACCCGGTTTTTGCCCTTCGCCCTTTCCGCCCCTATTCTCCCCCGAACACAGGTTGTATTTGGGCAGTGAAGCAGCAGACCGATTTTGGGGCCATGGTCTTGTGCCCCTAAAACCGAGGGGAAAAATTTCAAGACATGAGGGGGAATAACATTTTAAAAAGAGCCCACAACAGCTGGGGCCCAGGGGAAGGGAGCCACCCCAACTATGCAGATCTATGGCAGCCAGAAAACGTCCCGATGGTACACCCTTCCCAAACCCCGGACGATGGGGAAACAGGTGGGGGTGGGAAAAAACAGGGGCATCAAACCTTGGGTGAAAACCTAACTCCGTAAAACCAGGGAGGAAGGAGGGGGACTGCCCGCTTTAGGGAAAACCCCAAAAATCTAGAAAAAATGGAGAACTTGCCCTTTATTTATTTTTGTTCCCATAGGCTCAGAGACCCCTTTTGGCCCCATGGGGAAAGAGTGGGATCTAAATTTTTCCTTAAAAAGGGGCTGGGGAAAAAAAAACATCAGGGGAAATAGGGGTCCCAGGGAGCTATTTTTTTGTTTAAACGGGTCAGTGCGGGCGGTTTCCCAAAAAGGAAAGCATGCGCATTTTTGGGGAAAGCCCCCAGCTCTGAGGGGCTGGATGAGATTTTCGGGCCCTTTTAATCGGTGATACACACGTTTAAAAACATGTACCGTATATGCCACCTTTTTTATCAACAATTAACTCTTTAAAACTTCTGTGCCATATTAAAGTAAAAAAATATTCCAAATTTGGGAAAAAAAAAAAAAATTTTAAAAAAATGGGGTGGTAGGGAAGTGGGAAAAATTCCCAAAAGGCTTCAGGAAAAAAATCCAAATAAATTTTTCCCCTTTAAGCCTTTTTTATCCCCTTCTCCCAGGCCCATGGGCCCACAATTTACCCAGAGGGGGCCCCATTATATATAATATAAAAATTTAAATATATATATATTAATATAATATAATATATATATATAAAAATATATTTATATATTATATAAAAATAAATTTGATTTTGTGTGTATAATAACCCGAAAATTTCCCCCTGGCTACCTGGGCTCCATAGCT
>NC_069460.1:4313731-4336231 GCF_026875155.1 Cherax quadricarinatus
ATCACTTTAAGTAAAGGATATACAGTGATTGGAATTCAAAGATCAAACCTACTCAATAGGTGGATCCTAAGCCTTCAGTCCCATTTCAATGCAGTTGTCGGCTGACACTTTTCCAGTCACCGTGACACGCAACAAGTAACTACAAATAACGTTGTTGTGCCCTTTTAATTATTTCTTATTACAGATAGCTACGGTCGAGCCTTCCAACAATACATACCACTAGAAGCTACAGATGGCAATTCTTTATACTGCAAATGTAAGCATCTGTAAACAGAGAGAGAAACGCCAACTCTTTAACACTGTATAACCCATCTATGAATTAGAGACTTCATTGATAATAAAGAGAGAGAGAGAGGAGTCTCTCAGCGAGGCTTTCTTATTGATATGTGACCTTTCCAGATGCTGACCTTAACTCTAAGTGTTTAACCTCGCTCATCATGCCTCGATAATATCATCCATGCCCACAAATATGAACTAATATTAAACTTTTTAATAATAATGATAATAATAATAATAATAATAATAATAATAATAATAATAATAATAATAATAATAATAATATAAATAATAATAACAATAATATAAAATATATTAATATAAATAATAATTTAAATAATATTAATATTTAAAATAACAATAAAAATTCATTAGTATTACAATTCAAATAATGAAATCAATAAAACTAAAGAATTTTTCATCGTTTTATTCATAACAGAGTTCCATAAAGGAACTGTAAACTTTATTGCGCCACGATACAAGCGATTCTATGTTGTAGAAATTTATTTGTTTCATTTCAACTGTGAGTAATAAAGTTAAAGGTGGAATTTTTTTCTTATTTTTTTATTTGGTGGCGCCGGTGGTTGGATATTCGTAGTGGGAGGAAAACCGTATCAAATATACCTCATGAAACTTGCATAGACGTCAGAATATATTTTACGTAATATGTTGGGAGAGAGGTTCACTCCCTTACCCAGAGGACCCAGAGAGTCAAGCTGAATCAAGCTGGTCCTGCTTCAAGCTTGCTCTGAGTCATGCTTTCCTTGCGTCATGATTTTTCTAAGTGTAAATCTTGTTTCGTGTTATGTAAGGCCTGAATTGGGCTCTTTTTTTTCCACAGTCCTGTTTGTTTCGCGTCAAGCTGTTCTTGCGTCAAGATGGTCGTCCCTCAAGTTGGTCCTAAATCAAGCTGGTCCCAAAACAATCTGGTTACATGAGGTAAAATTCTCACTTACATAGATATAATGTCGTGCCGAATATGTAAAACTGGTCAGTTAGCAAGAACTCATTTAAAATTAAGTCCTTTCTAAAAATTTCTCTTATACGTTTAAAGATATATTTTTTTCATTAATGTTAATGTAAAATTTTTTAATTTTGCTCCAAAAGAATCTTAGAAAACTTACCTAACCTTATTATAACAATAACAATTTATTTTAGCCTAACACAACTAAATATATTTTAAATTTGTTTACGATAATTTAATACTAAACAAACACAGTGAAATATATTTTTTTCGTTAGGTTCAGAATGATTTTGGCGAAATTATTGCATACACAAATTTTCACTTGTCTTATATGGCAAGATGAGCGTTGCTATTTAAGCCAAGATCGCAAGTTCTGCCTATTCGGCACGATATATATATATATATATATATATATATATATATATTATATATATATATATATATATATATATATATATATATATATATATATATATATATGGGGAAGTGGAAAAGAATCTTTCCTCCGTAAGCCATGCGTGTCGTATGAGGCGACTAAAATGCCGGGAGCAATGGGCTAGTAACCCCTTCTCCTGTATACATTTACTAAAAAAGAGAAGAAGAAAAACTTTATAAAACTGGGTTGTTTAAATGTGCGTGGATGTAGTGCGGATGACAAGAAACAGATGATTGCTGATGTTATGAATGAAAAGAAGTTGGATGTCCTGGCTCTAAGCGAAACAAAGCTGAAGGGGGTAGGAGAGTTTCAGTGGGGGGAAATAAATGGGATTAAATCTGGAGTATCTGAGAGAGTTAGAGCAAAGGAAGGGGTAGCAGTAATGTTAAATTATCAGTTATGGAAGGAGAAAAGAGAATATGAATGTGTAAATTCGGAAATTTTATGTGGATTAAAGTAAAGGTTTTGGATGCGAGAAGTGGGTCATAATAAGCGTGTATGCACCTGGAGAAGAGAGGAATGCAGAGGAGAGAGAGAGATTTTTGGAGATGTTAAGTGAATGTATAGGAGCCTTTGAACCAAGTGAGAGAGTAATTGTGGTAGGGGACCTGAATGCTAAAGTAGGAGAAACTTTTTAGAGAGGGTGTGGTAGGTAGTTTGGGGTGCCAGGTGTAAATGATTAATGGGAGCCCTTTGATTGAACTTTGTATAGAAGGGGTTTAGTTATAGGTAATACATTTTTTAAAAAAAAAGAGGATAAATAAGTATACACGATATGATGTAGGGCGAAATGACAGTAGTTTGTTGGATTATGTATTAGTAGATAAAAGACTGTTGAGTAGACTTCAGGATGTACATGTTTATCGAGGGGCCACAGATATATCAGATCACTTTCTAGTTGTAGCTACACTGAGAGTAAAAGGTAGATGGGATACAAGGAGAATAGAAGCATCAGGGAAGAGAGAGGTGAAGGTTTATAAACTAAAAGAGGAGGCAGTTAGGGTAAGATATAAACAGCTATTGGAGGATAGATGGGCTAATGAGAGCATAGGCAATGGGGTCGAAGAGGAATGGGGTAGGTTTTTTAAAAATGTAGTGTTAGAGTGTTCAGCAGAAGTTTGTGGTTACAGGAAAGTGGGTGCAGGAGGGAAGAGGAGCGATTGGTGGAATGATGATGTAAAGAGAGTAGTAAGGGAGAAAAGTTAGCATATGAGAAGTTTTTACAAAGTAGAAGTGATGCAAGGAGGGAAGAGTATATGGAGAAAAAGAGAGAGGTTAAGAGAGTGGTGAAGCAATGTAAAAAGAGAGCAAATGAGAGAGTGGGTGAGCTGTTATCAACAAATTTTGTTGAAAATAAGAAAAAGTTTTGGAGTGAGATTAACAGTTAAGGAAGCCTAGAGAACAAATGGATTTGTCATGTTAAAAATAGGAGAGGAGAGTTATTAAATGGAGAGTTAGAGGTATTGGGAAGATGGAGGGAATATTTTGAGGAATTGTTAAATGTTGATGAAGATAGGGAAGCTGTGATTTCGTGTATAGGGCAAGGAGGAATAACATCTTGTAGGAGTGAGGAAGAGCCAGTTGTGAGTGTTGGGGGAAGTTCGTGAGGCAGTAGGTAAAATGAAAGGGGGTAAGGCAGCCGGGATTGATGGGATAAAGATAGAAATGTTAAAAGCAAGGTGGGGATATAGTTTTGGAGTGGTTGGTGCAATTATTTAATAAATGTATGGAAGAGGGTAAGGTACCTAGGGATTGGCAGAGAGCATGCATAGTTCCTTTGTATAAAGGCAAAGGGGATAAAAGAGAGTGCAAAAATTATAGGGGGATAAGTCTGTTGAGTGTACCTGGTAAAGTGTATGGTAGAGTTATAATTGAAAGAATTAAGAGTAAGACGGAGAATAGGATAGCAGATGAACAAGGAGGCTTTAGGAAAGGTAGGGGGTGTGTGGACCAGGTGTTTACAGTGAAACATATAAGTGAACAGTATTTAGATAAGGCTAAAGAGGTCTTTGTGGCATTTATAGATTTGGAAAAAGGCGTATGGACAGGGTGGATAGGGGGGCAATGTGGCAGATGTTGCAAGTGTATGGTGTAGGAGGAAGGTTACTGAAAGCAGTGAGAGTTTTTACGAGGATAGTGAGGCTCAAGTTAGAGTATGTAGGAAAGAGGGAAATTTTTTCCAGTAAAAGTAGGCCTTAGACAAGGATGTGTGATGTCACGTGGTTGTTTAATATATTTATAGATGGGGTTGTAAGAGAAGTAAATGCGAGGGTCTTGGCAAGAGGCGTGGAGTTAAAAGATTAAAGAATCCACACACAGGGTGGGAGTTGTCACAGCTGCTCTTTGCTGATGACACTGTGCTCTTGGGAGATTCTGAAGAGAAGCTGCAGAGATTGGTGGATGAATTTGGTAGGGTGTGCAAAAGAAGAAAATTAAAGGTGAATACAGGAAAGAGTAAGGTTATAGGATAACAAAAAGATTAGGTGATGAAAAGAATATCAGATTGGAGGGGAGAGTAGGAGGAGGTGAACGATTCAGAATTTGGGGTGGACGTGTCAGCGGAAGGGGGTCTATGAAAGATGGGGTGAATCATAGAATTGATGAGGGAAAAGAGTGAGTAGTGCACTTAGGATTCTGGGGAGACAAAGAACTTTGTCGGAGGCAAAGGGGGAATGTATGAGAGTATAGTTTACCAACGCTCTTATATGGGGTGTGAAGCAGGGGTGATGAAGTTGCAGCGAGGGAAGGCTGGAGGCAGTGGGAGTCATGTCGAGGGCAAGTGGGGGTGTGAATAAAATGCAGAGAAATTCGTAGTTTGGAGTTGGAGGAGGGGGGCGGGATTACCAAAACTGTTGTCCAGGGGGTGGGGAAGGGTTGTTGAGGTGGTTCGGACATGTAGAGAGAATGGAGCGAAACAGAAAAATTTAAAAGAGTGTACAGTCTGTAGGAAGGAAGGGGGGGTAGGGTCGGCCTGGGGAAGGGTTGGGGGGGGGGTAAAAGGAGGTTTTTTGTGCGGGGGGCTTGGACTTCCAGCGGGCATGTTTTGAGCGGTTTGATGGGTGAATGGAGAAAAAGGGTTTTTTTAATACTTGACGTTGTTGGGGGTTGGAAAGTAACATTTATGAAAGGGTTCAGGGAAACCGGCAGGCCGGACTTTAGTCCTGGAGATGGGAAGTACATGCCTACACTCTGAAGGAGGGGTGTTATGTTGCAGTTTAAAAACTGTAGTGAAAGCACCCTTTTGGGGAAGACAGTGAGGAGTGAATGATGGTGAAATTTTTTTTTTTTTCGGGCCCCCCGCCTTGGGGGGAAACGGCCAGTGTGATAATAAAAAAATAAATATATATTATATTATTTTTATATATATATAATATATTTAATATAATTTTAAATATTTAATATTATAATAAAATATAATTATAAAAATATTTTATATATTATATTATATTATAATTTATATTATATATGTCGTGCCGAAAAGGGAGAAATTGCGATCTTGGCTTAAATAGCAACGCTCATCTTGCCATATAGGACAAGTGAAAATTTGTGTATGCAATAATTTCACCAAAATCATTCGGAAACCTAACGAAAAAAAATATATTTGATTATGCTTGTTTAGTACTAAATTATTGTAAACGTCTTTAAAATATATTTAGTTGGGTTAGGCTAAAATAAATTGTGCTTGTTATGATAAGGTTAGGTAAGTTTTCTAAGTTCCTTTTGGTGCAAAATTATAAATTTTTACATTAACATTAATGAAAAAAATATATCTTTAAACGTATAAGAGAAAATTTTAGAAAGGACTTAATTTTAAATGAGTTCTTGCTAATTGACCAGTTTTACATATTCGGCACGACATATATATATATATATATATATATATATATGTATATATAAATGAACGAACGTTCTCGCTCGTCATAATTTAATAATTAATCGTTCAGTGAAAAATTTACATCGTGTTTCTATCCAAAAGTAATTGACTTATAAATTGCTATTAAAAATTAAATTCTGCCAATGAATAACAAAAGTGGACTAAAACAGACGATAATATCTGTTGGAGTTAGGATTTAAATCGTGTCACAAGAGTAATACACTTGTCACGAGTTGTTACGCACGTGACATCTAGAAGATGTATAGTCGTTACATAAATATTATTCACTTGCACAATTTGACGCTGAAAAATTACTTCCTTACGGAAATTGTTATACACAGCTGCACTGCGTAAAATATTGACAACAAAATGACAAATTTTCATCTTTTCTCATTAATTCCGGGTGAACTAAGGCAGATGTCACAAAAGTGGTTCGAAATTAGACAAATTCTTACTTTAAAAGAGTATAAACTAACGTTACCTGGAAGTTTAGGAGGAGCATACTAACAATGTTACTCAAGCGAATGGAGAATAAACAGGCACAATACCTTGACTGTGTGACTAGTTAATGGTCCAAGTCGGAGCGAAACGTCGTCATAAGCATCGTCATTAAATGAAAATGATATAACGTTAATGATCATTTTTAGCATTGTACGACCATTTTACATAACAAATTAGTATACTGTAAACTTTGGAATCCATGTTATATTACATAATAACTTTTAATTACTACATTATGTTAGAAATATTATGATTTTTGCAACTGTAGGCAAATTTACAATTATAAACACATTCTGACGGTATTCAGTGAATATACTGACGAGCTGCCAAGTTATTAACACGTGTAGTTATTGTAGTTTAGTTAATATTTATACTTGAAATAACCATGACATATCATTTGCAAGTGTTACATATTCTCTGGTGGCTAATGGAGATACAGAAGGATATATTGAAGTCATGTAATAAACAAAGCTGAATTCACATGAAGATTAATATAATCAGTTTAGGCCAAATAGGCAATCTCAAAATCTTTTGCATGAAAGGTGGCTTTTAATGTGTGCTGGGTTATATGTCGATTTAACATTTCATATTTATAATTTTATAGATGGTGGACTACATGTCAACAATGCTAAATGCTTCTTAAAACATTCTATTTTAGTTAACAATGATAACAGTATTCTCAACTCATTTAATTCACCCAAAGAGAGAGGTATATTCCACAGGATAAAAACACGTTTGAATCCTCCTATTTTCTCTTTCCTAGGTCGTAGATACCTTCAGATTCCTTCCTTCCTTGCCTCAAGTCAAGCATGCCTGGGCAGATATTTATAATGTTTACGACAGTTTTATATCACAATGGCGTCCCTTCCGGGGTAGGCTGTTGGGATCTATACCTCGTTTTCTGCGAGAGGCTGCAGAGTACAGCAGGCAGTGGTGTTACACTTGAAGAACCCTATCAAGAAAGGAATTTAGGCCACTTTTATGCGCCGTTAGTGATGTTATGGTAGTCATGCAGAGGAGAGGGAGCGAGAGGAGGGAAACTCGCTCTGGGTAATGCTTTTGGGGATAGTATCGGCGTGTTATATACTCTATTTCATTACCTTCGTAAGGTCGGGCAGCGGTAACCACCTCTGGGTGAGAGGAGCCAATGGAGGCGAAACAATAATGGACTCGAATGTTTATCCGTTTATTTATACTAACATTGTGGTGAGAGTTGCTGATACCTCATTGTGACAGTGTGATGGGAATTACTGATACTTTATTGTGATTGAAGTTACTGGTAAGCTATGATGGTAGTTTTTTTTTTATTATCCCAGTCAATGGGAGTTACTTAACGATCTAATTTCCGAGGATTTTAAGCTACAAATCCATAATGGCTATTCCATAGACTGTACAATAATTCTATATAAAATTTGGTTTTCCATAATTTATTTAATCACAAAATTTGAATATTTAAAATAATAGTGTTATGAATAATAACAATTTGAGATGCTTAAGTAACTGACAATATATCTACATAGTCTCAAGCAGGAAAATTTATGAATGCATGTTATGATAAGGTATTTTACCACATTGAGAGTTGACTTCCTTGTGGGTGTGTTTATCTCACATACATATATTTACAATGCGTATTAAATTGTCACGTTTTGTTATGATATATATATATATATATATATATATATATATATATATATATATATATATATATATATATATATATATATATATATATATATATATATATATATATATATATATAACACACACACTTTCACCAATACTCCAAACTGCCAATATCATAAACCCCTCCTTTAAAGTGCAGGCATTCTACTTCCCATTCCCATCCACTCCTAACACGCTCACGCACGCTTGCTGGAAGTCCAAGCCTCTCGCACACAAAACCTCCTTTTACCCCCTCCCTCCAACCAATTCGGGGACGACCCCTACCCCGCCTTCATTTCCCTATAGATTTAAACGCTGTCCAAGTCATTCTACTTTGTTCCATTTTTTCTAAATGATCAGACCACCTAAACAGCCTCTCTTCAGCCTTCTGACTAATACTTTTAGTAACTCCACACCTCCTAATATATATACATATATATATATATATATATATATATATATATATATATATATATATATATATATGTAAATAATTAATATAGGGAAGTACCACTGTTGGAAGTGGAATGGAGACCCTCATCCTCAGAGAAAAGAATTAACTTGCTTCAGAGAAAACTCGAGATTCTTCCCGGAGCGTTTGAATATTTTCTTCTACCACCCTTTATTTTCTATAATCTATGTGGACTTTATTTAACGACACAGTACATCAACAAAAATACAATTTGAAGTTGAACAACATAAACACCCTCTTAGAGCCTACGTCTCAAATACCTCATCCAGCTCCCCGGTGGCGGGCCGCTTGCCCAGAATACTACACTCATTTCCCCTCTGGATCGCAACTTTGCTTTATTTGTCTTAATCTTTACTGCCTTGTCGAAAGAGAAGGTTAGAGGAACAACCAGCACGTAACATCACTAAATTATTATTATTATTATTATTATTATTATTATTATTATTATTATTATTATTATTATTATTATTATTGTTATTATTATTATTATTATTATTATTATTATTATTATCATCATCATCATCATCATCATCTTGATCGTCTTCTTATTTTTCTTTTTCTTCTTCCTGGGCTCGAGAGCTATTTACCATCTTCTCATAGAGTCTCTGAAATTAATTCATTGGCTTTATGTGCCCCGGAAAATTATGTGTGATTTCTGCACATTTTGTTTATACATATATAATCTATTTATTGCTTTTTGGTTGGTTACTTAACTAGTAGGGTTTGAAGCCTATCGACTACACAAATGTCATAGGGCTGCATATCACCTTTATCCATAAAATAGTATTTATATTCCTAGATGCAGTCGTTTATTACATAAATCATAAATATTTTCTCCTTTACATAATTTTTTTATCCCGTTATATTTAATAAAAATAATCTCTTAGTCCAAGTTATTTATTAAAAACAGACGTAAATAAAAGTTATCTGCATTTATTCTTCTTTAATTATTTATTCAGCCACATACTTCTTCGAGATATAAATCCAAGAGAAAATCCCAGAAGAGTCAGAGGATTTAATGCAGTTCTGGTCTTAGGGCTAAAGTATTAAATGAGGCTAACTCAGAAGCCTTTTATCGCCTTGGTTTTCAACATCAGGCGTCACAGAAACTGTAACCCCTTTAAGTTTTCCATCAAACTGTTTTATGTTTCAGTGAATATTTTTTCTCAGTGGAAAACTGCAGCCGAGTTTGAAACATTTTTTTTTCACTGCCAGCGTCTTCATTGGTACATGGATGATGACGTCAGGTGACTTCACTGGCACTCAGATTGTGACGTCAGTTGAGTTGGCGCAAATCTGGAGATATCTGTTGGGTTTATTGGTGTATAGATTGTGACGTCAACTTGACTTCATTGGTGTATAGATAGCTATGTCTAGTGATTTCATTAGTGCTACGTGTAGTGACTTTATCGGTGCATAGAGAGATACGTCTAGTGTCTTCATTGGTTCATAGAGAGCTACGTTTAGTAACTTCATTGGTACATAGAGAGCTACGTCTAATAACTTCGTTTATGCATAGGTAGTTACTTCTAGTAATTTCACTTGTGCATAGATAGCTACGTCTAGTAACTTCAATTGTGCATACAGAGCTACGTCTTGTGACTTCACCAGTGCGTAGATTGTTACGTCAAATGACTTCGCTGATGTACTCACGGTGCCGTGAAATTACATATATTTTCACCAAACAATTCTCAAGTCTCATGTTGACGACTCAGTTTGCAACTTGCAAATGTATTTTACTTGCATGACGTCAAGTTGACGTCAGATTGATGTCGTACGAAAATACAATGATAATAATTATCGTCTTAAGTATAGTAAAAATAATAATAATAATAATAATAATAATAATAATAATAATAATAATAATAATAATAATAATAATAATAACAATAATAATAAAATAACAACAACGTCAATAATAATAATAATTATTATTATGAAGTACAACAGAAGCAACAGCTATTACTACTACAATAATAGCTACAACAAAAACAATAATAGCAACAGCAACAAAAACAGCAGCATCAGCAGCAACAGAGGCACTTAAGTGCCAGCATCAAGTTTATGAACAACAGAAGCAAGAAAAGACACAGCAGGGGTAACTGCCATAACATATGCAACAACAACAGCCGAATTAACAATAACAGAAGAGTTGAAAGCAGCCACAGCCACACGAACTTCAAGAACAGCAGTAACAGAAGCAACACTGTCATCATCATTATCATCTTCACTGGTAGCAGCAACCACTAACAGCAGTAGCAGCAGCAGTAGCATCATCATCATCAGTAACAACAAAAGCAGGATGACACCTGACTCTCAGGGAGCCAGCAGCCTCTACGCTCCCTTGGGGAAAAATGCAAAAATTCCGGCCAACTTGGTATATTATATTACATCAAGGGGGTCAGGGAGTCGCGGCTCCCCGACGGCTTCCTAGCTAATGTATGCATGGCCACACTGGGAGAAAAATGTTCCTAGCCAGCTCAACTTTATATTAAGAAGAACCTGAATAAAATAGTAAGAAATCAGCCGGGTAAACTTATTCTCTGCGGTATAAGATAAGTTGATTTACCACACAGATAATTAGTTAGCATGTGTGTATAGTTTAAAACATTTAAGTGTGTGAGTTACTGAGAAAGTACATATCAAAAGAGACATATTGCTAAATGTAAAGTAATGTGAATGAAAAGTATATATATATATATATAATATATATATATATATATATATATATATATATATATATATATATATATATATATATATATATATATATATATATATATATATATATATATATATATATATATGCAAAACAACCACTCTGAAAGAATAGAGAAATTCCAAGCGCTTTCGTGACTACTCACATTATCAAGGAACTATGAAAGTGAAGCAACCAAGGAAGCTATATAAGGGGTCGGCCAGCACCTCACTATCAGATCCCACAACGGTTAAACACGTGACGCGCGGCGAGCCAACTTGGACAGGTCCTTTGCAAAACTCACCCCCAAGCTATTTATTTGTCCAGTGTATTATTAAATTCTACCCAAATTCTATTAATTATAAATGGATCTAATTTATATAAACCAAAGGAAATATTCATATTATTGTCAAAACTGCTTTTTATGAAACAAGATTCAATTATATTCCTGTCGACCATGGACTTGCTTGATACTACTTTCTCAACTTTTTGAAAATCAATTGGATGGTTAAAATCTCTTACATGAATAAATAGAGCATTGGAATCTTGTCCAGTTCTAATGCTATATTTATGTTGTTTTAATCTTAGTTCGAGATTTTTACCAGTTTGACCGTAATAAACTTTATCGCAAATTTTACAAGGAATCTTATAGACACATCCATCAGCATTTTGGGGGGAATTCTTAATCAAAAGTTTTTTTACTGTATCAAGATTTTTGAATACAACTTTAATATTAAAAGTCTTAAGAAGAGAAGGCATATCAACCAAGTTTTCATGGTAAGGGAGAACCAACATATTTTTAGTTGAATAAGGCTGGTTGCCCTTTTTTGGATTATAAAAAGTGCTCCTAGCAACTTTAAAAGATTTATCAATTACATTTCTTGGGTATTTTAAATCATTACCTATTTCATAAATTTTGGATATTTCCTCATCTATGAACTCAAGACTACAAATTCGTAAAGCTCTCAAAAACATTGATGAAAAAACAGACAGTTTGACTCTATCTTGATGCGAGGAATAATAGTGGACATAGGAACAGTTATTTGTAGGTTTTCTGTAAATTTTAAATTTGAATTCATTATTACCCTTAATAATTAAAACATCTAGAAAAGGCAATGAGTTATTTTCTTCAAACTCAACAGTAAAGTTTATAGAATGGGCTAAGCTATTTAATTTTCCAAGAAAATGGTGTATATCTACATTTACCTGTTTACTGTGATCTTATTGCATATATATATATATATATATATATATATATATATATATATATATATATATATATATATATATATATATATATATATTATATATATATATATATATATCTATATATATATATATATATATATATATATATATATATATATATATATATATATATATATATATATATATATATGTCGTGCCGAATATGTAAAACTGATCATTTAGCAAGAACTCATTTGAAATGAATTCCTTTCTGAAATTTTCTCTTATAAGTTTAAAGATATATTTTTCTCATTAATGTTAATTCAAAAATTTATAATTTTGCACCAAAAGAATCTTAGAAAATTTACCTAACCTTATTATAACAAGCGTAATTTATTTTAGCCTAACCCAACTAAATATATTTTAGATTTGTTTACAATAATTTAATATTAAACAAACACAGTGAGATATATTTTTTTCGTTAGGTTCAGAATGATTTTGGCGAAATTATTGCAAACACAAATCTTCAATTGTCCTATATGGCAAGATGAGCGTTGCTATTAAGCCAAGATCGCAAGTTCTGCCTATTCGGCACGACATATGCATATATATATATATATATATATATATATATATATATATATATATATATATATATATATATATATATATATATATATATATATATATATATATATATGTAGCTGACAATGATATCTTGTTTATGAAGAAAGTTACGGTGGGTTACGCACCTTCCTGAAGTTCTACGACTCCACTCGCTAAGGGTTCTAACCCCACCCGTTCCGTTTTTTAACAATTTAAGTAGTTCGTGAATACGTCGCGTGTTCAGGACCCTCACCTTATTCTATTATCGTCGTGTGCGTTACCTTGTTCAGTGAGAGTAGCGAGTGCAAGCCTGTGGTCGTTGCTGTCGTCCAGCACATCAGTGTCAGCACCACTGAACGGTTTATCTTGTGACCAACACCCCCGGCAAGATTTTTATCATGTTGAATTAACCAGCGACGTTTTTCTCGTTAATCGTGGGGACATAGTCACATAAAATTTCTCGGTATTTATCTTTTCACTTACAATTTGTATTTTTATAATTACGTATTAAAGAGGCACACACGGGATATATACACTGATAGGTGTATTTCTCTACACGTATATATGCTGAGATAAGACCTTAATTCCATTTTTTAGGGATTATAGCAGTTTTGCCATTAAGGTTGCGTACAATCTTAATGGCGCTAATGTAGTCGACAAGCTTCAAACCCTACTAACCAACTAGGTCAAACACATCACAAAAAATCAAACCCAATATGATCATACAGTGATTAGCAAATAAAATTAAAGTATCTGTCAAATACGTAAAGGTTAGTAATCATTCCGCATTATAACAAATTTCCGTCAATGATGATTTAAAGCGACATAAATAATGAGAATTATTCTTGATCTTATCCAGAAAGAGATTTTATTACTAATTAATTACGATTGTTCTGTTGACGCTGAATTAATTCATCAGTGTGAGATATCAGTCCCTCCCACACACACACGCACACACGCACACACACACACACACACACACACACACACACACACACACACACACACACACACACACACAAACACAAACACACTAACGATAAGAGTCAATTGAACTTTGCACTTTTAAATTCCTTCCATAACAATCATTACTTTATTTTCAAACACTGTCTCTTCTGGGCTCCAGCAAAGCAGTCACCAACAGGGTGACCGGTTAGAAACAAAGTCGTTTATGGAGGACCGAGCATCCAACACTTTCGCTGCCTAATGTCATACAGGTGAGATACAAAAAGAGTTTCAATCTATTTTCATCAGTTTTTTTTCTTCTCTCTTTTTACATCATGCATACCTTTCTATTATTTGCTTTTTATTGTGATAAAAGTGCTGTGAAGTTTATATATTGGTATGAAATACGAATATACTGCAACATATCAACACCTCTCCTTCAGGGCGCAGACAATGTACTTACGGTAAGTAATTTATACTGAAGGGGGGTTACTTACTCATTGCTCCCGGCATTTTAGTCACCTCTTACGACACGCGTGGCTTACGGAAGAAAGATTATTTTTCATTTCCACATGGAGATAGAGGAATCAAAAGAACAAGAACTATTTAGAAAAATAGGAGAAAATTCACATCAGTGTGTATACATATACGTGTATATGTATTCGTAATGTGCCTAAGTCTAAGTAGAAGTCTCAAAGCGTTTCTTTTTTCTTGCGTGTTTATGAGAAAGAAAGAAAAAGACACCAGCAGTCCTACCATCGTGTAAAACAATCACAGGCTTCCGTTTCACACACACTTGGCATGAAGGTAGAACCTCCCTGGGTGGTTGCTGTCTTCCAGCCTACTACTACAGGACGGTAGTACCTCCCTGGGTGGTTGCTGTCTTCCAGCCTACTACTACAGGACGGTAGTACCTCCCTGGGTGGTTGCTGTCTTCCAGGCTACTACTACAGGACGGTAGTACCTCCCTGGGTGATTGCTGTCTTCCAGCCTACTACCACAGGACGGTATTACCTCCCTGGGCGGTTGCTGTCTTCCAGGCTACTACTACAGGACGGTAGTACCTCCCTGGGTGGTTGCTGTCTTCCAGGCTACTACTACAGGACGGTAGTACCTCCCTGGGTGATTGCTGTCTTCCAGCCTACTACCACAGGACGGTAGTACCTCCCTGGGCGGTTGCTGTCTACCAACCTACTACCACAGGACGGTAGTACCTCCCTGGGTGGTTGCTGTCTACCAACCTACTACCAGGACGGTAGTACCTCCCTGGGCGGATGCTGTCTAACAACCTACTTCCACAGGACAGTAGTACCTCCCTGGGTGGTTGCTGTCTGTCAACCTACTACCACAGGACGGTAGTACCTCCCTGGGTGGTTGCTGTCTACCAACCTACTACCAGGACGGTAGTACCTCCCTTGGTGGTTGCTATCTACCAACCTACTACCACAGGACGGTAGTACCTCCCTGGGTGGTTGCTGTCTACCAACCTACTTCCACAGGACGGTAGTACCTCCCTGGGTGGTTGCTGTCTACCAGCTTACTACCACAAGACGGTAGTACCTCCCTGGGTGGTTGCTATCTACCAACCTACTACCACAGGACGGTAGTACCTCCCAGGGTGGTTACTGTCTACCAACTTACTACCACATGACGGTAGTACCTCCCTGGGTGGTTGCTGTCTCCCAACCTACTACCACAGGACGGTAGTACCTCCCTGGGTGGTTGCTGTCTACCAACCTACTTCCACAGGACGGTAGTACCTCCCTGGGTGGTTGCTGTCTACCAACCTACTACCACAGGAAGGTAGTACCTCCCTGGGTGGTTGCTGTCTACCAACCTACTACCACAGGACGGTAGTACCTCCCTGGGTGGTTGCTATCTAGCAACTTTCTACCACAGGACGGTAGTACCTCCCTGGGTGGTGGCTGTCTACCAACCTACTACCACAGGACGGTAGTACCTCCCTGGGTGGATGCTGTCTAACAACCTACTTCCACAGGACGGTAGTACCTCCCTGGGTGGTTGCTGTCTGCCAACCTACTACCACAGGGCGGTAGTACCTCCCTGGGTGGTTGCTGTCTACCAACCTACTACCAGGACGGTAGTACCTCCCTTGGTGGTTGCTATCTACCAACCTACTACCACAGGACAGTAGTACCTCCCAGGGTGGTTGCTGTCTACCAACTTACTACCACAGGACGGTAGTACCTCCCTGGGTGGTTGCTATCTACCAACCTACTACCACAGGACGGTAGTACCTCCCTGGGTGGTTGCTGTCTACCAACCTACTACCACAGGACGGTAGTACCTCCCTGGGTGGTTGCTATCTAGCAACTTTCTACCACAGGACGGTAGTACCTCTCTGGGTGGTTGCTGTCTACCAACCTACTACCACAGGACGGTAGTACCTCCCTGGGTGGTTGCTGTCTACCAACCTACTACCACAGGACGGTAGTACATCCCTGGGTGGATGCTGTCTAACAACCTACTTCCACAGGACGGTAGTACCTCCCTGGGTGGTTGCTGTCTGCCAACCTACTACAACAGGGCGGTAGTACCTCCCTGGGTGGTTGCTGTCTACCAACCTACTACCAGGACGGTAGTACCTCCCTTGGTGGTTGCTATCTACCAACCTACTACCACAGGACAGTAGTACCTCCCAGGGTGGTTGCTGTCTACCAACTTACTACCACAGGACGGTAGTACCTCCCTGGGTGGTTGCTGTCTCCCAACCTACTACCACAGGACGGTAGTACCTCCCTGGGTGGTTGCTGTCTACCAACCTACTTCCACAGGACGGTAGTACCTCCCTGGGTGGTTGCTGTCTACCAACCTACTACCACAGGACGGTAGTACCTCCCTGGGTGGTTGCTGTCTACCAACCTACTACCACAGGACGGTAGTACCTCCCTGGGTGGTTGCTATCTAGCAACTTTCTACCACAGGACGGTAGTACCTCCCTGGGTGGTTGCTGTCTACCAACCTACTACCACAGGACGGTAGTACCTCCCTGGGTGGATGCTGTCTAACAACCTACTTCCACAGGACGGTAGTACCTCCCTGGGTGGTTGCTGTCTGCCAACCTACTACCACAGGGCGGTAGTAAACCCCCCTGGGTGGTTGCTGTCTACCAACCTACTACCAGGACGGTAGTACCTCCCTTGGTGGTTGCTATCTACCAACCTACTACCACAGAACAGTAGTACCTCCCAGGGTGGTTGCTGTCTACCAACTTACTACCACAGGACGGTAGTACCTCCCTGGGTGGTTGCTATCTACCAACCTACTACCACAGGACGGTAGTACCTCCCTGGGTGGTTGCTGTCTACCAACCTACTACCACAGGACGGTAGTACCTCCCTGGGTGGTTGCTATCTAGCAACTTTCTACCACAGGACGGTAGTACCTCTCTGGGTGGTTGCTATCTACCAACCTACTACCACAGGACGGTAGTACCTCCCTGGGTGGTTGCTGTCTACCAACCTACTACCACAGGACGGTAGTACCTCCCTGGGTGGTTGCTATCTAGCAACTTTCTACCACAGGACGGTAGTACCTCTCTGGGTGGTTGCTGTCTACCAACCTACTACCACAGGACGGTAGTACCTCCCTGGCTGGATGCTGTCTAACAACCTACTTCCACAGGACGGTAGTTCCTCCCTGGGTGGATGCTGTCTAACAACCTACTTCCACAGGACGGTAGTACCTCCCTGGGTGGTTGCTGTCTGCCAACCTACTACCACAGGACGGTAGTACCTCCCTGGGTGGTTGCTGTCTACCAACCTACTACCAGGACGGTAGTACCTCCCTTGGTGGTTGCTATCTACCAACCTACTACCACAGGACGGTAGTACCTCCCAGGGTGGTTGCTGTCTACCAACTTACTACCACAGAACGGTAGTACCTCCCTGGGTGGTTGCTATCTACCAACCTACTACCACAGGACGGTAGTACCTCCCTGGGTGGTTGCTGTCTACCAACCTACTTCCACAGGACGGTAGTACCTCCCTTGGTGGTTGCTGTCTACCAACCTACTACCACAGGACGGTAGTACATCCCTGGGTGGTTGCTATCTAGCAACTTTCTACCACAGGACGGTAGTACCTCTCTGGGTGGTTGCTGTCTACCAACCTACTACCACAGGACGGTAGTACCTCCCTGGGTGGATGCTGTCTAACAACCTAACTTCCACAGACGGTAGTACCTCCCTGGGTGGTTGCTGTCTGCCAACCTACTACCACAGGACGGTAGTACCTCCCTGGGTGGTTGCTGTCTACCAACCTACTACCAGGACGGTAGTACCTCCCTGGGTGGATGCTATCTAACAACCTACTTCCACAGGACGGTAGTACCTCCCTGGGTGGTTGCTGTCTGCCAATCTACTACCACAGGACGGTAGTACCTACCTGGGTGGTTGCTGTCTACCAACCTACTACCAGGACGGTAGTACCTCCCTGGGTGGTTGCTGTCTACCAACCTACTACCACAGGACGGTAGTACCTCCCAGGGTGGTTGCTGTCTACCAACTTACTACCACAGGACGGTAGTACCTCCCTGGGTGGTTGCTATCTACCAACCTACTACCACAGGACGGTAGTACCTCTCTGGGTGGTTGCTGTCTACCAACCTACTACCACAGGACGGTAATACCTCCCTGGGTGGATGCTGTCTAACAACCTACTTCCACAGGACTGTAGTACCTCCCTGGGTGGTTGCTGTCTGCCAACCTACTACCACAGGACGGTAGTACCTCCCTGGGTGGTTGCTGTCTACCAACCTACTACCAGGACGGTAGTACCTCCCTGGGTGTTTGCTGTCTACCAACCAACTACTACAGGACGGTAGTACCTCCCTGGGTGTTTGCTGTCTACCAACCTACTACTACAGGACGGTAGTACCTCCCTGGGTGTTTGCTGTCTGCCAACCTACTACCACAGGACGGTAGTACCTCCATGGGTGGTTGCTGTCTACCAACCTACTACCAGGACGGTAGTACCTCCCTGGGTGTTTGCTGTCTACCAACCTACTACCACAGGACGGTAGTACCTCCCTGGGTGGATGCTGTCTACCAACCTACTACCACAGGACGGTAGTACCTCCCTGGGTGGATGCTGTCTACCAACCTACTACCACAGGACGGTAGTACCTCCCTGGGTGGATGCTGTCTACCAACCTACTACCACAGGACGGTAGTACCTCCCTGGTGGATGCTGTCTACCAACCTACTACCACAGGACGGTAGTACCTCCCTGGGTGTTTGCTGTCTACCAACCTACTACCACAGGACGGTAGTACCTCCCTGGGTGTTTGCTGTCTACCAACCTACTACCACAGGACGGTAGTACCTCCCTGGGTGGATGCTGTCTACCAACCTACTACCACAGGACGGTAGTACCTCCCTGGGTGTTTGCTGTCTACCAACCTACTACCACAGGACGGTAGTACCTCCCTGGGTGTTTGCTGTCTACCAACCTACTACCACAGGACGGTAGTACCTCCCTGGGTGTTTGCTGTCTACCAACCTACTACCACAGGACGGTAGTACCTCCCTGGGTGGATGCTGTCTACCAACCTACTACCACAGGACGGTAGTACCTCCCTGGGTGTTTGCTGTCTACCAACCTACTACCACAGGACGGTAGTACCTCCCTGGGTGTTTGCTGTCTACCAACCTACTACCACAGGACGGTAGTACCTCCCTGGGTGGTTGCTGTCTACCAACCTACTACCAGGACGGTAGTACCTCCCTGGGTGTTTGCTGTCTACCAACCTACTACCACAGGACGGTAGTACCTCCCTGGGTGTTTGCTGTCTACCAACCTACTACCACAGGACGGTAGTACCTCCCTGGGTGTTTGCTGTCTACCAACCTACTACCACAGGACGGTAGTACCTCCCTGGGTGTTTGCTGTCTACCAACCTACTACCACAGGACGGTAGTACCTCCCTGGTGGATGCTGTCTACCAACCTACTACCACAGGACGGTAGTACCTCCCTGGGTGGATGCTGTCTACCAACCTACTACCAGGACGGTAGTACCTCCCTGGGTGGTTGCTGTCTACCAACTTACTACCACAGGACGGTAGTACCTCCCTGGGTGGATGCTGTCTACCAACCTACTACCACAGGACGGTAGTACCTCCCTGGGTGGATGCTGTCTACCAACCTACTACCAGGACGGTAGTACCTCCCTGGGTGGTTGCTGTCTACCAACCTACTACCACAGGACGGTAGTACCTCCCTGGGTGGATGCTGTCTACCAACCTACTACCACAGGACGGTAGTACCTCCCTGGGTGTTTGCTGTCTGCCAACCTACTACCACAGGACGGTAGTACTCCCTGGGTGGTTTGCTGTCTAAACCCAACCTACTACCACAGGACGGTAGTACCTCCCTGGGTGGATGCTGTCTACCAACCTACTACCACAGGACGGTAGTACCTCCCTGGGTGGATGCTGTCTACCAACCTACTACCACAGGACGGTAGTACCTCCCTGGGTGTTTGCTGTCTACCAACCTACTACCACAGGACGGTAGTACCTCCCTGGGTGTTTGCTGTCTACCAACCTACTACCACAGGACGGTAGTACCTCCCTGGGTGGTTGCTGTCTACCAACCTACTACCAGGACGGTAGTACCTCCCTGGGTGTTTGCTGTCTACCAACCTACTACCACAGGACGGTAGTACCTCCCTGGGTGTTTGCTGTCTACCAACTACTACCACAGGACGGTAGTACCTCCCTGGGTGTTTGCTGTCTACCAACCTACTACCACAGGACGGTAGTACCTCCCTGGGTGGTTGCTGTCTACCAACCTACTACCACAGGACGGTAGTACCTCCCTGGGTGTTTGCTGTCTACCAACCTACTACCACAGGACTGTAGTACCTCCCTGGGTGGATGCTGTCTACCAACCTACTACCACAGGACGGTAGTACCTCCCTGGGTGGTTGCTGTCTACCAACCTACTACCACAGGACGGTAGTACCTCCCTGGGTGTTTGCTGTCTACCAACCTACTACCACAGGACGGTAGTACCTCCCTGGGTGTTTGCTGTCTACCAACCTACTACCACAGGACGGTAGTACCTCCCTGGGTGGTTGCTGTCTACCAACCTACTACCACAGGACGGTAGTACCTCCCTTGGTGTTTGCTGTCTACCAACCTACTACCACAGGACGGTAGTACCTCCCTGGGTGGATGCTGTCTACCAACCTACTACCACAGGACGGTAGTACCTCCCTGGGTGGATGCTGTCTACCAACCTACTACCAGGACGGTAGTACCTCCCTGGGTGGATGCTGTCTACCAACCTACTACCACAGGACGGTAGTACCTCCCTGGGTGGATGCTGTCTACCAACCTACTACTACTATTAATACTAATAAATATATTTATTTATATATTGACGTGATAAAGTTTGGCACAGAGCAAAAGGTTGTTTCTGTAAAGAGAAACCATACCAATGGCGGGATTTAAACCCGCGGTCAGAGAGTCTCAAAACTCCAGACCGTCGCGTTAGCCACTGGGCCATCTATCTTTAATAAGATTCGTCCAACTAGGTATATTTCTACACCATAGGAAGGTTAGCACAGGCTCCTCTGTGACCACAAATGCAAGTTTTTAACGCGACGGTCTGGAGTTTTGAGACTCTCTGACCGCGGGTTCAAATCCCGCCCGTGGTATGGTTTGTTTGCAATCGAGTCATTGCGATCTCGTGAGTACTGTAAAGAGAGTTATACACTGTACCGTTTCCCTTCAGTGAGTTGTTACAATAGTGTCGTTTCGATTTCGCGTGTCTAACCTGAAGTCAAATGCATACCTTAAGGTAATTATCCTTTTTCGTTCCCAGCAGGAGTTTCTGATGTAGTCAGACACATAATGCAAAGTAAGTATTAATTTCAGAAGATGGTTCGCTCTGAATATAGTTTTATCAGGTTTTGATGAAGCGAAACCTTTCGATTACTTTTCATTTCACCCATAACTAAATATTAGATACATTAATGCACACAATATCTATGAAAGGGCCTTAATACAGACGCTTGGAGCATCTATATTGGATACGTTTGGGTCCTGGGACCACGGTCACTCCAAATGATGTTCAAAGCGTATGCAGCTGTGTCCATTCCATCCAGACCCAGAACTCTCAAAGACGAAATAAACTTAGTGTTGCCAGACACAGCAAAATGGCTACACAGTCTGCAAAACGCTTAACTGCCATAGCAGCTGCCTGACTAAAAGTTGTCTGATATTATTTCGTGTTATAAAGAAGGCCACTGTATTTCCACCACGGTTATTTGCGTCAGAGTGAAAATTTAATTCTGTCATAACTTTCACTAAATGCAAAAGTTTAATTGCAGCCGGAAGTAGAAAATTCTTTTCCGAGCTTGTGCAACATACTGTGACGCTTCTATCATTGTTTAGAAATGGGTTACGTTTCTAATTCTAGCATGTGGAGCGCCATTAATTACGAAACTCAGTTCATAACACTAAATTTTTTCTTTGATATATCCAGGAAAATGACGATGTGTCTTTGACAATCTTGCCTTGGCTTTTTTGTTTAATAATTTGTATATTATTATTATTACTATTATTATTATTATTATTATTATTATTATTATTATTATTATTATTATTATTATTATTATTATTATTATTATAATAATAATAATAATAATAATTATTATTATTATTATTATTATTATTATTATTATTGTTATAATCATGGGAGAATGCTAACCTTATTAGGACCATACAGCGCCTAGGGAATGGGCTGCAATCAGGGTTCATCAGAAGAAGGGATAGCTAACTTCAGTTCCTTGGATCATGAGCCTTTCAGAAACATCAACGGCACATTTTTTATTTGAGAGAGACGCAA
>NC_069460.1:4338731-4351231 GCF_026875155.1 Cherax quadricarinatus
TTCAGCAATAATGTTCACATACGCAGTGAAAATAATTTAAATTAAAGAATCAATGAATTCTCTATATAGGTAGGATCAAGAGCCTTTAAATACGAGGAATACGCCACTACAAAGCTCAGAGTTAGAGCAATAACACCAACGCAAATTTTGAACAAAAAGTGAAGGTAAATATCATTGAACAAATTGGAAGCACAATGAAATTTACTTGGAATTGTGTTCCAGAATATATTTCCTATCTAAACTTTTTCACAGCATTTCAGGGAAAAAAAACCCAAAGGTTTTTATCAATTCGAGTAGAGTATGAAATTTTGCTCTTGTGCATTCGATGTTAGGGAGAATATAGCTGGTTTTGTTTCAGGAATTTAAAGCTTTATGTGAGAACGTCAATAAAAAAAATTCCCTTGAAAAAAACACTAATTGTGAATATATTATAAATAAATATATTAATATTAGTAATAATAATAATAATAACTTTATGTGAAAGCTTTAGGATATTATTTTTTTTTTTTCAAAATAATAATTATGTATATATTATAAATAAAAATATTAATATTCATAAAAATATTAAAAGAATTCTTATTAATATTAATGTAATAATAATAATAATAATAATAATAATAATAATAATAATTAATAATAATAATAATAATAAAAATAATAATAATAAATAATAATAATATTATTATTATTATTATTATTATTATTATTATTATTATTATTAAAAATTACTATTATTATTATTAATATTATTATCATTATTAGTAATGATTCATTTAAACTATACATCATTTGTTCTATGATATTCTTTGAACTTCTGGAATATTTATGTTAAAAAGATATTTGAATAATAATAATAATAATAATAATAATAATAATAATAATAATAATAATAATAATAATAATAATAATAATAATAAATAATATACGAAAGTTTACAGAAACACTTGAAACAATTATTACATATAAGCAAAAACAACAGAAAACAGACAAAAAAAACATGCTACCCAGAAATTTGCTTCCCTAATAAAGAAAAAAAAGAGAGGATATTCCCTGGTGCTTGATGGTTGTGTTTATTTGTGTCTGGGTCTGGTGATGTCCCAGGTGAGTGGCGGTGAAAAGTTATAATGGGATTATTTGAGTTCTGAAACTTCTCCGGACAATGATGGATAGGGACAGATAGATATATGAGAGAGAGAGAGAGAGAGAGAGAGAGGGGAGAGAGAGAGAAGAGAGAGGAGAGAGAGAGAGAGAGAGAGAGAGAGAGAGAGAGAGAGAGAGAGAGAAGAGAGAGAGAGAGAGAGAGAGAGAGGAGAGGGAGGGAGGAGAGAGAGAGAGAGAGAGAGAGGGAGGGAGGGAGGGAGGGAGAGAGGAAGAGAGATACCAACATCTCCTGTATAATATCAGTCAGCAACTCTTGCAAAAGAAATATATCCATAATTCCTCTAAAATTGAAATATATCACTATTGTTTTGAGACAGTAATGACGTATTATTTTCATACTACTACTACTACTACTACTACTACTACTACTACTACTACTACTACTACTACTACTACACTTTACTATACTACTACTACTACTACTATGACTACACTACTACTACCACTGCTACTACGCTACTACTACTACTACTACTACTACTACTGCTGCTACTACTACTCTACTACTACTATACTTGTACTGCTACTATACTACTAGCTACTGTTACTACTACTACTACTGCACTGCTGCTACTACTACTACTACTACTACTACTACTACTACTACTGCTACTACTACTACTACTACTACTGCTACTATTACTAATACTACTACTACTGCTACTACTGCTACTACTACTACTACTACTACTACTACTACTACTACTACTGCTACTACTACTACTACTACTACTGCTACTACTACTACTACTACTGCTACTACTACTACTGCTACTACTACTACTACTACTACTACTACTACTACTACTACTACTACTACTACTACTACTACTACTATACTACTACTACTACTGCTACTACTACTACTACTTCTACTACTGCTACTACTACTACTACTACTACTGCTACTACTACTACTACTACTACTACTAGTACTACTACCCACTACTACTGCTACTACTACTACTACTACTCTACATCTACTTAGCTACTACTACTACTACTACTACTGCTACTACTACTACTACTACTACTACTACTGCTACTACTACTACTACTATTACTACTGCTACTACTACTACTACTCTACTACTACGTACTACTACTACTACTACTGCTACTACTACTACTACTACTACTACTACTACTACTACTACTACTACTACTACTACTACTACTGCTACTACTACTGCTACTACTACTACTACTGCTACTACTACTTACTATGCTACTACTACTACTACTACTACTGCTACTACTACTACTAGTACTACTACTACTGCTACTACTACTACTACTACTGCTACTACTACTACTACTACTACTACTACTGCTACTACTACTGCTACTACATACTGCTACTACTACTACTACTACTACATACTACTACTGCTACTACTACTACTGCTACTACTACTACTACTACTACTACTACTACTACTACTACTACTACTACTGCTACTACTACTACTACTACTGCTACTACTACTACTATACTATACTACTACTACTACTGCTACTATACTACTACTATACTACTACTACTACTGCTACTACTACTACTACTACTACTACTACTACTGCTACTACTACTGCTACTACTACTACTACTACTACTACTGATACTACTACTACTACTACTACTACTGCTACTACTACTACTACTACTACTACTACTGCTACTACTACTGCTACTACTACTACTACTGCTACTACTACTACTACTACTGCTACTACTACTACTGCTACTACTACTACTACTACTACTACTACTACAATACTACTGCTACTATACTACTACTACTACTGCTACTACTACTACTACTACTACTACTGCTACTACTACTGCTACTACTACTACTACTACTACTACTACTACTGCTACTACTACTACTACTACTACTGCTACTACTACTACTACTACTACTACTACTACTACTACTGCTACTACTACTACTTACTACTACTGCTACTACTACTACTACTACTACTACTACTACCTACTACTGCTACTACTACTACTACTACTACTACTACTACTACTGCTACTACTACTACTACTACTACTGCTACTACTACTACTACTACTACTGCTACTACTACTACTACTGCTACTACTACTACTACTACTACTACTACTACTACTACTACTACTGCTACTACTACTACTACTACTACTACTACTACTACTATTACTACTACTACTACTACTGCTACTACTACTACTACTACTACTATCTACTACTAGCTGCTACTGCTACTGCTACTACTACTACTACTACTACATACTACTACTACTACTGCTACTACTACTACTACTGCTACTACTACCTTACTACTACTACAGTAGTACTACTACTACTACATAGTATACTACTACTACTCTACTACTACTACTACATACTCTACTGCTACTACTACTACTGCTACTATACTACTACTACTACTATACTACTACTATACTACTGTATACTACTACTACTACTACTACTACTGCTATACTACTAACTACTACTACTACTATACTAACTACACTACTGCTACTACTACTACTACTATATACTACTACTACTGCTACTACTACTACTACTACACTACTACTCTACTACTACTATCTACTACTACTACTACTAATACTACTACTACTACTACTACTACTATTACTACTACTACTACTTGCTATACTACTACTACTACTACTACTACTATTACTACTATACTACTACTACTACTACTACTACTACTACTACTACTACTACTACTACTACTACTACTACTACTGCTACTACTACTACTACTACTACTACTACTACTACTACTACTACTACTACTACTACTACTACTACTACAATTCTTATTCAAGATAATAAAAATATCAACAATTCTACAATATATATCCTCCACAATTATACAAAATATTTCTCCTACTTCTTTATAACACACAACATTTTATTTTCACACTACTACTGTAATTCTTATCCAAGATAATTAAAATCAACAATTCCACAAGATATATTCTACACAATTCGACAAAATATTCCTACTTGTCTATAGAATATACCCAAAATTCATGTGAAAAATATACCACCAATGTTGCAATAGGCTATAATTTCCTCAAATCTACGATTACAAATAGGCTGTCATTTTTTTTTAAATTCGTCTCCGCTACGATTATTACTACATATGGGTGAAGCGCTAAATCCATGTGGGTCTAGACACAGAAAGGTATGGTGAAGGCTCAATCCTCTGTTTCCATATCACGAAGATAAAATCCTTATTCTCGTAGGTGGAAGGGACAGCAACCGGAGAAGTGGATAAAAAATAAAAGCAACGTTTCGATCAATGAGAAGGGTAGAAAAGTCGTTACAGAATCTAAGAACTGTAGCTTGTTTCTTATTAGTTTCTATTTGATAGGTTAGGTTAGGTAAGGTTCGTCAGGAAACAGAACAAATGTTTCCTGACGCGGGTCTTAGTCAGATGATGACCCGCCTTTGGAGCTTTTGGTCATCTGACCGAGGCCTTCCGCTGGCTTACCGGTCCACCCCTTTAAAAATTATGGTCATTTATAACTATTGTTATATAATATTCTATTTGATGATTTCATAAATGATGGTCAGATTTAAGTATCACTTACATTTGTTTTTGTCCAGTCGCCTGCAGAGTAGTGTTGCCACTATTCCTTGTTACATAACAGATCTTAAATTGAATGTAAGAAGGGCGAAGAAAGTTCTTAGGGAGAAAGATATAACAAGGCAATTGAAGATGCAAGCTGCCAGTTGACGTATTGTCTCTGTATTCTATGGACGTGAAGTGTATTAACGATGTTCTTCAGTACGTAAGAACTTAAGAACATAAGAATGATAGAACACTGCAGCAAGCCTACTGACCCATGCGAGGCAGGTCCAGTTCTTCTTAAGCCAATGCTTTAACCTAGTTAGGTCAAGTCACATTCATTTAAGGAAGGAGCACGGCATCTGACCTATTAGCACAAGCTAGTCAGGTCTAACTCACACCCACCCACACCCACTCATGTATTTATCCAACCTATTTTTAAAACTACATAACGTCTTAGCTTCTATGACGGTACTCGGGAGTTTGCTCCCCTCATCCACAACTCTATTACCAAACCAGTGCTTTCCTACATCCTTCTTGAATCTGATTTTTTTTATTAAGGGTAAAGCTGTGGTTTCTGTGACAACGGCTACACGAGGCTGTGTTAACTGTCTGGAGAGTTTCTGAATTTGTGGTGAATTTGTCATTAAGAAGCAACAGAGAATTGTTACACATTTTGTCAGGAAACCTTTCCTATGCATACATTAGAGTGAACGTTGGAGGCTCCCCATAAAGTCTGTTCTGTTTGTGTTTAAAGAATTAAGGCATTGTATTGTAGCAGGTTCGCCGGTCTTGTCCCGGCCCGGGTCTTTTCCAGATGGTGACCTGGCGGAATTAAGGCAGTTTCAGTCTTCCACTGACCTGGAGGGGAACCAAAAGAATCAGTGACTACTACTACTACTACTACTACTACTGTTACTACTACTACTACTACTACTACTACTACTACAACCTACAACTACTACTACTTTTCCGCCTATAATGTACAAGGATACAACACAACAAATACAGAAGTGATTTTGAATCCAAACCTTCGATCTGCCTTACGATTATAGTACCCAGATTATAGTACCAAACAGTTCTGTCATGAAAAGAAACATAATTGAATCTTCCGTCCTGAAACATGAAAGGAATACAGTATACAACTCAAATTATGGGTTATACAAGCTCGACAGTTATTTAGTAGAGTCCATTGTGCACAATCTTAAACAACAATGCTAAACAAAATCACAGGATTGTTCATTATGCCAGGTGGGTTGATGGAGTGTTAACGCCCGTCCAGTGTCTACGTGCCAAACCTTCACACCACGTCAGTTTTGAAGGTTATATAACGCCTGTAGCTGTTAATGTACCATACGGTGACAAGCACACAAGAAAACGTAAGGAAAGATTAAAGGGTATTAGTAGAATTTAGATCATATAAATATTATCGGATAGGCATAGAAGTCCCCATGTATGGCATATTAACTGCCACTGAGAAAATAGTAAACAATATGTAGGAAGAGATACTTCTGAGTACATCAGAAGAACATTCGAGTACCACAGAGCAGGACATTTAAACGGACAAAGAGCACATTGTACTCTTTTCTTTCATTATTTGAAAAGGTCACATAGAATAATAACTATCCATGTCTACAGTATCTAACGAGAAACTTATTTTCTCAAACCATATGACCTGTTATAAATGATTAGAAAAAGCTTGGGGCTGGCTTTTTGTATCTTATAATTTCCTACTTGACATCTTAGAAACCTCCTACCCCATATGGGTAGTGGGGGTATGATGGTAGGGTGGGGTTGGCACCAACCAATAACCCAGTCTAAGGGTAACCGTGGACGGTGACACCTACGCTACTCTGAGACCTCTCTCCCTGCTTTGGTTGCTCCCTTGCAACATTGCACAGCTCCTGATGACGCACTGAGAAGTGTGAAAATATATATTTGAGCTAAAGATTTCCACCCTCCCCCCCGTGGCTTGTCCTGCATAGTTAAGATCGCCCGTCCGCGATTGATTGCATCACTTATGGTATATTTGGACTTAGCACCTCATATATATGCAAAATAAGTCAAAGTAACTGAAGCTTCTTATAAACATATTCACTCTTTTAAAGCCTGTGATATAAGAACACTATAAGAACATAAGAGCGGAGGACCACTGCAGCAGGCCTACTGGTCCGAACTAGGTACACAATTCTCTAAACCAACCATTCTCACCCACCCACGTGTCCAACCTTTTCTCAAACTTGTTTTCACGTATTTCACCTGGTACCGCAACCAGATTCTCTAAGTTATCCCACGAATTTCATGCCTCATCCGATTCAAGATAAAGATTTTAGTCTTCATTAGCGTCTGCGAGGTTCCCTGCGCCTGAATTACCGTGATAACTGACCTGTTTGTCATGGCCAGCACGTCCTGGCTTCCCAGGATCTTTGGAGGAGTTGGTGCACGCAAAACCCTGTGTATTTTCTCAATCCAACCACAGAGAGTAACTATATTTTTTGACCTTACAAAGACGTATTTTCCTGGTTGAGAATCGTTACCGTACCTCAGTTCATTTACAGGAAATAAGCTGATATCCTATCTCAGATCATTTACAGGTTGAGAGTTGTTATCTTACTCCAGTTCAGTTACAAGCTACAGCAGTTATCCTACCAAAGCTGTTTTATGCTTTATTTCATTAAAGAGTAAGGTGTATTACTACGCCAGGTCGTTTACAGGCTAAGATCTGTTAATCTGTCTCATTTCATTTACATTTTAGGAGCTGTTCTTTTACCTTAACATATTTCGAAGGCAAGCCCTATTATATGCTGCGATCATACTTCTAGTACTCCACTCACATCACTCAGTATTTATTTACTGCTGAGAGAATAGGGAGTAGAATATATATATATATATATATATTATATTATATATATATATATATATATATATATATATATATATATATATATATATATACACACGCTAAGATAACAGGGATATCTTGCTACTCCTACTTACACTTTGGTCACACTTCACAGACACGCACATGCATATATATATATACATACATACTAGGTTTTCTCCTTTTTCTAAATAGCTCTTGTTCTTTTTTATTTCTTCTATTGTCCATGGGGAAGTGGAAAAGAATCTTTCCTCCGTAAGCCATGCGTGTCGTATGAGGCGACTAAAATGCCGGGAGCAATGGGCTAGTAACCCCTTCTCCTGTATACAATTACTAAAAAAGAGAAGAAGAAAAACTTTATAAAAACTGGGTTGCTTAAATGTGCGTGGATGTAGTGCGGATGACAAGAAACATGATTGCTGATGTTATGAATGAAAAGAAGTTGGATGTCCTGGCCCTAAGCGAAACAAAGCTGAAGGGGGTAGGAGAGTTTCAGTGGGGGGAAATAATGGGAAATTTAATCTGGAGTATCTGAGAGAGTTAGAGCAAAGGAAGGGGTAGCAGTAATGTTAAATGATCAGTTATGGAAGGAGAAAAGAGAATATGAATGTGTAAATTCAAGAATTATGTGGATTAAAGTAAAGGTTGGATGCGAGAAGTGGGTCATAATAAGCGTGTATGCACCTGGAGAAGAGAGGATGCAGAGGAGAGAGAGAGATTTTGGGAGATGTTAAGTGAATGTATAGGAAGCCTTTGAACCAAGTGAGAGAGTAATTGTGGTAGGGGACTTGAATGCTAAAGTAGGAGAAACTTTTAGAGAGGGTGTGGTAGGTAAGTTTGGGGTGCCAGGTGTAAATGATAATGGGAGCCCTTTGATTGAACTTTGTATAGAAAGGGGTTTAGTTATAGGTAATACATATTTTAAGAAAAAGAGGATAAATAAGTATACACGATATGATGTAGGGCGAAATGACAGTAGTTTGTTGGATTATGTATTGGTAGATAAAAGACTGTTGAGTAGACTTCAGGATGTACATGTTTATAGAGGGGCCACAGATATATCAGATCACTTTCCAGTTGTAGCTACACTGAGAGTAAAAGGTAGATGGGATACAAGGAGAAAAGAAGCATCAGGGAAGAGAGAGGTGAAGGTTTATAAACTAAAAGAGGAGGCAGTTAGGGTAAGATATAAACAGCTATTGGAGGATAGATGGGTAATGAGAGCATAGGCAATGGGGTCGAAGAGGTATGGGGGTAGGTTTAAAAATGTAGTGTTAGAGTGTTCAGCAGAAGTTTGTGGTTACAGGAAAGTGGGTGCAGGAGGGAAGAGGAGCGATTGGTGGAATGATGATGTAAAGAGAGTAGTAAGGGGAGAAAAAGTTAGCATATGAGAAGTTTTTACAAAGTAGAAGTGATGCAAGGTAGGGAAGTGTATATGGAGAAAAGAGAGAAGTTAAGAGAGTGGTGAAGCAATGTAAAAAGAGAGCAAATGAGAGAGTGGGTGAGATGTTATCAACAAATTTTGTTGAAAATAAGAAAAAGTTTTGGATGTGAGATTAACAAGTTAAGAAAGCCTAGAGAACAAATGGATTTGTCAGTTAAAAAATAGGAGAGGAGAGTTATTAAATGGAGAGTTAGAGGTATTGGGAAGATGGAAGGAATATTTTGAGAAATTGTTAAATGTTGATGAAGATAGGGAAGCTGTGATTTCGTGTATAGGGCAAGGAGGAATAACATCTTGTAGGAGTGAGGAAGAGCCAGTTGTGAGTGTTGGGGAAGTTCGTGAGGCAGTAGGTAAAATGAAGGGGGTAAGGCAGCCGGGATTGATGGGATAAAGATAGAAATGTTAAAAGCAGGTGGGGATATAGTTTTGGAGGGGTTGGTGCAATTATTTAATAATGTATGGAAGAGGGTAAGGTACCTAGGGATTGGCAGAGAGCATGCATAGTTTCCTTGTATAAAGGCAAAGGGGATAAAAGAGAGTGCAAAAATTATAGGGGATAAGTCTGTTGAGTGTTACCTGGTAAAGTGTATGGTAGAGTTATAATTGAAAGAATAAGAGTAAGACGGAGAATAGGATAGCAGATGAACAAGGAGGCTTTAGGAAAGGTAGGGGTGTGTGGGACCAGGTGTTTACAGTGAAACATATAAAGTGAACAGTATTTAGATAGGCTAAAGAGGTCTTTGTGGCATTTATGGATTTGGAAAAGGCGTATGACAGGGTGGATAGGGGGGCAATGTGGCAGATGTTGCAAGTGTATGGTGTAGGAGGTAGGTTACTGAAAGCAGTGAAGAGTTTTACGAGGATAGTGAGGCTCAAGTTAGAGTATGTAGGAAAGAGGGAAATTTTTTCCCAGTAAAAGTAGGCCTTAGGACAAGGATGTGTGATGTCACCGTGGTTGTTTAATATATTTATAGATGGGGTTGTAAGAGAAGTAAATGCGAGGGTCTTGGCAAGAGGCGTGGAGTTAAAAGATAAAGAATCACACACAAAGTGGGAGTTGTCACAGCTGCTCTTTGCTGATGACACTGTGCTCTTGGGAGATTCTGAAGAGAAGTTGCAGAGATTGGTGGATGAATTTGGTAGGGTGTGCAAAAGAAGAAAATTAAAGGTGAATACAGGAAAGAGTAAGGTTATGAGGATAACAAAAAGATTAGGTGATGAAAGATTGAATATCAGATTGGAGGGAGAGAGTATGGAGAGAGTGAACGTATTCAGATATTTGGGAGTGGACGTGTCAGCGGATGGGTCTATGAAAGATGAGGTGAATCATAGAATTGATGAGGGAAAAAGTAGTGAGTGGTGCACTTAGGAGTCTGTGGAGACAAAGAACTTTGTCCTTGGAGGCAAAGAGGGGAATGTATGAGAGTATAGTTTTACCAACGCTCTTATATGGGTGTGAAGCGTGGGTGATGAATGTTGCAGCGAGGAGAAGGTGGAGGCAGTGGAGATGTCATGTCTGAGGGCAATGTGTGGTGTGAATATAATGCAGAGAATTCGTGTTTGGAAGTTAGGAGGAGGTGCGGGATTACCAAAACTGTTGTCCAGAGGGCTGAGGAAGGGTTGTTGAGGTGGTTCGGACATGTAGAGAGAATGGAGCAAAACAGAATGACTTCAAGAGTGTATCAGTCTGTAGTGGAAGGAAGGCGGGGTAGGGGTCGGCCTAGGAAGGGTTGGATGGAGGGGGTAAAGGAGGTTTTGTGTGCGAGGGGCTTGGACTTCCAGCAGGCATGCGTGAGCGTGTTTGATAGGAGTGAATGGAGACAAATGGTTTTTAATACTTGACGTGCTGTTGGAGTGTGAGCAAAGTAAATTTATGAAGGGATTCAGGGAAACCGGCAGGCGGACTTGAGTCCTGGAGATGGGAAGTACAGTGCTGCACTCTGAAGGAGGGGTGTTAATGTTGCAGTTTAAAAACTGTAGTGTAAAGCACCCTTCTGGCAAGACAGTGATGGAGTGAATGATGGTGAAAGTTTTTCTTTTTCGGGCACCCTGCCTTGGTGGGAATCGGCCGGTGTGATAATAAAATAAAAAAAAATATATATATATATATATATATATATATATATATATATATATATATATATATATATATATATATATATATATATATATATATATATATATTATAACAACGAACGAGTGGTATTTAATCAATAACAACACTGAGACTAGCCGAGGACTGGAAAACTGTTGTTTTGGCCGCCTCATGCTGAGCGAAAATCACACGACGCTCTAACCCACAGGACCACCCAATCCTACAAAGATCACGCACCCAGCAGAGCTAGATGTTTCATTATGATCTGAGGCACCCACACCATCGTATATCCTCGGATCTCGGTAAAACACCTAGCTCTGCTGAGTGCGTGATCTTTGTAGGATTGGGTGGTCCTGTGGGTTAGAGCGTCGTGTGACTTTCGTTCAGCATGAGGAGGGCCAAAACAACAGAGGTTCGAGTCCTCGGCTAGTCGCAGTGTTGATATGTACATACATACATCTATATATATATATATATATATATATATATATATATATATATATATATATATATATATATATATATATATATATATATATATATATATATAGAGAGAGAGAGAGAGAGAGAGAGAGAGAGAGAGAGAGAAAGGAAAAAACAATGTTTTGGATCCACCCGGCACTCAGGTCTCTGAGCAAGCTTCAGAGTTGATTATACATGCTAGTACGTCCTGCAGCTCCACTGATCAGGAATTGGACAATAACTTTCATATAATTGTACTGCTGTACCTGGGGACATATTAATATAATTTAGCTTTGATTAGATATATAAATGCAAGAAATACACATAATTTACAATTTGCCAAGACTAATGTTTTTGAAAAGCATTTGAACGTATGTATGAGAGTAAAGGACATGACTGAGAGTAAAGAGTTATTTTGAACATTGTGTCCTGGTCTCCTAGCAGCATTTTCAAGCAAGATTATTTTAAGGTGTCCTAGTCTCCTAGCAGCATTTTCAAGCAAGATTATTTTAAGGTGTCCTGGTCTCCTAGCAGAATTTACAAGCAAGATTATTTTAAGGTGTCCTGGTCTCCTAGCAGCATTTTCAAGCAAGATTATTTTAAGGTGTCCTGGTCTCTTAGCAGAATTTTCAAGCAAGATTATTTTAAGGTGTCCTGGTCTCCTAGCAGCATTTTCAAGCAAGATTATTTTAAGGTGTCCTAGTCTCCTAGCAGCATTTTCAAGCAAGATTATTTTAAGGTGTCCTAGTCTCCTAGCAGCATTTTCAAGCAAGATTATTTTAAGGTGTCCTGGTCTCCTAGCAGCATTTTCAAGCAAGATTATTTTAAGGTGTCCTGGTCTCCTA
>NC_069460.1:4361231-4367814 GCF_026875155.1 Cherax quadricarinatus
CAGAGAATACCTGACAGGGAGGCAACAACGAGGCATGGTACGTAATATGTATCACAGTGGGGGCACCTGTGTCGAGCGGGGGTCCCAAGGGGTCGGTCCTAGGACCAGTGCTATTATTTTGGTATATGTGAACGACATGTCGCGAAGGGTTAGACTCAGAAGTGTCCCTGTTTGCGATGATGTGAAGTTAATGTAGGAGAATTCAAATTCTGATGAGGACCAGGCAGAGACTTCAAAGCGACCTGGACAGACTGGACACCGGTTCCAGCAAATGGCTTCGGAATTTACTCCTGCCAAATGCAAAGTCATTGAAGATGGGGGAGGGGAGCAACCGAAGACACAGAAGAGTATAGGCTAGTTGGCCAAAGACGCAAACCTCACTCAAGGAGAAAGAACTTTGGGTGAGTATAAACACCGAGCATGGTTCCGAAGCACACCTCAATCAGATAACTGCTGTGCATATGGGCGCCTGGCGGGGCACAACCTGAGAACAGCAATCCTATACCTTAGTATGGATTCAGTCAAGACACAGTTCACCGTGTATGTCAGGCCCATACTGGAGTTGCAGCACCTGCCGTTTGGAACCCGCACATGATAAAGCACGTCAAGAAACTAGAGAGTAAAACGGTTTGCGACAAGGTTTAGTTCCAGAGCTAAGGGGAATGTCCTATTGAGGAAAGATTAAGGGGAAAGGAAAAAAATAAAAAATCGGCCAGACCACACTGGAGGGACAGGGGGGTCAGGGGAGACATGATAACCGACTTTAAAATACTGCGTGGAATAGACAAGGTGGACAAAGACAGGATGTTACAGGGAGGGGACACAGGAACCAGAGGCCACACTTGGATGTTGAAGACACAAATGAGTCAGAGAGATAGTAGGAAGTATTTTCTTCAGTCATAGAAAAGGGTTGTAAGGCAGTGGAATAGCCTAGAAACTGACATGATATAGTGGAGGCAGCGAACCATACACATTTTAAGACGAGGTTTGATTTTAAAGCTCATGGAGCGGGGAGAGAGCGGGCCTAGTAGCAAACCGGTTGAAGAGGCGGGGCCAGGAGCTAGGGACTCGACCCCTGCAACCACAATAGGTGCGTACAAATAGGTGGTACACACCATACACACACACACCACATACCCCCACACCCCCCTCCACCACACCCACCCACACCCACACACCCCCCACACATCCCCACACCCACAACCACACACACACCCACACACACACACACCCACCCCCACCCCACAACTCCCCCCACACCCCACACACACACACCCACACCCAACACCCACAAACACACTACACACCCCCACACACCCACCCACAACATACACACACATACACCCACCCCCCCACCCCCCACCACCCCCCCCACCCCATACCCCCCCCCACCCCACCCCCCACCCCCCACCCACACACCCACCCCCACCACACCACCACCACCCCCCACAACACACACCCACCCCCACAACACCCACCACCCACAACCACACCTCCCCCCCCCCCCCCCCCCAACACACTCCACCCCCCCCCCCCCCCCCCCCCCCCACCACCCCCCCACCCCCACACACACACACCACACCCCCCACACACACACACACACCCACACACACCCACACCAACCACAAACACACCACTAACACCCCCCTCACCCACCCACACCCACACACACACCACACACACACAACACACACACACACCCACACACACACCCACACCACACACACACACAACACACACACACCCACATCCCCACACACCCCCCCCACAACATCCACACACACACACACCCACCTGTTCAAAGCTATTATCCGGATTTAATATAAGAGAACCCTAGCACGCAAACCTGTAATGACAAGTAATTCACTATACAAAGTCCTACCCACTTCTACCTTTCCCTCTGTGATATTCGCCACCTATCGCCTAGCCCAATACCACTATCCACCCGACCCTCTCCCACCATGTCAACCATTGACCTTCAATCCCCCATACACAAAATCACCACTCTTCCCACAACACCCATACATATCGCCCCCGTATTGCTCCGGCCAAGTATCCTCCTCTCCAACTTCTCTCACACTATCAAACCGCGCACCACCTCCTACTCCCTCCACTAACCCAACTTCTCCTTTGATCTTACCAACTATACCAGTGTCCGTCACTCTAATTAAACCCTCTACCCAAGAACCAGTAACCACCCCATCACTGTCCACCTCTGTGTCCTCCCTCACAATATCCTGTACAAACCTCCTCTCTTACACACCCGTAACATGTCCTTTGTGTCAGCTGTGTTTTATTGTTGACCTATGAACCTTGACGGAGCTGTGACTCCCCTCGCTTAGTTAATACCCACTCTCTCAACTCGCAGCCTGCCCTCACCCCACTATACCTAACCTCCCACCCGCCCCCACTCTCACCACCCCCCACCCACACACCCCCCCACAAGCTTTATCCTATCTCAGTATACTTCTGATAAGCCATCGAAGAGAATAACCCCCCCCCCCCCCCCTCCCCAATCACCCACCCCTCACACCACCCCCCCCCCCCCCCCCCCCCCCCCCCCCCCCCCCCCCCCCACTCACACACCCCCTACCCCCCCCCCCTCCCCCCCCCCCGCACCCCCCCCCCACCCCCACTAACCGCATCGCAAGACGAGCAGTACTACATAGAACAGATAAGACACTCTCGTTCATCAATTCACGCACGCCACACCAGCAACGCACGTAGATTTACTACACAGTAGCTAGGCTAAGTCAGTAGCTACTGCATGAGAGTAGTCTCCTTGCGTATTTGTCTCTCATACAATTTAACTCTGACATTACTAACGCTTAACATAACTCCCATCTCCAAACCTATCTACTATACACTTCCTCCCACTAAACTAACTCTCCCCTCACTCCCACTACCCCTCAATAACCCCTAGCCTACCCTGTCCACTCGAACTCCACACGCTCTTCCGGTTAATTGACTGACTGTTATAAACTTGAACTTCTCGTGTCTGACCTATTTTCATTTTGATGTTACTGGTGCACCAATCATGTACTCCAGCCATCATTGAGTGGACGGGAAACTCGATACGTCGTCCTAAGACCGGCACCCCCCACCCCCCCGGACATCCCTCCACTAAGTGGTCTGTTTTTAGGGAATAACCTAAACGTAATTTGATCAGAATTTCTCAAAAATGTCTTGTCAAAAAATTATTGCATTCCAGAAATAGTTGTTGTGGTATGCAGTAAATGTTGCGCGGAAACCGTGGTTAAGGTAGGTAATTAGCAAAGAGTAAAAAAAATATAAACTATCTAATGTTTACCGCAATTTTTTTTAGAACTCTAAGATAAATTTCTCACTAAAGTTATAAATTAAGTCTCATGAAGATATGGGTCTCGCCAAGCAGATTTTCGACGGAATCATTTTGAGTCGCTTGGACCGAGAAATGGTTCAGGAAAACTGCTCCCTTTTACACTGAAACCCCCACGTGAACCAAAAAAATAAACAGAAACCCCCCCCCTCCCCCTTCCCAGACCTGAACACGCGCAATCTCCATGAAACCTTACATCGCAAACACTCTCGGTAATGCTTGCAGTATGCCATAAACTGGCTAAAGCGAACACGAAAAGATATCTCGCGTTTCAGTACGCTAATACTATAAATTCTGCACGCCATAAATAATAATTTACTGTCCGTACATGAAATTTGCACCGTCGTAGTCAAATGCTGCGTTCGGTGGGTACTGTAATTCTGATGTTCCTGTTAAAATTTGGCCCCAGCCCCATATTACTAAAAAAAAATACTAAAAATTTTGCATAGCAACGTAAATTTACATCGGAAACTTAATAACAAAACGTGTCTTCCGTGGGAGCAAATAAACAATTGTACAAAAAAAGAATTTTACAAACAAACAAATTCGTGTGGACTCATGGATGCGTGCAGAGAAGAGAGTAGGGAAAAATGAAGAGGAGGATGGCGGAGGAGCGAAGTTGACATGGATGATATGGTAAGGGAAGAGGATGGAAAGACGGAAGGAAAATGAGAATAGCGGCTGGGGAACGATAGGGGAAATAGTGAGAAAGTTGTAATGGTAAAAAAACAGACGAGCATCATTGAAATATTCAAAGGCCACTCTGTGTAAACAAACCTACCCCGGGCCGGGATTGATTAAACCCGCTGGTCATCATAGAGTCTCAAAACTCCAGCCCGTCGCCGTTATCCACTAGACCAGCTAGCCACATAAGATTCATCCAAACTAGTATATTCTACACCATAGGAGGTTAGCACAGGCACAGCGAATGTGACCACTTGTAATTGTTAAAAGGGTCACACCCCAGGTAGATATACAAGCATTGGGTTTGATCCGTGGAAGATGAGACAGGTCTTAGATCAGGGAGCGAGGATGACTGCCTCAGAGTGTAGGCTTCTTTCAGGTGTTGTTGCGGAAGTAGAGAGTAGGTAATTCTAGACCGCTGGACTGCTGGGTTCCAGCGGTCCTGGAATTGCCTGCCCGACACCTCGGCCAGCTGCAACAAAACAAAAAATGGGCTATCGTGACGTATATTAATTCGAACCGCTGGCAGCTTGGATCAAATTTAATCCCATCACTGAATGGTTCTTTTGTTATTTTTCGACTTTTCTCGGGCAAAGTTATCACGGTACGGTTTGTCATGCCCACATTGTTTTCACACAGGTTATCCCTGAGTGCTGTGCACAGGTTTTAAATACGGCACTCTGTAAAAATAATGGGCTAGTATGAGAGTGATTGCTGTGCATAGCAGAGATTAGAATACTATTTCAGTAGTACTGCTGCTATGTATACTGCTGCTACTATACTCTACTACTCTTACTATGCTACGGTAACTACTACTGCCTACTAGAAATTCTACTACTATGACTATACTACCACTACTGTTGTGCTACTACCACTACTACTCTGCCTACAAATTCTACTACTATGACTACACTCCTCCTGCTGCTCGCTTACTCCACTGGCTACTACTACTATTACTAATAATAATTAATAATAATAATTATAATAAATAATAATAATAAAAATAAAATAATCATTAGCTATTATTATTATTTTTATTTCCTTATTTTTCTAACTACTACTCACTATATCTACCTATTAATCTACTCTCTGCTAATTGTCCTTCACCCTCTTGACCCATCCTCCTCCATCCTATCTACCCATTCCCACCTTTCTCTCCCTCCCTCTCACTTCCGTGCTTCACCTCCCCCGCTATCCACCTCCGTGATACCTCTGTCTTCCTCTGACCTCGGTATTAAAGTGCTGTCTTACAGTTATGTCATTGTACAGCTGTTAAGAAGCTATTTGGAAAAATGTACATTTTTTTTATGGTTTATTTTTGTCGACACGCTACAATTCATGTATTTGTGAATTTTTAATTATGAAATGAAAATTTTCTTATACACTCGGTAACTGTGTGTGTGTGTGTGTGTGTGTGTGTGTGTACTCACCTATTTGTGGTTGCAGGGTTCGAGTCATAGCTCCTGGCCCCGCCTCTTCGCTGATTGCTACTAGGTCCTCTCTCTCCCTGCCCCATGAGCTTTATCATACCTCGCCTTAAAACTATGTATGGTTCCTGCCTCCACTACGTCACTTTCTAGGCTATTCCAAGGCCTGACTACTCTATGACTGAAGAAATACTTCCTAACATCCCTTTGATTCATCTGAGTCTTCAACTTCCAATTGTGACCTCTTGTGTCTGTGTCCCATCTCTGGAACATCCCGTCTTTGTCCACCTTGTCTATTCCGCACAGTATTTTATATGTCGTTATCATGTCTCCCCTGACCCTCCTGTCCTCCAGTGTCGTCAGGCCGATTTTCCTCAACCTTTCCTCATAGGACAATCCCCGTAGCTCTGGGACTAGTCTTGTTGCAAACCTTTGCACTTTCTCTAATTTCTTGATGTGCTTGACTAGGTGTGGATTCCAAACTGGTGCTGCATACTCCAGCATGGGCCTGACGTAAATGGTATACAGAGTCTTAAACGAATCCTTACTGAGGTATCGGAACGCTATCCGTAGGTTTGCCAGGCGCCCGTATGCTGCAGCAGTTATCTGATTGATGTGCGCCTCAGGAGATATGCTCGGTGTTATACTCACCCCCAGATCTTTTTCCTTGAGTGAGGTTTGCAGACTTTGGCCATCTAAACTATATTGTGTCTGCGGTCTTCTTTGCCCTTCCCCAATCTTCATGACTTTGCATTTGGCAGGGTTAAATTCAAGGAGCCAGTTGCTGGACCAGGCTTGTAGCCTGTCCAGGTCTCTTTGTAGTCCTGCCTGATCCTCATCCGATTTGATTCTTCTCAATAACTTCACATCGTCCGCAAACAAGGACACTTCTGAGTCTATCCCTTCCGTTATGTCATTCACATATACACATGTGCGTGTGTGCGTGTGTGTGTTTGTGTGTGTGTGTGTGTGTGTGTGTGTGTGTGTGTGTGTATGTGTGTGGTGTATTTACCAGCTATACAGTAATATAAACAAAAAGACTTTTTAGAAAATACAAAACATTTGCCTTAATTTCGACTAAATACTTTAATACTCTTATGTCAATCAAAATACC
>NC_069460.1:4368314-4391284 GCF_026875155.1 Cherax quadricarinatus
AAAATGTTTTTCGCTCATGAAAAGGGTGACTGATAAGGTCTAATTAGAAGATAACGGCACTAAATAAAAGTTAAATGCGCATTTGTCTTTTCTCAAAGCATTGGAATCCATCTCACCATGGGAGCCAGAGATGCAACGAGTGCGTAGGTTCGATACTCCGTACACTAACCTCGTCACAGAACGCATTTTGACCCCAACAAAGCAATTTAGAAATGGTATTTCCACCGCACAAGTCTCTTTCCTGCCACCTCGAAGCCCTAACTTACAACCTCTAATTTATTTTATAAATGTGTTAATCTGTACTGGGAAACGAACTGGTTGTTAAACAGAGTTGATCAAACACCATTCAACTTCACAAAACCCTATTTCCCTTCATAGATAAAGTATAAACAGAAGGTTTCTTATTTCTATGTGTTTATGGGTTCTATCTTATTATTTACAACGCTACGTCGTAAAGCAATGAACGTGCAATTTGCAAGTCTACAGGTTTCGGTTCTCTGTACCTCAAAATAAATGATACATAGCTGATATACTACGTTTGGGTTCGTATCTTAACCCCCGCCGTTTTGTTTCCGATTATACTTTCTTTCCATCCTAAGCAAATTTTTGGGTGTTTTGTGAGTTTAAATACAAATCTGTTTCCTCGTATCTTACTTTGATTTCTTCATTTGGGAAACATGTTTTTTTGGGCTTTGTATCCTAACCAAAATTTTTTTTGAGCACCAACCACGCACAGCAACCTGCTTGCTGTCGAAAACAGTAGCCACCAACCACGCAACCAACCTGCTTGCTGTCGATACAGTAGCCCCCAAACCACGCACACCAACCTGCTTGCTGTCGATACAGTAGCCACCAACCACGCACACCAACCTGTTTGCTGTCGATACAGTAGCCACCCACCACGCACGCCAAACCTGTTTGTTGGGTCGATACAGCAGCACTAACCACGCACGCCAACCTGCTTGCTGTCGATACAGTAGCCACCAACCTGCTTGCTGTCGATACAGTAGCCACCAACCTGCTTGCTGTCGATACAGTAGCCACCAACCTGCTTGCTGTCGATACAGTAGCCACCAACCGCTTGCTTGTCGATACAGTAGCCACCAACCTCCCTTGCTGTCGATACAGTAGCCACCAACCTGCTTGCTGTCGATACAGTAGCCACCAACCTGCTTGCTGTCGATACAGTAGCCACCAACCTGCTTGCTGTCGATACAGAACCACCAACCTGCTTGCTGTCGATACAGTAGCCACCAACCTGCTTGCTGTCGATACAGTACCCAAACCAACCTGCTTGCTGTCGAACAGAAGCCACCAACCTGCTTGCTGGTCGAAACAGTAGCCACCAACCTGCTTGCTGTCGATACAGTAGCCACCAACCGCTTGCTGTCGATACAGTAGCCACCAACCTGCTTGCTGTCGATACAGTAGCCACCAACCTGCTTGCTGTCGATACAGTAGCCACCAACCTGCTTGCTGTCGATACAGTAGCCACCAACCTGCTTGCTGTCGATACAGTAGCCACCAACCTGCTTGCTGTCGATACAGTAGCCTGCTGTGTTCCTCAAATATCTGAATACATTTAATAAACGCTTGTAGAAAGCTCAAGTATTTATTTATTGGTGTAATATGTGTCTCTCTACCTCTTGCCATCCAATAAATATGTTATAAATACAAAATTTCCAGGAAAATATAAATTCTCTGTAAGAAAAGATGTAATGGATGTTTATGTTTTAATAAAATGAGTAAAATCACACACACACACACACACACACACACACACACACACACATATATATATATATATACAGTGGACCCCCGGTTAACGATATTTTTTCACTCCAGAAGTATGTTCAGGTGCCAGTACTGACCGAATTTGTTCCCATAAGGAATATTGTGAAGTAGATTAGTCCATTTCAGACCCCCAAACATACACGTACAAACGCACTTACATAAATACACTTACATAATTGGTCGCATTCGGAGGTGATCGTTATGCGGGGGTCCACTCTAATGGTTTCCTCCGCAAACACGGTAGTTGCCCTGGTTCAGGATGTCCTCCTGTGGAAAGTGATGATCCAGAGCCACCTCAGGCACCTGAACCCACTCCAACAGATTTTATCTCATCAGACAATCTCTTGGAAGCAATCAAAGCAACAGGTACGAGGACACTCACACATATTCCCAAAGCAGCCCGTCCACACGCAGCTGGAAAACTTACAGACCTCCTGAAAAAAGTAAACGATGGTTCCACTATCTTAAATGCTCCACCAACCATCAAGGCATGGCACAACTTGCTACTTTTGGCAATGTCGGCTTAAGCTGTGCCGGAAAGAAGGGAAAGAGGCTAGCCTCAATGATAATTAAATCCTTAAGAGATTTTCCTAGAGTTGATAACCTCATTCACCTTCCCCGTCAACACAAAAAAGGGAGAGGCAGAACCCCCACTCACTCTACTGACAGTGAAAAAGTCAGAGTCCAGGTGAGCAAGAAAATTGAAGAGGCAACACAGTGGGGCAATCAGAATTATTACCAGTGAAGATACAGTTGCTCCCAGGGATGCTGACACGGCGAAGCACTTAGAGGAAAGCACCCTGCCAGGGAAACCAGTGGCACCAACAGTTCCAACACCTCTGCCCCACTATGAACCATTGATTGTGGAAGACTCAGACATTTACAAAGCAATAATGTCGTTCCCATCTGGCTCTGCTGGGGTTACACTGGAATAAGGCCACAGCATTTAAAGGAAATGGTTAATCCAGTTATTGGGAAATTGCAGAGACACTGCTTTCAGAGATCACAAGGTTCGTCAACAATTCCTTGGCTGGTCTGATTCCTGATGAAATTAGACCTTTCTTTTTTGGTGCAACACTTTATGCACTTAAAAAGAAGGATGGAGGAATTCGGCCAATTGCAGTAGGCAACACGTTACGCCGCCTCGTATCCAAAGCTGCTGTCCGAAGTATTCGTGCACAGGCAGCCATGATGCTTCAACCAAACCAGCTTGGCTTTGGGGTCTCTCAAGGAAGTGAAGCAGCGGTTCATGCAACAAGGGCATATATCAACAACCTGCCTGAGGACAATGCAGTGTAAAATTAGATTTCAAGAATGCGTTCAATCTCCTGAAAAGAGACGTGGTATTAGCAGCAGTACAAGAACATTTCCCTGGTCTCTTCCCTTTTGTTTCAGCTGGGTATAGCAAGGAATCAATGCTTCTCTTTGGAGAGCATGAAATCACATCATCGGAGGGTGTCCAACAAGGAGATCCTCTTGCACCATTTCTCTTCTGTATTGCAGTTAGGGAAATCACAGTCAGACTGACCAGCGAGCTAAACATCTGGTTCCTAGATGATGGCACACTAGCAGGTACAAAGGAGTCCCTCCTACATGACCTTACACAGGTAATGACACGGGGACAGGAAATGGGTCTCATCCTGAATCCATCCAAATGTGAAATCATCTCAGTCAGTCAACAAGTGATAAATGCAGTGAGATCAAAACTACCAGGAGCAGCAGTCATTGCCCCCACAAATAGTGTCTTGCTAGGAGCACCTCTGGGAAGCAATGCCATTGACACAATTCTCAGGAAGAAATTGGAAGAGTTAAGGAGAATGGAACAACGAATAGGCAATCTGGACACCCACGATGCCTTGTACCTTCTCACAAAGTGCTTGAGTCTGCCCAGGTTGACATATTTCCTAAGATGTGCACCTTCATATGATAACCCTATACTGCACGTAATATGACAGTATTCTGAGGCAGATTTTTACGAAAGTACTTAACCTTACTCTAGAAGACGGGCAGTGGAACCAAGCTACACTTCCAGTCAGACTAGGAGGCATTGGTGTCCGCAAGACATCACAGATTGCGTTACCTGCTTTTCTGTCCTCGTGTATTGCATCCAGAGAGCTTGTAGCAGCGATTCTCCCTGAACATCTTAGGGACAAGATTGGAGCCCAGGACCAAAAATTCCTTGACGGAGCAATGATCTGGATAATCAAACGGGCTCAGAAACCAGACCTGCTCCCCCCAACAACTACAAACAATCGCACTGGGATGGTCCAATAGTGGAAAATATAGCCTCAACGATGCTTCAGAGTGTGTCAGGGAAGGATAGAGCCCGCCTGCTGGCAGTGAGAGCCCCTCATGCTGGGGACTTTCTGTTGGCTGTTCCCAACTCCAGCCTTGGCACACGCCTCGACCCACAGACCATCCGCATCGGTGTTGCCCTTCGACTTGCCGCCCCTATTCTCGCCGAACACAGGTGTATTTGTGGCAGTGAAGCAGCAGACCGATTCGGGTACCATGGTCTTGTGTGCCGTAAATCCGAGGGAAAGATTGCAAGACATGAGGAGGTTAATAACATTATCAAGAGGAGCCTCACAACAGCTGGATGCCCAGCAGTAAGGGAGCCACCCCAACTATGCAGATCTGATGGCAGCCAGAAGCGTCCAGATGGTATCACCCTTCAAGCCTGGACAGATGGGAAGCAGTGGTGTGGGACTATACATGTGCATCTACCTTGGCTGATACCTATCTCCATACACCAGGGAGGAAGAGGGGCAGCTGCCAGCTTTAGGGAGTCCCAAAAGTCTAGAAAATATGGAGAACTTGCCCATCATTATATGTTTGTTCCCATAGCTCAGAGACCCTTGGCTCATGGGGAAAGAGTGCATCTAATTTCCTTAAGGAGCTGGGAAAAAGACTCATCAGGGTAACTAGGGATCCCAGGGCAGCTAGTTTTCTGTTCCAGCGGCTCAGTGCGGCTGTTCAAAGGGGTAATGCATGCTGGCATTTGGGCACGCGCCCCAGCTCTGAGGAGCTGGATGAGATTTTCGCCTTATAATCGTGATACACACGTAACAACATGTACCGTATATGCCACCTTTATATCAACAAGTATCTCTTAAATCTTCTGTGCCATATATGTAATAAAATATTCCTATTGGTAAAAAAAAAAAATAGTTTAAAAGATGGGTGGTAGGGGAAGTGGAATATTCAAATGGCTTCAGGAAGAAATCCAATATATTCTTCCTTGAAGCCTTTTTATCCACTTCTCCGAGGCTATGGGTCCCACAATTTACACCAGAGGTGGACCCCATATATATATATATATATATAATATAGTATATATAATATATATATATATATATAATATATATATATATATATATATATATATATATATATATATATATATTTGAGTGTGTGTGTATATATACCTGACTTCCTACCTGGCTACCTGGTCTCCGTATAGCTGTGCAGGTATACATCCCCCTTGTCGTTTCATTACTGTTCCTCACCATCACTTGGTCGCCTCATCACCTGCGAGGTACGTGGCCACACTTAATTAATCTTCCTGTGATAATTCACACCCGTTGTATCTGGCTATTATATCCGTCTCTCTTATTTGTGTTGACGATTCTGCTACATGCGTGCTCTTTCTCTCTGATTCTATATTTAATTTAGTTTCGCGAATCAAAGCGATTACCTCTCATTTCCCAGATGCTGTATCACCTACGGATTTTTTTCGCTTGTTCATGAATATAATAATAATAATAATAATAATAATAATAATAATAATAATAAAAATAATAATAATAATAATAATAATATAAATAATAATAATAATAATAATAATAATAATAATAATAATAATAATAATAATAATAATAATAATAATAATAATACAACTATTACTACTAATATTAATAATAATAATAATAATAATAAATCCACATTAATAAAGGTCTGGGACGCTTTCATCACGAAGTGAATCTCATTAAATTAGGTGAAATTTGACCAGCGATGGAGGAGGATGGAGCTGATAGACAGAGACAGACAGAGAGAGAGACAGACAGACAGGCAGACAGAGGTACCTGCAAATTACCTGACGTTTGTACAACCTGGTTAATTATATTTTGTATTTCGCTTCTTTTAATTTCATTTATATCTATTTATTCTGATTTTCGACCATAATTATTGTCAATGCTGTTCACATTATTTCATATCTTATGTGTATATCTTTATTTATAGCTTCTTTCTTCCCCAGGAAAAAAACATCGTTACACTCATCTATACACCGAGATATGTATGTCACTTAGTTTACTTAAACTAACAATTTTCTTTCATCCTTTTAGGGATTTATGATGAACCTCGTATAATCTAGAGGCTTTAAATTTAATTAATCTATCGGTATAATATATATATATATATATTATATATATATATATATATATATATATATATATATATATAAATATATATATATATATATATTATATATATAATATAATATATATATATATATGTATGTCGTGCCGAATAGGCAGAACTTGCGATCTTGGCTTAAACAGCAACGATCATCTTGCCATATAGGACAAGTGAAAATTTGTGTATGCAATAATTTCGCCAAAATCATTCTGAACCTGACGAAAAAAATATATTTCACTGTGTTTGTTTAGTATTAAATTACTGTAAACAAATAAAAAATATATTTAGCTGGGCTAGGGTAAAATAAATTGTTCTTGTTATAATAAGGTTAGGTAAGTTTTCTAAGATTCTTTTGGAGCAAAATTAAAAATTTTTACATTAACATTAATGAAAAAAATATAACTTCAAACGTATAAAAGAAAATTTCAGAAAGGATTTAATTTTAAATGAGTTCTTGCTAATTGACCAGTTTTACATATTCGGCACGACATGTATATATATATATATATATATATGTCGTGCCGAATAGGCAGAACTTGCGATCTTGGCTTAAATAGCAACGGTCATCTTGCCATACAGGACAAGTGAAAATTTGTGTATGCAATAATTTCGCCAAAATCATTCTGAACCTAACGAAAAAAATATATTTCACTGTGTTTGTGTTTAGTATTAAATTATTGTAAACAAATCTAAAATATATTTAGTTGGGTTAGGCTAAAATAAATTGTTCTTTTATAATAAGGTTAGGTAAGTTTTCTAAGTTCCTTTTGGTGCAAATTATAAATTTTTTACTCAACATTAATGAAAAAAATATATCTTAAACGTATAAGAGAAAATTTTAGAAAGGGCTTAATTTTAAATGAGTTCTTGCTAATTGACCAGTTTTACATATTCGGCACGACATATATATATATATAATATATATATATATATATATATATATATATATATATATATATATAGTAATATAATATATATATATATATATATATATATATTACCGAATAGGTAAAACTGATCAATTAGCAAGCACCATTTAAAATTTAAGTCCTGTCTAAAAATTTCTCTTATATGTTTAATGATATTTTTTTTCATTTATATTCATGCAAAAAATGAATAATTTTGTATCAAAGAAACTTTAGAAAACTTACCTAACCTTATTAGATAAGATTACAATAATTTAATTATAACCCAACAAAATGAAATATATATTTTTAGTTAGTTCATTATGACTTTTGCAAAAATTTACTGCATAAACAAATTTTCACTTGACTTATTCAGCAAGAAAAGCCAAAATCTCAAGTTTTACCTATCGGCACGATAAACCTTAACTAAAGGTAATTAAAAAACCGTGAACTCCAAAAAGGTTATACATATCGAGAAGTAAGTATCTTTCTGTGTACATACACCAAGGAGGTCTATACCTAGGGGTATATGTACACAGAGCTGCGTATTTTTCAGTGCATATGCACCCAGATGTGTATATCTCTATGTATAGGCATTGATATTCGTGTATCAGTCAATATCTTTGCACCGAGAGGTGTGTATATCTCAGTGTACTTATGGTGAGAATTGATTTTAATTCTTGTTAGGAATGAAAACGTGCTTGACTGGTAGTGAACAGCTGGCATGCAACCTTAATAACCCTCACGCAGTCGATTGGCTTTAAACTTCAAGAACGCACCAACCGACGAACCTACTCTATAAAGGAATATACATAGATTCTGGCTCGAATTGTGAACATATAGACCAGGTACAAAGGTCGATGTGGGGAGAGGAACGCTCGCTACAACGGCAGATAAATATAGGCTGATATATTGGCTGCCTCTACTGATATACACTGACAATTTACCATAAGTTACATGATATATTTCTTCGGCAGTTTCACCAGTTGGTGACCCTCCTGGTCCTTTAGGTATGTCTTTTTTCTACATTGATTATATTTGTACAGAAGATGATCTCAGCCCGAGTCCAAATATAGAGACTGTACAAACCTTAAATTTTTGTCTCCATAATAATTTTTAATGACTTTCAAACACACACACTCGCACACCACACCCACACACACCCACACCACCACCACACACACACACCACACACACACACACACACACACACACACACACACACACACACATAAAACACACATACACTCCTAGCCAGTACTACAAGCCGAGCAGAAAAAAAAAAACTTAAAATAAGAGATAAACTGCTTTAAACTTGTCGCAATGAAGAACCTTAAGCGAAACTTAGAGACCACCTAGCGGGCGCAGGGTCAACCAGGGCGACCTCAAACACGAAAATATTGCCCCATTGGTCGTCTCTGTATTTCATCATTTGCTTCGGCTTGTGCTCCTGCTGCGTGGATTAATATATGCTCTGTGGGAGATTTACTCGCGTTGTTGTGACTGTCACGCATTTGGTGTAACTTGAAGCCTGTTTGTGTGTATACATGTGGTTCAAATATATATATATATATATATATATATATATATATATATATATATATATATATATAATATATATAATATATATGTATATATATAATATAATATATATATATATAATAATCTATATATATATATATAATATATATGTGTGTGGTGTGTGTGTGTGTTGTGGTGTGTGTGTGTGTGTGTGTGTGTGTGTGTGTGTGTGTGTGTGTGTGTGTTGTGTTGTGTGGTGTGCGTGTGTGTGTGTGTATTTTTTTGGTTTTGTGGATACCTATATATGTATATATATGAACTCAAAGTTTAGCAATCATATATATATGTATGTATGTATGTATATGTATATATGGTTGATAAACCCGCGTGGGGTATAAAACACAAGGAACAATGGACCTCAGTCCTCCCCCATTAATGTTCAGTATCTTCGTATAATAACATTTTAAAAGGGGGCCAGTTCACAATTTGTAACTTTTTTGTAATTAATTATTCATTCCTTCAATCAAATAATTACTCAGTAAATCATAAACGTAATCTGTCCCTTAACTGATCATTCGCTTAAGCAGTTTTTCACTCTGTTAATCAGTAATTCAGTTTAGCACTAAATTATGCAGTCAGTCAGTTAATATATCAGTCAGTTAATCTGTCGATTTTTCTCTCACTAAATTAATCAGTCAATTTGTCAGCCACTCAGTAATTAATCTTCTAGTTAATCTAACTATATTATTCAGAAGCCAAAAATCTGCCACTCAGTCGGGCACTCAGTTAATCAGTCACTCTAGTCAGCTTCACTGTCAATTACACAATTACTCAGTCATCAGTTCAGTGACTGAGTCATTCAGTTCAAAGAGAAACAGGAGAGAACGATGAAAAATCGCTTCAAAGCAATATAAATCCACCTGCTTTTACCAGTGATGATCTTTGTCTAATAACAACAACAACAACAACAACAACAACAACAACAACAATAATAATAATAATAATAATAATAATAATAATAATAATAATAAAAATAATAGCAACAATAACAACAACAACCAACAACAACAACAACACCAACAACAACAACAACAATACTAATAATAATAATAATAATAATAATAATAAATATTAATAATAGCACAATAACAACAACAACAACAACAACAACAACAATAATAATAATAATAATAATAATAATAATAATAATAATAATAATAATAAAATAATAATAATAGCAACAATAACAACAACAACAAAACAACAACAACAATAATAATATAATAATAATAATAATAAAAATAAAAAATTAATAATAATAATAATAATTAATACCCAAATAACAAAAAAAAAAAAAACTTATATTATTTAATAATAATATAATAATTTTATAATAATTAAAATATTTTTTTTCTTAAAATTTATTCTTATTTTTTTTTAAAATAATAGCAGTGTAATAGTTTTGATAATGAAGGGGAAATGGGAGCATCTTGTTTTTTTTAAACGCGGTGTTTAGTTCCCGTAGATTTCATGCGTCCTAATAATTATAATTTGCTTCGGGAATTGGTAATTATTGCATTTTAAATTAGAACACCTTTTTTTCGGAGACTTTTTCGGTCCTTGGACCTTGATCACTTTAAGTAAAGGATATACAGTGATTGGAATTCAAAGATCAAACCTACTCAATAGGTGGATCCTAAGCCTTCAGTCCCATTTCAATGCAGTTGTGGGCTGACACTTTTCCAGTCACCGTGACACGCAACAATTTAACTACAAATAACGTTTTTTGTGCCCTTTTAATTATTTCTTATTACAATAGCTACGGTCGAGCCTTCCAACAATACATACCACTAGAAGCTACAGATGGCAATTCTTTATACTGCAAATGTAAGCATCTGTAAACAGAGAGAAAAAACGCCAACTCTTTAACACTGTATAACCCATCTATGAATTAGAGACTTCTTTGATAATAAAGAGAAGAGAAAAGGAGTCTCTCAGCGGGGCTTTCTTATTGATATGTGACCTTTCCAGATGCTGACCTTAACTCTAAGTGTTTAACCTCGCTCATCATGCCTCGATAATATCATCCATGCCCACAAATATGAACTAATTTTAAAAACTTTTTAATAATAATGTAATAAATAATAATAATAATAATAATAATAAAAAATAATAATAATAATAATAATATTATAAATAATAATAACAATAATATAAAATATATTAATTAAATAATAATTTAAATAATATTAATATTTAAAATAACAATAAAAATTCATTAGTATTACAATTTAAATAATGAAATCAATAAAACTAAAGAATTTTCATCGTTTTATTCATAACAGAGTTCCATAAAGGGAAATGTAAACTTTTTTGCGCCACGATACAAGCGATTCTATGTTTAGAAATTTATTTGTTTCATTTCAACGTGAGTAATAAAGTTAAAGGTTGAATTTTTTTCTTTTTTTTTTTATTTGGGGGCGCCGGTGGGTTGGATATTCGTAGTGGGAGGAAAACCGTATCAAATAAACCTCATGAACTTGCATAGACGTCAGAATATATTTTACGTAATATGTTGGGAGAGAGGTTCACTCCCCTTTCCCAGAGGACCCAGAGAGTCAAGCTGAATCAAGCTGGTCCTGCTTCAAGCTTGCTCTGAGTCATGCTTTCCTTGCGTCATGATTTTTCTAAGTGTAAATCTTGTTTCGTGTTATGTAAGGCCCGAAATTTGGGGTCTTTTTTTTTCCACAGTCCTGTTTGTTTCGCGTCAAGCTGTTCTTGCGTCAAGATGGTCGTCCCTCAATTGGTCCTAAATCAAGCTGGTCCCAAAACAATCTGGTTACATGAGGTAAAAATTTTCACTTACATAGATATAATGTCGTGCCGAATATGTAAAACTGGTCAGTTAGCAAGAACCATTTAAAAATTTAAATCCTTTCAAAAATTTCTCTTATACTTTAAAGATATATTTTTTTCATTAATGTTAAAAGTAAAATTTTTTAAATTTTGCCCCAAAAGAATTTTAAAAAACTTACCAAACCCTTATTTAACAAAAACAATTTATTTTCCCTAACACAACAAATATTTTTTTAAATTTTTTTTTTTACGAAAATTTTAAAAACTAAACAAACCAGGAAATATTTTTTTTTTCGTTGGGTTCGTGTTTTTGGCAAAATATTGCATACACAAATTTTCACTTGTCTTATATGGCAAAAGAGCGTTGTTTTTTTAAACCCAAAATTCGCAAGTTCTGCCATTCGGCACGATATAATATATAATATAAATATATATATATATATATTATATATATATATATAAATAAAAATATATATTTATATATAATATATATATGGGGAATGGAAAAGAATCTTTCCCCGTAAGCCATGGTGTCGTATGGGGCGACAAAATCCGGGGCAAGGGGCAGTAACCCCTTCTCCTGTATAATTTACTAAAAAGAGAAGAAAAAAAACTTTAAAAAACGGGGTTGTTTAAATGTGCGTGATGTATGCGGATGACAAAAAACAGAGATTGCTGATGTTATAAATGAAAAGAATTTGGATGTCCTGGCTCTAACAAAAAAAGCTGAAGGGGGTAGGAGAGTTTCAGTGGGGGGGAAAAAAATGGGATTAAATCTGGAGTACGAGAGATTTAGACAAAGGAAGGGGGTAGCGTAATGTTAAATTATCAGTTTAGGGAAGAGAAAAGGAATAGAATTTGAAATTCGAGAATTAGTGGAAATTAAAGTAAATTTGGATGCGAGAATGGTCATAAAAAGCGTGTATCCCCTGGGGGAAGAGAGGAATGCGAGGAGAGAGAGAGATTTTGGGAGGAAAATAAATGTATAGGAGCCTTTGAACCAAGTGAAGAGTAATTGTGGTAGGGGCCCTAATGCAAAGAGGAGAAACTTTTAGAGGGGGTTTGGTAGGTAGGTTTGGGGGTGCCAGGTGAAATGATAATGGGAGCCCTTTGATTAACTTTTTAAAAAAAAGGGGGTTTTGTTAAAGGTAATCATATTTTTAAAAAAAAAAAAGGAAAAAATAAGATCACATAGATTAGGGCAAATGACAGTATTTTTTTGGATTTTTGATTAGAAAATAAAAACTGTTGAGTAGACTTCAGGATGTCATTTTTTCGAGGGGCCACAGATATATCAATCATTTTAGTGTAGCTACACTGAAGAAAAAAAGGGAGATGGGATACAAGGGGAAAAGAAACATCAGGAAGAGAGGTGAGGTTTTTTAAACTAAAAGAGGAGGCAGTTGGTTTAAAAATAAACATATGGAGGGTAATGGGCTAAGAGGGGCATAGGCATGGGGTCGAAGAGGAATGGGGTGGTTAAAAATGTATGTTAGATGTTCACAGGGGAAATTTGTGGTTTCAGGGAAAAAGGTGCAGGAGGGAAGAGGAGCGATTGGTGGAATGATGATGAAAAGAGTAGAAGGGAGAAAAAGTTAGCATATGAGAAGTTTTTACAAAGTAGAAGTGATGCAAGGAGGGGAAAAGTATAAGGAGAAAAAGAGAGAGGTTAAGAGAGTGGTGAAGCAATGTAAAAAAAAAGCAAAGAAGAGTGGGTGAGCGTTATCAAAAAATTTTGTTGAAAATAAGAAAAAGTTTGGAGTGAATTTAAAAAGTTAAGGAAACCTAGAGAACAAATGGATTTTTCGTTAAAAATAGGAGAGGAAGTTATTAAAAGGGATTAGGGTATTGGGAAAATGGGGGAAAAATTTGAGGAATTGTTAAATTTGATGAAGATGGGAAGCTGTGATTTCGGTTAGGGAAGGAGGGAAAAACATCTTGTAGGGGGAGGAAGAGCCCGTTGTGAGTGGGGGGAAATTTTTGTGAGGGGTAGGTAAAATGAAAGGGGGTAAGGCAGCGGGATTGATGGGGTAAAGATAGAAATGTTAAAAGCAGGTGGGGGAAAAAGTTTTTTAGTGGTTGGGCAAATTTTTTAATAAATGTATGGAAGAGGGGAAGGACCCAGGGATTGGGGAAAAAGCATGCATAGTTCCTTGTTAAAAGGCAAAGGGGGAAAAAAAGTGAAAAATTTAGGGGGGTAAGTCTGTTGAGTTACCTGGGAAAATGTATGGTAAATTATAATTAAAGAATTTAAAAGTAAGACGGAGAATAGGAAGCAATAACAAGGAGGGTTTAGGAAAAGGGAGGGGTGTGTGGACCGGTTTTTTACCGTGAAACATAAAGTGAACAGTATTTAGAAAGGCAAAAGAGGTCTTTGGGGCATTTATAATTTGGAAAAGGCGTATGCGGGGGAAAGGGGGGGCAATGTGGAGATGTTAAAGTGATGGTGTAGGGGGAAAGGGTTACTGAAACAGTGAAGAGTTTTTAAACGGGATAGGGGGCTCAAGTTAGAGTAGTAGGAAAGAGGGAAAATTTTTTTTCCCAGTAAAAGTAGGCCTTAGCAAGGATGTGTAAATTCACCGGGTGTTTAAAAATTTAAGTGGGGTGAAGGAAGTAAATGCGAGGGTCTTGGAAAGAGCGGGAGTTAAAAGATAAAGAATCACAACAGGGGGGATTTGTCACAGCTGCTTTTGTATGCATGTCCTTTTGGGAGATTCTGAAGAAAAGCGCAGGATTGGGGATGAATTTGGTAGGGTGGAAAAAGAAAAAAAATTTAAAAGGTGAATACAGGAAAGAGAAAGGTTATAGGTAACAAAAAGATTGGGTGATAAAAGATTAATATCAGTTTGGAGGAGAGAGTATGGGGGAGGTGAACGTATTCAATTTTTGGGGAGTGACGTGTCAGGGGAAAGGGTCTATAAAGATGAGGTGAATCATAGAATTGAGAGGGAAAAAGAGTGAGTAGTGCACTTAGGGTCTGGGGAGACAAAAATTTTCCCCTTGGGGGGCAAAGGGGGGAATGTATGAGAGTATAGTTTTCCCAAACGCTTTTAAAATGGGTGTGGCAGGGTGATGAATTTTTCGCGAGGAAAGGCGGGAGGCAGGGAGTGATGTTGGGGGAAATGTGTGGTGTGAATTAATCAGAAAATTTTTCGTAGTTTGGAATTTGGGAAAGGGGGTGGGGGATTCCCAAAACGTTGCCCAGGGGGGCTGAGGAAGGGTTGTTGAGGTGTTGGGACATGTAGAGAGAATGGAGCGAAACAGAATAACTTAAAGAGTGATCAGTCTGTAGGGGAAGGGAAGGGGGGTGGGGTGGGCCCTGGGGAAGGGTTTGGAGGAGGGGGTAAAGGGGGTTTTGTGGCGAGGGGCTTGGACTTCCAGCAGGCATGCGTGGCGTTTTTGTAGGGTGAAGGAGAAAATGGTTTTAATACTTGACGTGCGTTGGGTGTGAGCAAAGTAACATTTTAAAGGGATTCGGGGAAAGGGCGGGCCGGACTTGAGTCCTGGAGATGGAAGTACGGCCTACACCTAAAAGGGGGGGTGTTAATGTTGCAGTTTAAAACGTAGTGAAAGCCCCTTCTGGAAAGACAGTGGGGAGTGAATGATGGTGAAATTTTTCTTTTTCGGGCCCCCCCTTGGGGGGAATCGGCCATTGTGATAAAAAAAAAAATAAATATATTATATAATATATTAAATATATATATATTATATATTTATATATAATATATATAATATATACTTTTATATAATATATATATATAATATATATATATATAATATATATATATAAAAATATATATATTCGGCCGATTAGGCAAATTTCGATCTTGGCTTAAATAGCAACGCCATCTTGCCATATGGGACAAGTAAAAATTTTTGTGTATGCAATAATTTCCCAAAATCATTCGGAAAACCCAACGAAAAAAAATTTTGATTATGCTGTTTTATACTAAATAGTAAACGTCTTTAAAAAATATTTATTGGGGTTAGGCTAAAAAAAATTGTGCTGTTATGTAAAAGGTTTGGGAATTTTTTTAAGTTCCTTTTGGGCAAAATTATAAATTTTTACATTAACATTTAAAAAAATTACTTTAAAGTAAAAGAGAAAATTTTAAAAAAGGGTTAATTTTTAAAAGATTCTTGCAATTGACCAGTTTAAATATTCGGGACGAATATATTTATATATATATATAATATATGTAATAAAATGAACGAACGTTTTCGCTCTCATAATTTAATAATTAATCGTTCAGTGAAAAATTTACATCGGTTTCTATCCAAAATTTAATTTACTTATAAATTGCTATTAAAAATTAATTTGCCCAAAGAATAAAAAATACTAAAACAGACGATAAAATCTGTTGGGGTTAGGATTTAAATGTGTCACAAAAGTAATACAATTGTCACGAGTGTTACCACGTGCATCTAGAAGTGTTTTGTCTTACATAAATATTATTCCTTGCCAAATTTTACGCTGAAAAAAAATTTCTTCCTTTCGGGAAATTTTTTATACACAGCTGCACTGCGTAAAATATTGACAACAAAATGACAATTTTTTTTTTCTCATTATTCCGGGGGGAAATAAGGGGAAAGTCACAAAAGTGGGTTTGAAATTAACAAATTTTACTTTAAAAGAGTTAAAACTAACGTTTTCCTGGAAGTTTAGGAGGAGCAACTAACAATGTTACTCAAGCGAAAGGAAATAAAAAGCCAATACCTTGACGTGTGACTATTTTAAAGGTCCAAGTCGGAGCGAAACGCTCCTAACATCGTCATTAAGAAAATAATAACTTTTAAAGATCATTTTTAGCATTGTACGACCATTTTACTAACAAATTAGTATACTGTAAACTTTGGAAACCTGTTTATTACAAATAACTTTTTAATTTCTACATTTGTTTGAAATATTTTGATTTTTTCAAATGAGGCAAATTTTTCAATTTAAAACATTCGACGGTTTTATGAATATACTGACGACGGCCAAATTATTAAAAACTGTAGTTATTGTAGTTTAGTTAAATTTATACTTTAAATAACCATGACAAAACATTTTCAAGTGTTACATATTCTCTGGTGGCTAATGGAGATACAGAAGGATATATTGAAGTCATGTAATAAACAAAGCTGAATTCACATGAAGATTAATATAATCAGTTTAGGCCAAATAGGCAATCTCAAAATCTTTTGCATGAAAGGTGGCTTTTAATGTGTGCTGGGTTATATGTCGATTTAACATTTCATATTTATAATTTATAGATGGTGGACTACATGTCAACAATGCTAAATGCTTCTTAAAACATTCTATTTTAGTTAACAATGATAACAGTATTCTCAACTCATTTAATTCACCCAAAGAGAGAGGTATATTCCACAGGATAAAAACACGTTTGAATCCTCCTATTTTCTCTTTCCTAGGTCGTAGATACCTTCAGATTCCTTCCTTCCTTGCCTCAAGTCAAGCATGCCTGGGCAGATATTTATAATGTTTACGACAGTTTTTATATCACAATGGCGTCCCTTCCGGGGTAGGCTGTTGGGATCTATACCTCGTTTTCTGCGAGAGGCTGCAGAGTACAGCAGGCAGTGGTGTTACACTTGAAGAACCCTATCAAGAAAGGAATTTAGGCCACTTTTATGCGCCGTTAGTGATGTTATGGTAGTCATGCAGAGGAGAGGGAGCGAGAGGAGGGAAACTCGCTCTGGGTAATGCTTTTGGGATAGTATCGGCGTGTTATATACTCTATTTCATTACCTTCGTAAGGTCGGGCAGCGGTAACCACCTCTGGGTGAGAGGAGCCAATGGAGGCGAAACAATAATGGACTCGAATGTTTATCCGTTTTATTTATACTAACATTGTGGTGAGAGTTGCTGATACCTCATTGTGACAGTGTGATGGGAATTACTGATACTTTATTGTGATTGAAGTTACTGGTAAGCTATGATGGTAGTTTTTTTTTTATTATCCAGTCAATGGGAGTTACTTAACGATCTAATTTCCGAGGATTTTAAGCTACAAATCCATAATGGCTATTCCATAGACTGTACAATAATTCTATATAAAATTTGGTTTTCCATAATTTATTTAATCACAAAATTTGAATATTTAAAATAATAGTGTATGAATAATAACAATTTGAGATGCTTAAGTAACTGACAATATATCTACATAGTCTCAAGCAGGAAAATTTATGAATGCATGTTATGATAAGGTATTTTACCACATTGAGAGTTGACTTCCTTGTGGGTGTGTTATCTCACATACATATATTTACAATGCGTATTAAATTGTCACGTTTTGTTATGATATATATATTTAATATATATATATATATATATATAGTATATATATATATATATAATATATATTATATATATATATATATATATATATATATATATTTATATACACACACACTTTCACCAATACTCCAAACTGCCAATATCATAAACCCTCCTTTAAAGTGCAGGCATTCTACTTCCCATTCCCATCCACTCCTAACACGCATCACGCACGCTTGCTGGAAGTCCAAGCCTCTCGCACACAAAACCTCCTTTTACCCCCTCCCTCCAACCAATTCGGGGACGACCCCTACCCCGCCTTCATTTCCCTATAGATTTAAACGCTGTCCAAGTCATTCTACTTTGTTCCATTTTTTCTAAATGATCAGACCACCTAAACAGCCTCTCTTCAGCCTTCTGACTAATACTTTTAGTAACTCCACACCTCCTAATATATATACATATATATATATAATATATATATATATATAATTATATATATAATATATATATATGTAAATAATTAATATAGGGAAGTACCACTGTTGGAAGTGGAATGGAGACCCTCATCCTCAGAGAAAAGAATTAACTTGCTTCAGAGAAAACTCGAGATTCTTCCCGGAGGCGTTTGAATATTTTCTTCTACCACCCTTTATTTTCTATAATCTATGTGGACTTTATTTAACGACACAGTACATCAACAAAAATACAATTTGAAGTTGAACAACATAAACACCCTCTTAGAGCCTACGTCTCAAATACCTCATCCAGCTCCCCGGTGGCGGGCCGCTTGCCCAGAATACTACACTCATTTCCCCTCTGGATCGCAATTTTTTTGCTTTATTTGTCTTAATCTTTACTGCCTTGTCGAAAGAGAAGGTTAAGGAACAACCAGCACGTAACATCACTAATTATTATTTTTATTATTATTATTATTATTATTATTATATTATTATTATTATTATTATTATTATTGTTATTATTATTATTTTATATTATTATTATTATATCATCATCATCTTCATCATCATCTTGATCGTCTTCTTATTTTTCTTTTTCTTCTCCTGGGCTCGAGGCTATTTACCATCTTCTCATAGAGTCTCTGAAATTAATTCATTGGCTTTATGTGCCCCGGGAAAAAATTAGTGTGATTTTTTGCACATTTTGTTAATACATATATAATCTATTTATTGCTTTTTGGTTGGTTATTAACTAGTAGGGTTGAAGCCTATCGACTACACAAATGTCATGGGGCTGCATATCACCTTTATCCATAAAATAGTTTTTTATTTTCCTAATGCAGTCGTTTATTACATAATAAAATAAATATTTTCTCCTTTACATAATTTTTTTATCCCGTTTTATTTAATAAAAATAATCTCTTAGTCCAAGTTATTTATTAAAAACAGACGTAAATAAAAGTTATCTGCATTTATTCTTCTTTAATTATTTATTCAGCCACATACTTCTTCGAGATATAAATCCAAGAAAAAATTTCCCAGAAGAGTCAGAGGATTTAATGCATTTTCTGGTCTTAGGGCAAAAAGTATTAAATGAGGCTAACTCAGAAGCCTTTTATCGCCTTGGTTTTCAACATCAGGCGTCACAGAAACTGTAACCCCTTTAAGTTTTCCATCAAACTGTTTTTATGTTTCAGTGAATATTTTTTCTCAGGGGAAAACTGCAGCCGGTTTGAAACATTTTTTTTTTCATGCCAGCGTCTTCATTGGTACATGGATAAGAAGTCAGGTGACTTCACTGGCACCAGATTGTGACGTCAGTTGAGTTGGCGCAAATCTGGAGGATATCTGTTGGGTTTATTGGTGTATAGATTGGTGACGTCAACTTGACTTCATTGGTGTATAGTTAGCTATGTCTAAGTGATTTCATTAGTGCTACGTTGTGACTTTATCGGGGGCATAGAGAGATACGTCTAGTGTCTTCATTGGTTCATAGAGAGCTTACGTTTAGTAATTCATTGGTACATGAGAGCTACGTCTAATAACTTCGTTTATGCATAGGTAGTTATTCTAGTAATTTCACTTGTGCATAGATAGCTTACGTCTAGTAACTTCAAAATTTTGCATACAGAGCTACGTCTTGTGACTTCACCAGTGCGTAGATTGTTACGTCAAATGACTTCGCTGATGTACTCACGGTGCCGTGAAATTACATATATTTTCACCCAAAAAATTCTCAAGTCTCATGTTGACGACTCAGTTTGCAACTTGCAAATGTATTTTACTTGCATGACGTCAAGTTGACGTCAGATTGATGTCGTACGAAAATACAAAGATAATAATTATCGTCTTAAGTAAGTAAAAATAATAAATAATAATAATAAATAAATAATAATATAATAATAATAATAATAATAATAATAATAATAACAATAAAAAAAAATAACAACAACGTCAATAATAATAATAATTTTTATTATGAAGTACAACAGAAGCAACAGCTATTACTACTACAATAATAGCTACAAAAAAACAATAATAGCAACAGCAACAAAAACAGCAGCATCAGCAGCAACAGAGCACTTAAGTGCCAGCATCAAGTTTATGAACAACAGAAGCAAGAAAAGACACAGCAGGGGTAACTGCCATAACATATGCAAAAAACAACAGCCGAATTAAACAATAACAGAAGAGTTGAAAGCAGCCACAGCCACCCCGAACTTCAAGAACAGCAGTAACAGAAGCAACACTGGTCATCATCATTATCATCTTCACTGGTAGCAGCAACCACTAACAGCAGTAGCAGCAGCCCGTAGCATCATCATCATAGTAACAACAAAAGCAGGATGACACCCGACTCTCAGGGAGCCAGCAGCCTCTACGCTCCCTTGGGGAAAAATGCAAAAAATTTCCCGGGCCCAACTTGGTATATTATATTACATCAAGGGGGTCAGGGGGTCGCGGGCCTCCCGACGGCTTCCTAGCTAATGTATGCATGGCCACACTGGGGAAAAATGTTCCTAGCCAGCTCAACTTTATATTTTAAAAAGAACCTGAATAAAATAGTAAGAAATCAGCCGGGTAAACTTATTCTCTGCGGTATAAGATAAGTTGATTTACCACACAGATAATTAGTTAGCATGTGTGTATAGTTTAAAACATTTAAGTGTGTGAGTTACTGAGAAAGTACATATCAAAAGAGACATATTGCTAAATGTAAGAAAATGTGAATGAAAAAGTATATATATATATATATATATAATATTTTATTTTATATATAATTATATATATTTTATATATATTATATATATATATATATTATATTATATAAAATTTTATATATTTTAAAATATATAAAATATATGCAAAACAACCACTCTGAAAGAATAGAGAAATTCCAAGCGCTTTCGTGACTACTCACATTATCAAGGAACTATGAAAGTGAAGCAACCAAGGAAGCTATATAAGGGGTCGGCCAGCCCCTCACATCATATCCCACAACGGTTAAACACGTGACGCGCGGCGAGCCAACTTGGACAGGCCCTTTTTGAAAAAACTCACCCCCCAAACTATTTATTTGTCCATGTATTATTAAATTCTACCCAAATTCTATTAATTATAAATGGATCTAATTTATATAAACCAAAGGAAATATTCATATTATTGTCAAAACTGCTTTTTATGAAACAAGATTCAATTATATTCCTGTCGACCATGGACTTGCTTGATACTACTTTCTCAACTTTTTTAAATCAATTGGAGGTTAAAATCTCTTACATGAATAAATAGAGCATTGGAATCTTGTCCAGTTCTAATGCTATATTTATGTTGTTTTATCTTTGTTCGAGATTTTTACCAGTTTGACCGTAATAAACTTTATCGCAAATTTTACAAGGAATCTTATAGACACATCCATCAGCATTTTGGGGGGAATTCTTAATCAAAAGTTTTTTTACTGTATCAAGATTTTTGAATACAACTTTAATATTAAAAGTCTTAAGAAGAGAAGGCATATCAACCAAGTTTTCATGGTAAGGGAGAACCAACATATTTTAGTTGAATAAGGCTGGTTGCCCTTTTTTGGATTATAAAAAGTGCTCCTAGCAACTTTAAAAGATTATCAATTACATTTCTTGGGTATTTTTAAATCATTACCTATTTCATAAATTTTGGATATTTCCTCATCTATGAACTCAAGACTACAAATTCGTAAAGCTCTCAAAAACATTGATGAAAAAACAACAGTTTGACTCTATCTTGATGCGAGGAATAATAGTGGACATAGGAACAGTTATTTGTAGGTTTTCTGTAAATTTTAAATTTGAATTCATTATTACCCTTAATAATTAAAACATCTAGAAAAGGCAATGAGTTTATTTTCTTCAAACTCAACAGTAAAGTTTATAGAATGGGCTAAGCTATTTAATTTTCCAAGAAAATGGTGTATATCTACATTTACCTGTTTACTGTGATCTTATTGCATATATTATATATATATATATATAATATATATATATATATATATATATATATATATTATATATATATATATATATATATATATATATATATATCTTATATATATATATATATATATATATATATATATATATATATATATATATATATATATATATATATATATATATATGTCGTGCCGAATATGTAAAACTGATCATTTAGCAAGAACTCATTTGAAATGAATTCCTTTCTGAAATTTTCTCTTATAGTTTAAAGATATATTTTCTCATTAATGTTAATTCAAAAATTTATAATTTTGCACCAAAAGAATCTTAGAAAATTTACCTAACCTTATTATAACAAACGTAATTTATTTTAGCCTAACCCAAACTAAATATATTTTAGATTTGTTTACAATAATTTAATATTAAACAAACCAGTGAGATATAAATTTTTTCGTTAGGTTCAAATTGATTTTGGCGAAATTATTGCAAACACAAATCTTCAATTGTCCTATATGGCAAGATGAGCGTTTTCTATTAAGCCAAGATCGCAAATTCTGCCTATTCGGCACGACATATGCATATATATATATATATATATATATATATATATATTATATAATTTTTATATATATATATATATATATATATATATATATATTTTATATATATATATATGTAGCTGACAATGATATCTTGTTTATGAAGAAAGTTACGGTGGGTTACGCACCTTCCTGAAGTTTCTACGACTCCACTCGCTAAGGGGGTTTTA
>NC_069460.1:4391784-4429284 GCF_026875155.1 Cherax quadricarinatus
TTAACGTGTAAAAATCACTTTACTGAAGAAAACGTCTTGCTAATGTTCGAAACATCTACTGTGTGATAGACTATGAGAGGGAAACATGTAGCTAGCTTTTGATTCCACTGTATTTCTCTCATAGACAGTAATAGCAGCACACTGTTGATGTATCTAGTTTGGTTTTGTATAAGAAATGCGTACTACACGTTACGCACTGCGTAGGTTACATCTGAAATTGATAACACCTGGCCCGGCTCCTTGACAACACCTAAGCCGGCTCCTTGACAGCACTTAGGCTGGATCCTTGAGAATACCTGGTCCAGCTCCTTAACAGCACGTAGGCAGGTTCCTTGACAGCACCTAATCCAGCTTTGACAGCACCTAGTCCAGCTCTTTGACAGCACCTAGTCCAGCTCTTTGACAGTACCTAGTCCAGCTCCTTGACAGCACCTAGTCCAGCTCCTTGACAGCATTTAATCCAGCTCCTTGACAGCACCTAGTCCAGCTCCTTGACAGCATTTAATCCAGCTCCTTGACAGCACCTAATCCAGCTCTTTGACAGCACTTAATCCAGCTCTTTGACAGCACTTAATCCAGCTCTTTGAGAGCACTTAATCCAGCTCTTTGACAGCACCTAATCCAGCTCTTTGACAGCACCTAATCCAGCTCCTTGACAGCACCTAATCCAGCTCCTTGACAGCACCTAATCCAGCTCTTGACAGCACCTAATCCAGCTCCTTGACAGCACCTAATCCAGCTCCTTGACAGCACCTAATCCAGCTCCTTGACAGCACCTAATCCAGCTCCTTGACAGCACTAATCCAGCTCCTTGACAGCACCTAATCCAGCTCCTTGACAGCACCTAATCCAGCTCCTTGACAGCACCTAATCCAGCTCCTTGACAGCACCTAATCCAGCTCCTTGACAGCACCTAATCCAGCTCCTTGACAGCACCTAATCCAGCTCCTTGACAGCACCTAATCCAGCTCCTTGACAGCACCTAATCCAGCTCCTTGACAGCACCTAATCCAGCTCCTTGACAGCACCTAATCCAGCTCCTTGACAGCACCTAATCCAGCTCCTTGACAGCACCTAGTCCAGCTCTTTGACAGCACCTAGTCCAGCTCTTTGACAGTACCTAGTCCAGCTCTTTGACAGCACCTAGTCCAGCTCCTTGACAGCACCTAGTCCAGCTCCTTGACAGCACCTAGTCCAGTCCCTACTTGGTATTCTTTACCATCTTCTTAATTTTCTTTTATTTCTTACTTCTTTATCATCATACTTCCCATCTTTATCATTATTCTCATTATTATTCCCCTTATAGACTCAAATTCTTTTGCATATTTAATGTGTCTTCCCCATTTATTCTCCTGCCTCTTTTTTTTCTTCTTCGTTAGTTTCTCCCCATCTCTCTTATTCAGGTATTTTTATTCTTTCTTTCTTTATCAATTTATTGCTTCCCTCTGAAAGTTATTTAATATTGTCTTAGATAATCTTATTTTCTTTAAGCCTTTCTCGTAATATTTTTTCGCCTAATTTCTTTTCGGTGCCTTTCTCCTCCTTTCTCTATTTACTTTCTCACTTTCATTTTCATCAGAATATTTTTTTTTTCATCTTCTCTTCTTATGGTCTTCGTAATTTTCCAGTGCCTCTTCCTGGTTTCTCTTCTATTGTGCTTTAGTTCTCTTTCGTATTTTCATTTTTTATCGTATTTCGTGTTCTCTCATTTCTCTTCTAATTCCGTTTTCTTACTATCACTCCGCTTCCTCCTCCACTTTGCTTTCTCCTCCATTCCACTTTCTCTTTCTCCTCCATTTCTTCCTCCGTCATACTTTCTCCTTCCCCTCTGTTTCCTCTTCCACTTCACTTCCTCTTTCACTCCACTTTGCTTCATCCCCCAACTCCACTTCCTATTTTCCATTTTCCCTACTCCACTTCCCCTCTATCCCACTTCCTCCTCTATTTCCACTTCCTCCTCAACTTCCTCCTCTACTCCACTTCCTCCACTACTTCCTCCTCCACTTCCTCCACTACTTCCTCCTCCACTTCCTCCTCCACTCCACTTCCTCCTCCATTCCACTTCCTACTCCACTTCCTCCACTTCATCCTCCACTCCACTTCATCCTCTGTTCCACTTCCTCCTCTACTACACTTCCTCCTCTACTCCACTTCCTCCTCTACTCCACTTCCTCCTCTACTCCACTTCCTTCTCTACTCCACTTCCTTCTCTAATCCACTTCCTTCTCTACTCCACTTCCTTCTCTACTCCACTTCCTTCTCTACTCCACTTCCTTCTCTACTCCACTTCCTCCTCTGCTCCACTTCCTCCTCCACTTCCTTCTCCATTCCACTTCCTACTCCACTTCCTCCACTCCACTTCCTCCTCCACTCCACTTCTTCCACTTTCCTCCAAGACCTCTTCATTAACATCAGTGATTGTCCTGAAGGCTCGGCCGTGTCCCAGGAATTTAATGAGGTTATGTAAATATGTCTTAACGACAAACTGCTATCTGATAGAAACTCTCTCCATACATGTCTGTGTATGTTCTAAACACAATGTGTCTGTAGGGATGGGGGGTCGAGTCGCCACTCCTGACTCTGCCTCTTGAGTTTCCTTGGCCCGTCAGAAAGGAGGAGCACTGCAGCAGGCCTACTGGTCCATGCAAAACCGTGGTTAAAGGAATACTTTCTAACGTCCCTGTGGGCAGTCTGTGTCTTCAGCTTCCATCTGTACCTCTCAGATCTTTGTCTTCTCTTAAGTTTATCTTTTTTTTCTGCCCAGTTGATGCTTTTCTGGATTTCTTACGTCGTTGTCATAGCCTCCCTTTGTTGGTTCCACGGTCATCAGATTCAGGTCTCAGAGTCTTTGTTGATATGGAACTCCTTTTATCTCAGGAACGAGATTTGTTGCAAAGTTAGGGACCTGAGGGTGTAGCGACCTGGAGGGTTGTAGGGACCAGGGGTGGGTAGGGACCAGGGGTGTGTAGGGTCCAGGGGTGTTTAGGGACCAGGGGTGGGTAGGGACCACAGATGTGTTGGGACCAGGGGTGTATAGGGACCTGTGTAGGGTCTTATGTAGGGTCTTGTGCAGGGTCTTGTGTAGGGATCTATGCTGGTACCTGTTTTGTGTAGGGACCTGTTTTGTGTAGGGACCTGTTTCGTGTAGGGGCCTGTTTTGTATAGGGGCCTGTTTTGTATAGGGGCCTGTTTTGTGTAGGGGCCTGTTTTGTATAGGGGCCTGTTTTGTGTAGGGACCTGTTTTGTGTAGGGACCTGTTTTGTGTAGGGACCTGTTTTGTATAGGGGCCTGTTTTGTGTAGGGACCTGTTTTGTGTAGGGGCCTGTTTTGTGTAGGGGCCTGTTTTGTATAGGGGCCTGTTTTGTGTAGGGACCTGTTTTGTGTAGGGGCCTGTTTTGTATAGGGGCCTGTTTTGTGTAGGGACCTGTTTTGTGTAGGGACCTGTTTTGCGTAGGGACCTTTTTTATTTAGGAACCTTTTTTATTTAGGGACCTGTTTTATGTAGGGGCCTATGGTGTGTAGGGACCCGTGTAGGGACCCGTGTAGGGACCCGTGTAGGGACCCGTGTAGGGACCCGTGTAGGGACCCGTGTAGGGACCTAGGGCCAGACACTTCATGATGGACATCTCACACGTCGTTCAGCGTCCCCTAAATGATTCTTTGTTGAAGTTCCTAAATATTATTCTAAGATTTAGTGTTATCAAGATCATGTCTTCCTCTGGTCACATACTACGAATATTTATCGCATTTGCTAGAATAGGATTAGTTTTTCTTCCCTATTTTCAGTTTTTCTTCCCTGTTACGGTCAGTTTTCTTACCTATTACTATCTGTTTTTTCCCCTATTTGTTTTTTCTCCTCTACTATTATCAGTTTTTTCTTCCCTGTTATCATCAGTTTTTTTCTTCCCTATTATCATTTCCCAATTATATTCAATTATTTTTCTTAGCATGTCTGTATTTGCACGTTTGCTTACAAGTTGTGGTTGTTCGTTGCTATTTATTTGTGTTAGTCGTTTTCCAGCTGCTGGACCCCGTCTTTTAAACTATATTGATTGACTATATTGATGTCTTGAGTGTTTAACGTTATCATACCTCTTCTTGATACTGTGTATGGAAGTCTTCTCCCTCGTTTTCACAAGAAGCTTATTTAGCTTCCCTATAACGTAAATGTATGATTTTATTCATCTATTATCTAATGCGTTTGTCTCGGAGGAGAAATTCTCTTAGCGTCCCTGAAGATTGTATTTCGACCCGCCATCCTCCTCTATCAGAGCGGCTGATGCTATAAGGGCGTGGGTTCTTGATCCAAGAAACTGGGTCCTCCCCTTCCTTTCTTTGGATGGAACAGTAGGTGTCTTAAGGAAACACGTCCTAATATTTCTACCCGTACCGGGGATCGAAACACGGACCTCAGTGTGTGAGCTGAGTGGGCTACCAACCCAGCTATGGGATACCTTATTGAAATGATACAAAGATATCCACAGCAAAATAAAAGTAAGTTTTAATTCAGTTACCCTGATAAAGTTCCTCTATATAAGCCATTTTTTGTAAATGTTATTTAGAAAGTATTTCTAAAATGGAAAAGCCCACGAAAAAGCCTCCACAGTAGTTGCTATGTCATTTCTGGTTCACTCTTTGAGTTTTATTTACAAAATTATCACGCTTTGAAGAGGAGCTTTATAAGAGTGGTTACTGTATAGATCTGGTCTGTTCGATTATAACCCTAATTTTTTATAGGGGTGGAAGGGTAAGCCAGCGGAAGGCCTCTGTCAGATGACCAAAAGCACCAGCAGTGGGTCATCATATGACTAAAACCCGCGTCAGGAAACACTTGTGTTCTGACAAACTGTACCTAAGCTAACCTCTGGTCTGCTTGAAACATCTATCAGGTGTATACCCACTATGAGTATACCCTACTCGTGAGTATACTGGACACGAACCGATACTGCAACTTTGCATTATGGCAATTTTCCGGCTGATAGCCGCCATAACTTCGGGCGAGCAACTCGATCTAAGTAAAACTTACCTGATGCTCCACTCTGCACTCTCGTCACACGCCAACACACGCTAACATTGGCGAGCATCGTTGTCCCGCTGGAGTCTGTAACCTGGTTACTGAAGTTACCCCATGCTATCATCCTCAGTGCTATCATCCTCAGTGCTATCATCCTCAGTGCTATCATCCTCAGCCTCTGGTCAGCCTCAGAGAAAGAGAGTTGGCAATCTCTCTATTAGATGGCTTTGAATCAGGCCTCCACTGTTACTCCTTGAGCAAAATCATCCACACTGTTTACCGGTTTAAATAATAATAATAATAATAATAATAATTAATACAATAAACAAGGCAAAGATTTTTACTCGGATAACCACGAAGAGTAAACAGGGACAGGAAGAGTTAAGAGTCTGACCTTACACGTCTCGTCTTGCCTAGGAATGAACTGACGGCGCCTCCCAGATATTAGGCATCTCGCTGGACTTCGATGAACCCATCGAGCTGCAGGATGTAGATAAATGGCTCGTGGAACCGACAGGTTGATTAATTACAAACTTGTGCAATACTTGGGAATCTTTATTGAGGAAACGTTTCGATAGCCAGTGACTTCATCAGTCTACTACGAGGTACTAATATATATATATAAATATATATATATATATATATATATATATATATAATATATATATATATATATGTATTATATATAATGTATATATATATAAACGCATACAAATAAATATCCATCAAATCGAGCTGTCAGTGTCTAGGCTTCAAGTACACATTGTTTTGAACCGTATTGCAGCAGTTATCTGAACTTTAATTTGCATTTAGATTGAAATATTTGTGCGGCTTGCCAAACCCAAATGTGATATGTAATTGATGAAATATGTGAAAAATGGTGAAGAGAGAAAAGTTGTGATATACAGCTAGTGACTGATTTAAATTCGGCGAGACCAATACTGACCAAGCAGACTGTTCTGTTATATGTTCCAGGGATATACTGGTGTCTTGTTTACACTGGTAGTGTTTTTTTTTTACCTTTTCATTCTTAGGCTACGTACATTTTGGTGTATGTTGGAGTCCAGCATGGGAGTCACTGTCATGATGCTAGTGAAGATCTCCTTCGTGTGACTGTCATGATGCTAGTGAAGATCTCCTTCGTGTGACTGTCATGATGCTAGTGAAGATCTCCTTCGTGTGACTGTCATGATGCTAGTGAAGGAATCTCCTTCGTGTGACTGTCATGATGCTAGTGAAGGAATCTCCTTCGTGTGACTGTCATGATGCTAGTGAAGGAATCTCCTTCGTGTGACTGTCATGATGCTAGTGAAGGAGCCTCCTTCGTGTGACTGTCATGATGCTAGTGAAGGAGTTTCCTTCGTGTGACTGTCATGATGCTAGTGAAGGAGTCTCCTTTTTGTGACTGTCATGATGCTAGTGAAGGAATCTCCTTCGTGTGACTGTCATGATGCTAGTGAAGGAGTCTCCTTTTTGTGACTGTCATGATGCTAGTGAAGGAATCTCCTTCGTGTGACTGTCATGATGCTAGTGAAGGAGCCTCCTTCGTGTGACTGTCATGATGCTAGTGAAGGAGTTTCCTTCGTGTGACTGTCATGATGCTAGTGAAGGAATCTCCTTTGTGTGACTGTCATGATGCTAGTGAAGGAATATCCTTCGTGTGACTGTCATGATGCTAGTGAAGGAGTCTCCTTTTTGTGACTGTCATGATGCTAGTGAAGGAATCTCCTTCGTGTGACTGTCATGATGCTAGTGAAGGAGTCTCCTTTTTGTGACTGTCATGATGCTAGTGAAGGAATCTCCTTCGTGTGACTGTCATGATGCTAGTGAAGGAGTCTCCTTCGTGTGACTGTCATGATGCTAGTGAAGGAATCTCCTTCGTGTGACTGTCATGATGCTAGTGAAGGAATCTCCTTCGTGTGACTGTCATGATGCTAGTGAAGGAATCTCCTTCGTGTGACTGTCATGATGCTAGTGAAGGAATCTCCTTCGTGTGACTGTCATGATGCTAGTGAAGGAATCTCCTTCGTGTGACTGTCATGATGCTAGTGAAGGAATATCCTTCGTGTGACTGTCATGATGCTAGTGAAGGAATCTCCTTCGTGTGACTGTCATGATGCTAGTGAAGGAATCTCCTTCGTGTGACTGTCATGATGCTAGTGAAGGAATATCCTTCGTGTGACTGTCATGATGCTAGTGAAGGAGTTTCCTTCGTGTGACTGTCATGATGCTAGTGAAGGAATCTCCTTCGTGTGACTGTCATGATGCTAGTGAAGGAGTCTCCTTCGTGTGACTGTCATGATGCTAGTGAAGGAGTCTCCTTCGTGTGACTGTCATGATGCTAGTGAAGGAGTTTCCTTCGTGTGACTGTCATGATGCTAGTGAAGGAATCTCCTTCGTGTGACTGTCATGATGCTAGTGAAGGAGTCTCCTTCGTGTGACTGTCATGATGCTAGTGAAGGAGTCTCCTTCGTGTGACTGTCATGATGCTAGTGAAGGAATCTCCTTCGTGTGACTGTCATGATGCTAGTGAAGGAATCTCCTTCGTGTGACTGTCATGATGCTAGTGAAGGAGTCTCCTTCGTGTGACTGTCATGATGCTAGTGAAGGAATCTCCTTCGTGTGACTGTCATGATGCTAGTGAAGGAGTCTCCTTCGTGTGACTGTTGCTAATGATGCTAGTTGAAGGAAAGTTTCCTTCGTGTGACTGTCATGATGCTAGTGAAGGATCTCCTTCGTGTGACTGTCATGATGCTAGTGAAGGAGTATCCTTCGTGTGACTGTCATGATGTAGTGAAGGAATTCCTTCGTGTGACTGTCATGATGCTAGTGAAGGAGTTTCCTTTCTTTGTGACTGTCATGATGCTAGTGAAGGATTCCTTCGTGTGACTGTCATGATGCTAGTGAAGGAATCTCCTTCGTGTGACTGTCATGATGCTAGTGAAGGAGTCTCCTTCGTGTGACTGTCATGATGCTAGTGAAGGAATCTCCTTCGTGTGACTGTCATGATGCTAGTGAAGGAGCCTCCTTCGTGTGACTGTCATGATGCTAGTGAAGGAATCTCCTTCGTGTGACTGTCATGATGCTAGTGAAGGAGCCTCCTTCGTGTAAGGAGCATATCTTTTCCTACCGTCTTCTCTGTGCCATAAATGTGTCCTTTGGATACTCCTGCTACAGAATGAGGGTAAGATATAACTACGTACATTCTTATGATTCAATATAGTAATTCAGAGATTTAGCCTTGAATTTCAACAAGGTTAAGATAGGCTGATAAGCTAATTTTGCTGCCAAACGAAAGACTAGCACATCAAAATTCAATGACTATATACTTCATTGTCTTCTTTTGAAGAGGATAGGGATGAGTATATTTTATCTCGTAATCAAACCTCCCCTCTTGATGAGAGACATGTGCAACAGTTGGGTGTCTTCACTGATGAAACGTTTCGCCTATACGGCAGGTTTCTTCAGTCAAATGGAATATTATATATATTATATTACATTATATTATATTTTCAAGATCCCTCTCATTTTCTTAGTTCTTAAATAGACTGTATATCAAACTGCATCAGTTTTCATATTGCTATAATTATGAGAACTTCTAGACCCACAGATGCAATATAGCACAAGGAAAAGTGGACGTTGTAAGGACTGGAGTTTACCTGGAGAGAGTTCCGGGGGTCAACGCCCCCGCGGCCCGGTCTGTGACCAGGAAAAGAAGATTCCCTGTAATTTCTTGAAAGCCGTTTACGAGCCTATAGGCGCTTATCTCAGTACTTTTTTTTTCCTCGTTCACTCTACTTCACTACTTTTAGGTTATATAGTACAAAGTGGGAAAAAAATCTTGCAGGAGTTATTACTCAGCGTCGGGGTGACTTTACATAAGATAATAAACTTCGAGTGGAAAGTCCTCATCCTGTTTGTTACCATCAAACAGCAGTGTGAATGTCAAGTTCTGGTCGACAGCTGCATCCTCCCGCATGCTCAAATGTCAGACACGTCACGTCACCACAAATTCATATATTTTACACTTCATCAATAGTTTGCATGATTATAATTGTGTGTAATATATATATATATATATATATATATATATATATATATATATATATATATATATATATATATAATGTATATATACGAGGATAGTGAGGCTCAAGTTAGAGTATGTAGGAAAGGAGATTATTTCCCAGTAAAAGTAGGCCTTAGACAAGGATGTGTGATGTCACCGTGGTTATTTAATGTATTTATAGATGGGGTTGTAAGAGAAGTAAATGCGAGGGTCTTGGCAAGAGGTGTGGAGTTAAAAGATAAAGAATCACACATAAAGTGGGAGTTGTCACAGTTGCTCTTTGCTGATGACACTGTGCTCTTGGGAGATTCTGAAGAGAAGTTGCAGAGGTTGGTGGATGAATTTGGTAGGGTGTGCAAAAGAAGAAAATTAAAAGTGAATACAGGAAAGAGTAAGTTATGAGGATAACAAAAAGATTAGGTGATGAAAGATTGGATATCAGATTGAAGGAATAGAGTATGGAGGAGGTGAATGTATTCAGATATTTGGGAGTGGACGTGTCAGCAGATGGGTCTATGAAGGATAAGGCGAATCATAGAATTGATGAGGGAAATAGGGTGAGCGGTGCACTTAGGAGTCTGTGGAGACAAAGAACTTTGTCCTTGGAAGCAAAGAGGGGAATGTATGAGAGTATAGTTTTACCAACGCTCTTGTATGGGTGTGAAGCATGGGTGATGAATGTTGCAACGAGGAGAAGGCTGGAGGCAGTGGAGATGTCATGTCTGAGAGCAGCGTGTGGTGTGAATATAATGCAGAGAATTTGTAGTTTGGAAGTTAAGAGGAGGTGCGGGATTGCCAAAACTGTTGTCCAGAGGGCTGAGGAAGGGTTGTTGAGGTGGTTCGGACATGTAGAGAGAATGGAGCGAAACAGAATGACTTCAAGAGTGTATCAGTCTGTAGCGGAAGGAAGGCGGGGTAGGGGTCGGCCTAGGAAAGGTTGGAGGGAAGGGGTAAAGGAGTTTTTTGTGTGAGGGGCTTGGACTTCCAGCGGGCATGCGTGAGCGTGTTTGAGAGGACTGAATGGAGACAAATGGTTTCTAATACTTGACGTGCTATTGGAGTGTGAGCAAAGTAACATTTATGAAGGGATTCAGGGAAACCGGCAGGCCGGACTTGAGTCCTGGAGATGGGAAGTACAGTGTCTGCACTCTGAAGGAGGGATGTTAATGTTGCAGTTTAAAAACTGTAGTGTAAAACACCCTTCTGGCAAGACAGTGATGGAGTGAATGATGGTGAAAGTTTTTCTTTTTCTGGCCACCCTGCCTTGGTGGGAATCGGCCAGTGTTAATAATGATAATATAATAATATATATATATATATATATATATATATATATATATATATATATATATATATATATATATATATATATATATATATATATATGTCGTGCCGAATATGTAAAACTAGTCAATTAGCAAGAACTCATATAAAATTAAGTCCTTTCTAAAATTTTCTCTTATACGTTTAAAGATATATTTTTTCATTAATGTTAATGTAAAAATTTTTAATTTTGCACCAAAAGAATCTTAGAAAACTTACCTAACCTTATTATAACAAGAACAATTTATTTTAGCCTAACCCAACTAAATATATTTTAGATTTGTTTACAATAATTTAATGCTAAACAAACACAGTAATATAGATTTTTTTCGTTAGGTTCAGAATGATTTTGGCGAAATTATTGCATACACAAATTTTCACTTGTCTTATATGGCAAGATGTATATAAGCCAAGATGTATTTAAGCCAAGATCGCAAGTTCTGCCTATTCGGCACGACACATTGTATATATATATATATATATATATATATATATATATATATATATATATATATATATATATGCAATAAGATCACAGTAAACAGGTGATTTCAGAATATGCAAAACAACCACTCTGAAAGAATAGAGAAATTCCAAGCGCTTTCGTGACTACTCACATTATCAAGGAACTATGATAATAGTTCCTTGATAATGTGAGTAGTCACGAAAGCGCTTGGAATTTCTCTATTCTTTCAGAGTGGTTGTTTTGCATATATATATATATATATATATATATATATATATATATATATATATATATATATATATATATATATATATATATATATATATATATATATATTTTTACTCAGACGAAGGATTGAAATGATTTAATTGGCTTGAGAAATACATTATGAGAATTATTATTGTTCTTCATTGGAAAACGCTATACCCGTAGGGGTCATACAGCACTGGAGAAGGGGTAGATTCGATTCCCTGGATCAAGAGCATTTCACTCCGGGATCCAGGAAGATTTTTTTTTGTTTGATGCGCATCGTGATGTTCATTTGTCTGGCTCACCTGAGGCCTGAGATGACGCCTGGGTGGGTCATCTGTCACCCACCCCAAACCACCATATGAGCCCACCCCCGTCCACAACTCGAACCCACCCAGGCCCACCACTCCAACCCACCCCCGCCCACCACAAACCCTCTTAATACTGGAATTCACCAACCCACTTCCAGACCCCACCCACCCTCTACAAGAACCCACCCACCCTCTACAGGAACCCACCTACCTTTCACAGGAATCCACTCACCCTCCACAGAAACCTATCCACCCTCCACAGTGACCCACTCACCTTCCACAGGAACCCACCAACTCCATTCAGAAACTCACCCGTGAAACCTCAAACCACAACTGAAATCCACCAACCCACCACTGGAACCCACCAACCCACCACTGGAACTCACCAACCCACCACTGGAACCCACCAACCCACCACTGGAACCCACCAACCCACCATTAGAACCCACCACTAGAACCCACCAACCCACTACTTGAACCCACCAACCCACCACTGGAACCCACCAACCCACCACTGGAACCCACCAACCCACTACTGGAACCCACCAACCCACTACTTGAACCCACCAACCCACCACTAGAACCCACCAACCCACCACTAGAACCCACCAACCCACCACTGGAACCCACCAACCCACCACTGGAACCCACCAACCCACCACTGGAACCCACCAACCCACCACTGGAACCCACCAACCCACCGCCGGAAGGCAAGTTTCTTATTGGTTAGTAGAGTTTCCAGCCAAAAAAAAAAATATTTTTATTGGCTGCTCGAGTTTAAGATCAAGTAAGAATTTTTCATTGACTGATTGAGTTTCTGGAAGTGAAAAACGAGAATCTTATTGGGTGTTGACGTGACTGAGGACTCTGGACGTGACTGAGGACTCTGGACGTGACTGAGGACTCTTGACGTGACTGAGGACTCTGGACGTGACTGAGGACTCTGGATGTGACTGAGGACTCTGGATGTGACTGAGGACTCTGGACGTGACTGAGGACTCTGGACGTGACTGAGGACTCTGGATGTGACTGAGGACTCTGGACGTGACTGAGGACTCTGGATGTGACTGAGGACTCTGGACGTGACTGAGGACTCTGGACGTGACTGAGGACTCTGGACGTGACTGAGGACTCTGGACGTGACTGAGGACTCTGGACGTGACTGAGGACTCTGGACGTGAAGTGACTCAGGACTCTGGACGTGAATTGACTCAGGACTTTGGACTTAGGTTACCCAACACGAGAAACAGACCACTTAACTATTAAATTAACGGAGGTGCTAAACACGCAGGGGCCGCAGCACCTGGACATGAGGCACTCATAAAAAACCTAATGAATGGAGGATGGTAGTTCCAATTCCTTGAATCAAGAGCCCTTCACCTCAAACCATAGACTGCCTTCAATTTCGGTTGGCCAAGGAATGGCTCTTTTTCCACGCGAATGTATATTTTCCACGTGAACGTTATTAAATTCCAGCGCCATTGCACAAAAAAATATATTCGACTATTAATAATTATAATGTTGTGTTATTAGCTTAAAAATTCAATATTCTCGAAATTGGATCCTATTCTCTCTTGCCGAGAATATTTTTCGTTTTTTTTTTTATTTATATACGTTGTTCGCCATTGGATGAACACACATGTTTAGTTACGTCAGGAAATTATAAATCTGCAGTCAGACCTACACACACACACACACACACACACACTCACACACACACACACACACACACACACACACACACACACACACACACAAAGGAGACAGACATGAAGCACTAAACTACAGACCAGTGTCACTGACATGTATGCAAAGTCATGGAGAAGATTATCAGGAGAAGTGGTGGAACACCTAGAAAGGAATGATCTCATCAACAGCAGCCAATATGGTTTCAGGGATATGAAATCCTGTGTCACAAACCTACTGGAGTTCTATGACAGGGTGACAGCAGTAAGACAAGAGAGAGAGAGGGGTGGGGTGGGTAGATTGCATTTTCTTGGACTGTAAGAAGGAGCTTGACACATTTCCAAACAAGAGATTAGTGTAAAAACTGGAGGACCAAGCAGGGATAACAGGGAAGGCACTACAATGGATCAGGGAATACTTGTCAGGAAGACAGCAGGGAGTCAGGGTACGTGGCGAGGTGAGAGAGTGGGCGCCTGTGACCAGTGGGTTCCCACACGGGTCAGTCCAAGGACCAGTGCTGTTTTTGGTATTTGTGAACGACATGACGGAAGGAATAGACTCCGAAGTGTCCCTGTTTGCAGATGACGTGAGGTTGATGAGAAGAATTCATTCTGTCGAAGACCAGGCAGAACTACAAAGGGATCTGGACAGGTTGCAGACCTGGTCCAGCAATTGGTTCCTAGAGTTCAACCCCACCAAGTGCAAAATCATGAAGATTGGGGAAGGACAAAGAAGACCGCAGACGGAGTACAGACTAGGGGGGCCAGAGACTACAAAAATCACTCAAGGAAAAAGATCTTGGGGTGAGCATAACACCAGGCACATCTCCTGAGGCACACATCAACCAAATAACTGCTGCAGCATATGGGCGCCTAGCAAACCTCAGAACAGCACTCCGACATCTTAATAAGGAATCGTTCAGGACCCTGTACACCGTGTACGTTAGGCCCATATTGGAGTATGCGGCACCAGTTTGGAACCCACACCTAGCCAAGCACGTAAAGAAACTAGAGAAAGTGCAAAGGTTTGCAACAAGACTAGTCCCGGAGCTAAGGGGTATGTCCTACGAGGAGAGGTTAAGGGAATTCGACCTGACGACACTCGAGAACAGGAGAGATAGGGGTGACATGATAACGACATACAAAATACTGAGAGGAATTGACAAGGTGGACAAAGACAAGATGTTCCAGAGATGGGATACAGTAACAAGGGGACACAGGTGGAAGTTGAAGACACAGATGAATCACAGGGATGTTAGGAAGTATTTCTTCAGCTACAGAGTAGTCAGGAAGTAGAATTGTTTGGCAAGCGATGTAGTAGAGGCAGGATCCATACATAGCTTAAAGCAGAGGTATGATAAAGCTCACGGTTCAGGGTGAGTGACTTAGTAGCGGCCAGTGAAGAGGCGGGGCCAGGAGCTTCGACTCGGCCCCTGCAACCTCAACTAGGTGAGTACACACACACACACACACACACACACACACACACACACACACACACAGTAGCGTGGGTCCGTGGGGTGAAGACGTGGGTAACAAGGCTCCGAGATCCTTAGCGTTGTATGACGTGCAATAACAGTTAGCAGTAATCAGTGGTAGTGGAACGTCAGTGAACAATACTACGAGTGATAATTAAAGTTATTAAAGAAAGTGAGAGGAAAGCTGAAATCAAAATATTTCAAAGCGCAAACCGTTGGGGGTCTTAGGCGCTGGTGCCACATTGGTAGCGGTAGGCCTGAAGAAGTGACGTCACGACAAGTTGTGTGCCATTATACATATAAAGTGAAGTGTATATAATGTGAAGTGTATACTATCATCAGTGAAGAGTGAAATCGCGTGAGGAAGCGGGATGTATGAGAATATATGGTTATAATCATCACGGGTGAAGGATTTCCAAAATAGGGATTTAAGGCCTACGACGACGACTTCGTCATCAGCAGCTGGCAACTGTCACAGCAAGTTTATTCGCCTATTTGTGGTTTGCATGTTGACGGCCCTGGCTGGCCTTGCATACTGTTTGATACTGGTCACTCACTCCTGCAAGCTATTACCAGAATTAGAATAGAAATAGCATAGACAGAGAATATAGTGTTGACGAGTGTGAGAAGGTAGGTGGGACAAGCTTTTAAGGGCAACATTGTAAGACGGTGCTAGGGTAGGTCCCAGGAGGGTTGTGTCAGGTCACAAGAAGTTGCGGCCAGTCATTACACCGCACAAGATTCACACACACACACACACACACACACACACACACACACACACACACACACACACACTCACACACACACTCACACACTCACACATGCACACACGCACACAGGCAGTGTTACTAACGGTAGTTATTAGCAGTAAGAATACTTAGGAAGCTAGGAAGTCCTCTCTCAATGTGAACAAGGAAAATGATAATAACCAGCAACAATTAATACGTAAATCCAGAAAGGGCAATAAGTGGAGAGAGTAGCATAATTGGGAAAGATAAATGAGACAAAATTTGTGCCTACACGACGGATCTTTCAACCACACAACCTACCCCCCCCCTAACCCTCCCTCCCTCACACACAAGGGTAGACACACACACTCACACACACACACACACACACACATACATACACACACACACACACACCCACACACACATACACACACATACGTACATAAACACATACACACAAACACAAACACACACACACACACACACATACATACACACACACATACACACACACACACACACATACATACACACACACATACACACACACCACACACACACACACACACCACACACACACACACACACCACACACACACACACCACACACACACACCACACACACACCACACACACACACCCACACCACACACACACACCACACACACACACCACACACCACACCACACGCACACACACATGCACATACACACACACACTCACACACCCTCCACTTGACACAAACACGTACCCCCCCTCCCCTAACCACCTCTCCCCCTTCCCTAACCACCTCACCTTAGCCACCTACCCCTCCCCCAAACCACCTAAACCCCTCCCCAAAACCGTCTAACCCCCCCAACTACCTCCCTCCCTCCAATAACCATCCTCCCCTCCCCCATAACCATCCATCCCCTCTCTCCCTCAAGCCATCTAACCCCCTCCCCCAACTATCTCTACCCCTCCAATAACCATCCTCCCCCTCCCCACAACCATCCATCCCCTCTCCTAACCATCTATTCCCCTCCCCCTAACCAGGATGACGACAAGGGGCTCCAAGGACGAATCTGGGAGGGAGGAATGGGAGGTAGAGCTCAAAAAAAGGGAGGAAGACTGGGAAGGAGACTAGATGAGCTGGAAAGGAAGATGGAAGAGAGGTTAGCAGCAGAATGCAGAAGGTGGAAGCAACAGGCCACAGCAGCAGAAATCAAGATAGAGAGATTAGAAGAGGAGCTGAGACATCTGAAACAGCACAGAGACAAAGATATTACAGAAGTAGCATCGGCAATGGCTACATCAAACACAGACAACAGGTCTGAAGGAAGTATGGAAACTAAACTGTATGCAGAGGTCCTGTCAAACCCACATGGGGCCAAAACAAAGACAGGGAGCACACTAGGACAGAATGAGAGGTTGGAAGACATTGAAGGAACTAGGACATGTGCAAGGACCTTACCAGATACCTGTGGGGGCCAGGAGCAGGTGAGCAGGAAGGATAAACCAAGAAGCATAGGGGCAATAACTAGGGAAGGGACTGAAGGAAGGAACACTCCACCGGAAGGAACTAAAACACATCAGAGGATGCAATGGGAGTCACAGTGGGAGGTGGAAAGGGAAAGATCCGTGTTTGTCTATGGGCTAGACGAAGCTAAAGGGGAAACTTATGATGAAAGAAAGCAGGAGGAGAAAAAAGCGATTGAAGATATGAAGGTGATAGGTGAGGGGGACATGACCCAGGTGGCAAATTTTCGGAGAATTGGGTGGTTCACAAAGAAAAGGAATCGGCCTCTCAAAGTAATTTTCAAGGCAGAATCAACCCGAACCATGATCCTGCAGGAGAAAGCACGGCTGAGAGGCAAGCAGGAGTTCCGGAGTGTGTACCTCGATCGACACAGAACACAGGACGAAAGGAAGACAATGAAAGAGAGAGTTCAAAAACGAAAGGAGAAAGGGGAGGAAATGAAAAAGGAGAGCAGAATAATCCAGGATCAAATGGAAGGACAAGTACACCCCCCAGAAACAACTGCAGAAGGACTCCAGCCACGACACCCCCAAGGCAACTGAACAATCCAAACCAACCATCACACACCGATCCCTCTGTTTCCACCCCCCGCACCACAGTTACAGTATTAGAACAGAAGTTAAAGGTTTGGTACACAAATGCAGATGGATTAACGAATAAACATGAGGAATGGCAAGAAAGAACCAATGAGAAGTCCCCAGACATCATAGCAGTTACAGAAACAAAACTCATGGAGACAATAACAGATGCAATCTTCCCACCAGGATACCACATCATGAGGAAAGATAGAAGGGGCAGGGGGGGAGGTGGGGTTGCTCTGCTCGTAAAAAACAGATGGAAATTCGAGAAAATGGAAGGAATAGATGAGACGGGAGAAAGAGACTACATAGCAGGTACACTTCAGTCTGGGGAACACAATGTAGTCATTGCAGTGATGTATAATCCACCATAGAACTGCAGGAGGCCAAGAGAGGAATATGAAGAGCAACAGAGCAATGGTGGACACACTTGCTGAGGTGGCAAGAAGAGCTCACTCCAGCAGAGCAAAGTTGCTGGTTATGGGGGATTTCAACCACAGGGAGATTGACTGGGAAAACCTGGAGCCACATGGGGGTCCCGAAACATGGAGAGCCAGGATGTTGGACGTGGTGCTGGAAAACCTCATGCACCAACATGTTAAGGACACTACCAGAGTGAGAGGGGAGGATGAACCAGCAAGATTGGACCTTGTGTTCACCCTGGGCAGCTCAGATATTGAGGACATCAAGTATGAGAGTCCCCTAGGAGCTAGCGACCACGTGGTTCTGTGCTTTGAATACATAGTAGAGCTGCAAGTGGAGAGAATAACAGGAGTTGAATGGGAAAAGCCTGACTATAAAAGAGGGGACTACATAGGGTTGAAGAACTTCCTGCGGGAGGTCCAGTGGGACAGAGAACTGGCAGGAAAGCCAGTAAATGAAATGATGGAATATGTAACAACAAAATGCAAGGAGGCAGTGGAAAGGTTTATTCCCAAGGGCAACAGCAACAACGGGAAGACCAGAACGAGCCCCTGGTTTACCCGACGGTGTAAGGAGGCAAAAACAAAATGCAATAGAGAATGGAAAAAGTACAGAAGGCAGAGAACACACGAAAATAGGGAGATCAGTCGCAGAGCCAGGAATGAGTACGCACAAGTAAGGAGGGAGGCCCAGCGACAGTATGAAAATGACATAGCATCGAGAATCAAGACTGACCCGTAACTGTTGTATAGCCACATCAGGAGGAAGACAACAGTCAAAGACCAGGTGATCAGATTAAGGACAGAAGATGGAGAACTCTCAAGAAATGATCAGGAGGTATGTGAGGAGCTGAACAGGAGATTTAAGGAAGTTTTTACAGTAGAAACAGGAAGGGCTGTGGGAAGACAGCACAGAAGGGAACATCAAGAGGGAATATACCAACAAGTGTTGGATGACATACGAACAACTGAGGAGGAGGTGAAGAAGCTCTTAAGTGACCTTGACACCTCAAAGGCGATGGGACCGGACATCTCCCCATGGGTCCTTAGAGAAGGAGCAGAGATGCTGTGCGTGCCTCTAACCACAATCTTCAACACATCCCTTGAAACTGGGCAACTACCTGAGAAATGGAAGACAGCTAATGTAGTCCCCATATTTAAGAAAGGAAACAGAAACGAGGCACTAAACTACAGACCTGTGTCTCTGACATGTATTGTGTGCAAAGTCATGGAGAAGATTATCAGGAGGAGAGTGGTCGAACACCTGGAAAGGAACAAGATTATAAATGAAAACCAGCATGGGTTCATGGAAGGCAAATCTTGTATCACAAACCTCCTGGAGTTTTATGACAAGGTAACAGAAGTAAGACACGAGAGAGAGGGGTGGGTAGATTGCGTTTTCCTAGACTGCAGGAAGGCCTTTGACACAGTTCCCCACAAGAGATTAGTGCAGAAGCTGGAGGATCAGGCGCACGTAAAAGGGAGGGCACTGCAATGGATAAGGGAATACCTGACAGGGAGGCAGCAACGAGTCATGGTACGTGAAGAGGTATGACAGTGGGCGCCTGTTACGAGCGGGGTCCCACAGGGGTTAGTTCTAGGACCAGTGCTATTTTTGATATATGTGAACGACATGATGGAAGGAATAGACTCTGAAGTGTCCCTGTTCGCAGATGACGTGAAGTTGATGAGGAGAATTAAATCGGACGAGGATGAGGCAGGACTGCAAAGAGACCAGGACAGGCTGGACATGTGGTCCAGCAACTGGCTTCTCGAATTCAATCCAGCCAAATGCAAAGTCATGAAGATTGGGGAGGGGCAAAGAAGACCGCAGACAGAGTATAGGCTAGGTGGACAAAGACTACAGACCTCACTCAGGGAGAAAGACCTTGGGGTGACCATAACACCGAGCACATCACCGGAGGCACACATCAACCAAATAACTGCTGCAGCATACGGGCGCCTGGCAAACCTGAGAATAGCGTTCCGATACCTTAATAAGGAATCGTTCAAGACACTGTACACTGTGTATGTTAGGCCCATACTGGAGTATGCAGCACCAGTCTGGAACCCAAACCTGGTCAAGCACGTCAAGAAGTTAGAGAAAGTACAAAGGTTTGCAACAAGGCTAGTCCCAGAGCTCAAGGGAATGTCGTACGAGGAAAGGTTAAGGGAAATCGGACTGACGACACTGGAGGACAGAAGGGTCAGGGGAGACATGATAACGACATACAAGATACTGCGGGGAATAGACAAGGTGGACAGAGATAGGATGTTCCAGAGAGGGGACACAGGGACAAGGATCACAACTGGAAGCTGAAGACTCAGACGAGTCACAGGGACGTTAGGAAGTATTTCTTCAGTCATAGAGTTGTCAGCAAGTGGAATAGCCTAGCAAGTGAAGTAGTGGAGACAGGAACCATACATAGTTTTAAGAAGAGGTATGATAAAGCTCAGGAAGCAGAGAGAGAGAGAACCTAGTACCAATCAGTGAAGAGGCGGGGCCAGGAGCTGAGTTTCGACCCCTGCAACCACAGTTAGGCGAGTACAATTAGGTGAGTACACACACACAAAGATCTTGGGGTGAGTATAACACAGGGCACATACGAGGCGCGCATCTGAGGCGCACATCAACTAGATAACTGCTGCAACACATGGGCGTCTAGCAAATCTAGGCATTCCGACATCTCAATAAGGAATCGTTCAGAACCTTGTACACTGTGTACATTAGGCCTATATTTGAGTATGCAGCACCGGTCTGGAACCTACACTTAGCCAAGCACGTATGGAAACTAGAGGAAGTGCTAAGGTTTACAACGAGACTAGTCCCGGAGCTAAGGGTTATGTCTTACGAGGCGAGGTTAAGGGAAATCGACCTGACGACACTGGAGGACAGGAGAGATAGGGGGGATATGATGACGGCATATAAAATACTGAGAGGTATTGACAAGGTGGACAGAGACAGAATGTTCCAGAGATGGGACACAGCAACAAGGGGTCACAGTTTGAAGTTGAAGACTCAGATGAATCACAGGGATGTTAGGAAGTATATATTCAGTCAGAGTTGTCAGGAAGTGGAATAGTCTGGGAAGTGATGTAGTGGAGGCAGTATAAAGAAGAGGTATGATAAAGCTCATGGAGCAGGAAGAGAGACCGAATAGCGGCCAGTGAGGAGGCGGGGCCAGGAGCTCTGACTCGACCCCTAAAACCACAAATAGTATAAATAGGCGAGTACAAGTAGTTAGGTACTTTGTTGGCCTCCTTGTACCTGACTTTCTCTTCACCTAGCAGTACCTGGGTGATAGTCGACTGCTGTGTGGCATCCTGGGGGAGAAGCATATCTTTTATGTGGCCGGTGTTAACGAAATAATTGGTATTCGCTGGAGAGAGAGATGGATGGGCATCCATGAAAAGAAAAGGCAGAGGAGATGAGAATCAGAGGACATAGAACAGAAACAGACCAGTGAAGAATAAATATGAAGGTAGCCTAGGCAGATGGAACACAATTATCACTTACTCTTTTCTAACTTTCAAATTAATTAGGCTTCATTGCCCAGGACTAATTCTTAATGAAACAAAATATAGATTTTCTTCACTAAGTTCGTTTTTACTTTTCAACTAAAACTTTTAACAGTTAATCATTAATGTCATTAAAAATTCGATTTAGTGTTTATTTCGACCTTTATTGTACAAATATGTGTTGTATTAAATAATCCGAATTTCCTAGATACTTAAATTTTTCCAATTTTTTTTTACAGACCTATTGCTATCTTTTTTTTCATTAACAATGATATAATGATTTTTATTTTTGAACCAAAACGAACTTAGAAACCTCACCTAACTTCCCTAAAATTAACACAATTTTTTTTTAGCTAAATTCTGCTATATATATCATTGGTCAACTTTAATATATTTAATATTGGATTAAATCTATGATTATATATATATATATATATATATATATATATATATATATATATATATATATATATATATATATATATATATATTATATATATATGTCGTGCCGAATATGTAAAACTGGTCAATTAGCAAGAACTCACTTAAAATTAAGTCCTTTCTAAAATTTTCTCTTATACGTTTGAAGATATATTTTTTTCATTAATGTTAATGTAAAAAATTTTAATTTTGCACCAAAAGAAACTTAGAAAACTTACCTAACCTTATTATAACAAGAACAATTTATTTTAGCCTAACCCAACTAAATATATTTTAGATTTGTTTACAATAATTTAATACTAAACAAACACAGTGAAATATATTTTTTTCGTTAGGTTATGAATGATTTTTGGGAAATTATTGCATACACAAATTTTCACTTGTCCTATATGGCAAGATGAACTTTGCTATTTAAGCCAAGATCGCAAATTCTGCCTATTCGGCACGAAATTATATATATATATATATATATATATATATATATATATATATATATATATATATATATATATATCGTGCCGAATATGTAAAACTGGTCAATTAGCAAGAACTCACTTAAAATTAAGTCCTTTCTAAAATTTTCTCTTATACGTTTGAAGATATATTTTTTTCATTAATGTTAATGTAAAAATTTTTAATTTTGCACCAAAAGAAACCTAGAAAACTTGCCTAACCCAACTAAATATATTTTAGATTTGTTTACAATAATTTAATATTAAACAAACACAGTGAAATATATTTTTTTCGTTAGGTTCAGAATGACTTTGGCGAAATTATTGCATAGACAAATTTTCAATTGTCCTATATGGCAAGATGAACGTTGCTATTTAACCAAGATCGCAAGTTCTGCCTATTCGGCACGACATGTTATATATATATATATATATATATATATATATATATATATATATATATATATATTATATATATATATATATATATATATATATAATAATAATATATATCTCAAATTCTCACTTGGGAGAGAAAGCCTCTAACATTATTTCAAGTCGTCTTGGACTATTGTCAACAAACTGAGCGAGAGAGAGAGAAAAAAAAAACAGAGGCCAGAATACGGCTTAGTTCTCCAGTTGTAGAGTGTCTTGGAGGATCTAAAAGTTGTCTCTCCTACAGTTACCAATGGTTCTGGCAGCTCCTTCTATGGCCTTTCCGAAGACACCTTGCAGGAAGTCCCAGCCTCTCTTCTGACGGCGTCTGGAAAAGTGTGTAGGAAAAAATTATTGCGAGGCTTTTATTAAGAGGGACTAGTGGCATCGTTGTTATTAACAGGGGGAAGTAAACAGGAATAAAACGAAGGGGAATTATAGTGGCTAAACGTTTCCTTTAATAAATGCCCTGAACTGTACCTAAATAACTTGTTTCATCTCGAAAAGTTTTAATTAATGTTATAAATATTCTGCACGCTGACAAGAGGTATATGGGTCATTCTGGATACTTGAAGCTAAGAGGATAGCCATGCAGAACAAGTATTTATTTTGACAACGTTTCGCCCTGTATGGAGCTTTATATAAAGTCATCTATTATCTTGATAAGCGAAAAGTTGGCCAAATACGAACTCTTTGTGCAGCATTGTTCTCTCTACTACATTCTGTGGTATGTTGTTTGTATTCAGCTGGATACGTGAATATTTGTTTTACGGACATGCTCGTATAGGCATTTTGATGGACAAACATTGAGTACGGAAATGGTACATTATGGAATGATGCACATCACACACCTCAGTCTCTGCGTTCAAGACGGGTTACGTTAGGTAAGATTTGTCGGAAAACTGGATAATTGTCTCCACTGACGTGGGTCTTAGATGACCCGCTGCTGCTGGAGCTTTTGGTCATCTGACAGAGGCTTTCCACTGGCTCGCTGGTCCGCCTCATTTAAAAATTAAGGTTGTAAATATAACATTTTTACCCAAGACTGATTCTGAGCAAATCTCACTTTGTCTCGACGATGGAGATGTCGGAGCAGAGTGTGGTTCTCTGAACGGAGCAGTCAGGATCTCTCCCTTCCTCGGCATCCTCAGGGGCACACTGCTCTGTCACCAGTGTCCACTGTGTGTAGTGAAGTCATAACCGTCAGCACCATCACCACCATCACCACCGTCAGCAGTAGCGATAGAAATAGCACCATCAGTAGCGGCCCCAGCACGGAGATTAAAATGGAAGAGGAGGTCGGTCATGTTGAATATTAATAATAATAAGATGAAGAATAAAGAATACGAAAGAAAGGAAGATACAACACTTAGTTAATTAAGCTTCGAGATGCTGAGTACATCAACAGTATTACCTTCTATTTTTAAAGCTATATTTTTGTTCTCGAGTGAAATTATATTAGATCACTGATCTCGATATGTTTAGGGGAGGATTTATGAAGGTTAGCAGGAACTTGTGGAGCGTATTGGTAGAGAATATGCTCCGGTGCTCTACACTTCCATTACCAAAGAAAAAAAAACTGTATTCCCTATAGTTATTTGTAATGGCAGAATTACCGACAAAATGTTAGGTAAACAAATACAGATTATAAAATATCGCAGTTGTATCTGTCCATTTAGCTACCTTCGTTATTTGTGATTGCTTAGTCACTACACAAGCCGACGTGGACTGACCTGGAGGGTGCAGGAGTCACAGGTAACACCATTAGGTAACACTACAGGTATCTCGTACTCTCCTCCTTTGATAGACCTTGTCATCTGGTACTGACGTCCCTCCACTCCAGAGATATCCAAGGGCCACCTGTACATGTTATCACGAAAGGGTTACCAAAACACACAAAAAATGCAGTTTTATTTTTTTTTGCAACATTCACACCTTACAACGTTCCACAATATCCAAGCCGTGCCAGGATTTCTAACAACCAAAAAGGGTACGTTTTCTCACCTCACGAGACATTCCTCGTCGGTTGGGTTCGTTCGAGGACAGAGATAGAACTCAAACGTGCCTTTCTCTACGTGGGGAACATGCGCTCTCACCAGCATCACCTACAAGAAGACTTTCTTTCAGATTTTGATTTTGCATGCAAATTTACAGGTTAATGGCTGCTACAGTATAGACATGCATGGAGGATGGTGTTATATTTAGATACCAGGAAGTGAAATATGTGAATGGTGCTTAATTTATATACCAGGAAGGAAGAGAAACATGTCAATGGTGTTGGATTTATATACCAGGAAGGAAGAGAAACATGTCAATGGTGTTGGATTTATATACAAGGAAGTCTGAGAAACATGTCAATGGTGTTGGATTTATATACCAGGAAGGAAGAGAAACATGTCAATGCTGGGAAACATATTTTTTTAATATATGGGTACTATGAAGAGACTGGAAAAAAAAATAAGAACATGATAAATAAGTACAGATGGTATAATGTGAGATTTAGCCAGCAATATAGGAAAGCCAGCAGAAGGCTTCGGTCAAATGACCAAAATACATCAGGAGAATTCTTTCGCGTTTCTCTTGACGAAACAAGTACCCCTAAGAGAAATACGAAGATATGTTGTGTAGAGAAACTACGACAAAACTAATTTAGTGAGCTACAAATTAAAAGGCAATTATTTTTGTTATCACGGGGACATGCTAAACCCTTAGGAGGCCACATGCAGAACCCGGGGAATGGGAAGTAATTTTCGGGTATAATCTGAGGACCTCTTCTAGGGGGGCTCCTTGGCGTGGTGAGGCTCTTGGTCTGAGGAATTAGGCCTGTCGGTCTCCTTCCTCAGACCGAACCTAATTACCCCCCAATCCCCCCTTCCCTATCCCATCCTCCCCTTTTTCCTTTCCTCCTCCTTCTCCCCACCCCTCCCTTTTGTCCTTCCTCTTTTTGGCCTTTGGGATTTTTCCCACAGGCACACTAGTTCATAGGTAGGGGGAAGGGTACCAGGGTCCATCCCATTCCGTTGAGGTTCTTGGCGGTGGCGTAGTTTGCCGTGGGATCTGGATCGCTTGGGGATGTCCCGATCCCTCTCCGGTATCCCGGAGGGTGGCTTTGGGTGTCTTTCGGGCGACGGGTGCATCTCTGGAAGCCACCTTTCGGATTCCGGGGGTGGTGGCCGAAGGAGATATGCTTTGTGGCCGCTCTCTTTTGTCCACCAGGTAGCTCGGCAGATGTGAGGTTGCTATCCCGGATTGCTGGTTTACTGGCATGAAGGGTTGGGTATGGCACGGGTTCCATGCTGCATCTGCGCTACTTGCGGTGCTGAGGTCCTCTTGGGTGCGGAGGGAGATTTCTGGCCCTTTCATTCCTCCTAGGAACTATCCCTCCCCGGTCCCCCCTTTTTTTATTCTTTTTTTATTTTTATTTTCTTTTCTTTCTTTTTTTTTCTTAAAAACAAAAAGAAAGAAGTAACCTAACCATGGGGTCCCAAATCCATGACCCCGCTACCCCCGGGCCCCTTATTTTTACCGCACCCTGTTCTGACCTTGCCTCATCTTTTGGCCACTCTTTGGACACTCCCAAGGCCCTTGTACCTCTTGCTGGTGCTGTTTCCTCACCCGCTTCAGGTACCGGGGCTTCCACTGACTCCTTCGATTTGTCTGACCTCCACTCTCCTTTGACTATGCTTCCGGCCTCTCCCTCTATGGTGCGACGATTTTCGAATCGCCAGCCCGTCTCACGTCGGTCCGACTCTGGTCCCACTTCTAAATGCCAACGACAATCTCCAGACGATGTTACTTCGTTACCTTCCCATTCTACTCGGAAAAGACCGACATGTCATGCACCCCCTTTCCCACACTCAGTTTCGGCCACCCCAATGGACTAAATTCTTTACTTTACGACCGACTTCTTCTATTGCCTATCTTTCTGACCATAGTATTGGCAAAGCGCTCCTATGCCACGTTGGTAGAGATATTTCTTTTCACGCTCTTAAGAGTGGTATGCACATCATCACAATCCAGAATTCTACCCAAGCTCATGATCTTTCTCTACTTTCACATTTCGATACTATTCCTATCACTATCGAAAAACATCATTCCCTCAATTCTTGTAGTGGTACTGTTATTCTTCACCATACCATAGTCCAACAGAATTTCTAGACGTGTGGCAATGACATTCTCGAACAGCTGGAACTCCAAGATCTCCCAAGTCTCAAGGTAGACACTTATGTTCTTCCTGCCCGCGGGCGAAGACGATACCCTTGCAATATGGCTCGTTTAACTTTTGACAGCCGTGAGCTCCCATCCTCTGTTTATGTAGCAGGACATCGGTTACAGGTTCGGAAGGTGATCCCTACACCGCAACAGTGTAAGAATTGCTGGCGATTTGGCCACCCAGCAAAATATTGCAGATCTATAGCCGAATGCCCAGTCTGTGGTGCCGATGACCATTCTAATACATCTTGCAGTCGACCTCCCTCTTGCCTTAATTGTCATGAGGCTCACCCTTCATACTCTCGCTGTTGCCAGGTCTACTTAAATGAGCGGGAAATTCGTTGCCTCAAAGAGGCAGAAGGTCTCCCTTATGCTATGGCAGTTTCTCATCTCCGCCTCCAAGGGAGACTACCTCGTGTTTCTTATTCTCGTGTTTCTTATTCTCGTGTTTCTTATTCTCGTGTTTCTTATTCTCGTGTTTCAAAACGTCCCCCCACTTCTGGGGTCCCATCTTCTGCAGCCTCCTCTGTGGTTGCCAATCCCATAGTCACTCCTGTAACTAATTCTTTTGCTGTCCTGGGCTCAGACGTCCCTACTTCAACACCTCAGTCTGTCCTCAGTTCTTCGTGTTCTCCCTCACAAACCCCGGTATCGACAAGACCTCGTACGACACCTCCCAATCGTCCCTCTACTTCTCAGAGGTCCAACAAATCTCCTTTAACCCCTCCTTCCCTTCATCCACCTCCACATTTTCCCTTCCCGGTCTCTGTACCTAGGTCTTTCCTTTCACTGGCTCCGTTACAAGTGTGGAGGTTCATCCTCCTCCTCGTACTGTGCCTTCCTCCCCTGTCCCCTCCCAAGTTTCTTCCTCTTCTGTCCCCTGCCACACTTCTCCAGTTCCCTCCATCCTTTCGCACTCCCCTACCTTGGTACAGTCCATTACAGCTCGATCTTTACTCAAAATCCTCCTCCTTCCATCTCCAATATTGTCTCCCATACGACGTCTCTGAACTCCGAAACACTTGAAGCAATCTCTGAATATATTGCAGAGACCAAACCATCAATGGACACTGATCCACCTCTTTTCCCTTTCTCTTTCCTCTTCTCCATCTGCACAACCCCTTTCTTCACAATGCACCGTTCCTTCACTACTTGAACTTTTTCCTTTGCTACCGCATGGGGAAACTTTTCTAACCCTTCTAGTCCGTAGGTACCCTTACCTGCGGATTTCAGGTATCTTTATCATTGCCAATCATGGCCTATTTACAGTGGAATATTCGGGGCCCTCAGGGGTAATCGGGGTGAGTTCAGATGTTCCCTCTCCAGTTTTCCCTGTTGGTGTTTGCTTACAGGAACCAAATTACTCTGCCGTTATCTATCCCATCTCAGGCTATAATTTATTGTTTTTCTTCAGATCCTTTCCTGATGGGACCTTTAATGAAAGTGCCTTCATCTACGCACTGATATTCCATACCATCAGCTATTTGTTGTACTTCGCTGCATTACACAGCAGCCGTATCCACTTGATGGGGTGGTATAACTCTGTTCTTTGTATCTCTCTCCTTCCGGGCATTATTATCCCGGATATTGCCTTTCTTGTTTCGTCATTCCCGCCACCACTTCTGTTACTTGGCGATTTTAATGCCCATCATTTCCTTGGGGGGGGGGGTCTCACTGTGTTTCCCGTGTCATTCAGTTAGAGGCTTTTCTTGTACCCACCCCTTCCATATTTTTTAAAAACAGGTACTCGCACCCATTTTGATCCTCGGACTCATACTCTCTCTTGCATCGATCTCTCAGTCTGCTCTTCCTCTGCCGCATTAGACTTCACCTGGTCTGTTCTCCCCGGGTTTACATGACAGCGATCATTTCCCCAAACATTCTTACTTCCTTCATATTCACCACCTTTTTGTAACCCACGCTGGCAATTTGATCAGGCAAAATTTAAACCTTTATCACAACTAAATGTTTTTAGTGAGTTCCTTCTTCGTCTCATGAGAGCTTTTACACCCCTTTTTCGTCCTCCGTTTTAACCGCAGCTTCTCATTCTGTACCCCAAAAATTCGGGTAGGCATTCTCAGAAATGCGTGCCTTGGTGGTCTCCTGCTTGTGCTAGTGCAGTACGTTTGAAACACGCTGCGTGGGGGAGATACGGTACAATAGAACCACGGAGAGACTTCTTGATTTTAAGCAGAAGCGTTTCGATCGCTCGCAGTTTTCATCCGTGACGCTTAAACGCACTTGCTGGCGAGATTATGTCTCCACCATCACCTCTGCTTCCCCTATGAGTGCAGTCTGGGAAAAAAAGTACGAAAACTGAGTGGTAAATATTCTCTGACCCGGCTCCTGTTCTGCGGGTTGCCGGGGTTGATATAGCAAACCCACTAGATGTTGCCAATGAAACTGGCAATCATCTAGTCCGTTTTTCTCAGGGGGGTCCATCTATGCCCTCGTTTCTTTCCTCAGAGTCTGCCCGAGAGTTAGCACCCTTGGACTTTTCTTCTCTCAGAGAAGAACAGTTTAATGTGCCTTTTACACTTCGGAACTTGAGGCAACACTCTCAGCTTGCCGATCATCGGCAGCTGGCCCGAGACATTCATTTTCGTATGCTACAACATTTACATCAGTCAGCCCCTTTCAGTCCTAGTACGCCTTTTCAAACTTATTTGGTCACAAGGAGTTCTTCCACAGCTGTGGAAATCTGCCATTGTTCACCCTTTCCGCAAACCGGGTACTACGGGACATGAAGCCTCCCACTATCGTCCCATTGCTCTTGCCAGTGCAGTTTGCAAAGTGATGGAACGCCTGGTAAATAGACGTTTAGTGTGGTATTTAGAGAACACAACAGTCTCTCCACTAGTCAATATGGCTTTCGTAAGGGTTGCTCTACCATAGACCCCTTACTGCGCTTGGATACGTATGTTTGTAATGCCTTTGCGAATAACCACTCAGTTATTGCCATTTTTTGACCTTGAGAAGGCATATGACACAACTTGGGGTATAAATTTTGGCCCAAGCCCACTCCTTAGGCCTTCGAGGCAATTCCATCCTTCCTTAAGAACTTTTTAACTGACAGACATTTCCGTGTTCAGGTTAATAATGTGCTCTCCCCGGACTTTATCCAAGCTGAAGGTGTCCCTCAGGGATGTGTTCTGAGCACAACACTTTTTTTCTCCTTGCTATAAATGATTTTGGGCCCCTAGTCTTCCATCCAATATTTGGTCATCACTCTATGTTTATGACTTCGCTATTGCTGTGCAGGCGCTGACTGCCTCATTTCAGTTTCTCTCCAGCATGCGGTCGACCGTGTTTCCAGTTGGGTCACCACACATGGGTTTAAATTTTCCAGTACCAAAACTCACCAAATTACTTTCACTAGACGCTCTGTCATCTCCGATCATCCTTTGTACCTCTATGGCTCCCGTTCCTGAACGTGATAGTCAGGTTTCTAGGCCTCCTCTTTGACCGTAGGTTATCCTGGAAACCTCACATTACCTCTCTGGAAAACAACTTGTCACAGCCGGCTGAATCTTCTTAAAACCTTGCTCATCTTTCATGGGGAGTGATCGTCGAACTCTCCTTCGCCTACATTCCCCCCTCATTTTATTTGAGACTTGGGCTATGGTGACCAGATCTATTCAGTTTTCCTCTCCTGCTACTCTATCTAGCCTCAAACCCCATTCATCACCAAGGATTACGTTTATGCCTTGGTGCTTTTCGCTCTTCCCCTGTTGAGAGCCTCTATGCAGAGTGAACGTTCCATCCTTATCCGATCGCCCTGATGCCCTTTTCCTTCGCTACTATGTACGTCTCATGATCTCTGCAATCCTTCCATTTTTAGAATGGTCACGATATTAGTAGACATTTTCATTTGTTCGCCGCCCTGTTTGCTCCGTCCCTTCTCTCTTCGCCTACATTCGTCTTGTCTTTCTTCAGTTTCCACTTTTTATGTTCATGTAGCATCTCACTTTTCCTACCCCCCCGGGAAGTTCCAGCTGTTCGAGTCTGTTCTTTCTCACTCCCTTGCTCGAAAGCGCAACTGTCTATGGTAGCTTCCCGCTCTATTTTTCTTGACCACTTCCACTTTCATTCTCATGCCATTGCAGTGTACACAGATGGCTCTAAGTCTTCTGACGGCATAGGATTCGCAGCAGTGTTTCCGGACAGCGTCGTACAAGGGCATTTACTATCTTCGGCTAGTATCTTTACTGCTGAATTGTATGCCATTCTTGCAGCACTTATCCGTATTGTATCTACACCTGTGTCATCATTTGTGGTTGTCTCAGACTCCCTTATTGCTTTACAGGCTATACAGAAATTTGATACACCTCGCCCCTTAGTCCTCCGTATCCAGCTTTGGTTATGCCGCATCTCTACCAAGCATGAAGATATTGTATTTTGTTGGGTCCCTGGTCATGTTGACGTACAGGGCAATGAACATGCAGACACTGCTGTGCGGTAAGCAGTACATGACCTACCAGTTTCATATAGAGGTGTTCCATTTACGGACTATTTTGCTGCAATAGCTACCCACCTTCACACCCGTTGGCAACAACGTTGGTCTAGGTAAGACACATATGCAACAGTTAGGTATCTTTATTTCGAAACGTTTCGCCTACACAGTAGGCTTCTTCAGTCGAGTACAGAAAAGTTGATAGAAGCAGAAGAGACTGTACTCGACTGAAGAAGCCTACTGTGCAGGCGAAACGTTTCGAAATAAAGATACCTGTTGCATATGTGTCTTACCTTACAACCTGTCGGTATTTTATACCATTTTATTGTTCACTCCGTCAGACACTGCAACACAAGGGTATCTTGGTACAGACTTGAAATCAACTTCGACAACCTCTACTAGTGAGAATGGCTGGATTTGAGAGGGACCTGACCTCTCAACGTCTACATTCTTACCTCTACTAGTGACCTACGTTTCACCTCCTGGCGCTATATAAGGCTCCATCCTATCACTTCAACTCCATATTGTTTCAGACTATGGAACAATACTCTTCTCCAGACTGAGGGACTGACCACCTCAAAACTTCAAGGGTGATGGACTGATTACATCGTCTTCAAGTCTCTTCTGCTTCTATCAACTTTTCTGTACTCGACTGAAGAAGCCTACTGTGTAGGCGAAACGTTTCGAAATAAAGATACCTAACTGTTGCATATGTGTCTTACCTAACAACCTGTCGGTATTTTATACCATTTTATTGTTCACAACGTTGGTCTACCCTACTCGGTAACAAACTTCAATCAATTAAACCGAGTATAGGTTACTGGCCGTCTTCTTGTCACCAGTGCCGAGGTTGGGAGACTACTCTCTCCCGTCTCCGCATTGGCCATACTCGTCTTACTCATGGATATCTCACGAGAGGCGCCCTGCTCCTCTCTGTGAGAATTGTCGGGTTCCATTATCTGTCAGCCACATTCTGTTTGACTGCCCACTTTATCAGCGAGCACGCAGAATTTACCTCTAACGTCTTCTTCGCTCCGCTGCTCTCTCTTTACCTTCCCTTCTCGCTGATGGACCCACCTTTCATCCGGACACTCTCATTGACTTTTTGACAACTGACTGACTTCGCAAACTCTGATACCTTCAGCCCTTTCTATCTCGATCTCGTGCTACCCTCTACCCTGCACTATCCCCTGCTCCGCTCTTTTCTGAAACCTACTGATGGCCTTTCCCCCTTCTGCCGCCCAGTACCCTCGCTTCCTTTCCTACCCTGCAGCGCTGTATAGCCCTTGTGGCTTAGCGCTTCTTTTTTATAATAATAAATAATAATAATAATAATAATAATAATCCGAGGAAAGGGAACGATAGCTATAATTTCTTGACGTTTCGCCAAACAGTGGCTTCATCAACAAAAAAGAATGGTGAAGATTAGAGTCCGACGCAATTAGTCCCTCAGTCTGGAGTCGATGTAATCATAATCAGTCAATCTATCTTCATTGATGGACTGATAACATCGACTCCAGACTGAAGGACTGATTACCTTAAAACTCCTCCTGTTCTTCACCATTCTTCTTTGTTGATGAAGCCACTGTGTGGCGAAACGTTTCCACAGTAAATATACCCAAGTGTTGCATGTGTCTAATTTACCAACACGAAAGGGACTCGCCTCGCCTGAAGGATACTCAGGAAGTGCCTCGTCTGTCTTGGGTCCGTCGTCCATCGCTCCCTGTAACACAAACAATACTTAATGAAATCTACAATATAAATATTGTTAAAACATTCATGAAAATATTGTGAAAATTGCAATTCAGTTTAGTAGAGCGCCGGATTAACACACACACACACACACACACACACACACACACACACACACATACACACACACACACACACACACACTTCCTTGTTGACACATCACAACGTGACAATAAAATGAAGGTTAGATTTCATAGCAATCAGTGTCTAAATGCACCTTTAATATGCCTTGTGTTGACGCCCACGTTACATAAAAGATGAGGGAGAGAGAGGAACTAACTTTATGCCTTCATTAAGGAATAAACACAACGAGGATTCACTCAAAAAACTTTGAACTTATCCCCTGAAGGCAGCAGACACTGCTTGATCTAATTCAGAGTTATAAAGTATTCAAGTCTTTACGTTGAATATACTCAGAGTGAGACAAACTCAGTTTTTAAAGGGGTGGAAGGGTGAGCCATAGGAAGGTCTCGGTCAGATGATCAAAATCCCCAGTTGCTGGTCATGTAACTAAAACCCGCGTCGGGAAACCCTTGTCCTGAGTCCTGACACACATTATACACATACACGTACTCACAAATGCAGTATGGCAAAACGAAATTATTATATTCATGGGAAATCGCTAAATCCACATGGGCCACACAGTTCCCAGGGAACTGGTAACCATTGAAGGCTTCTTTCATTACGGATTACGTAAACATTAGTCTTCAGAAATAACGAGCTACACAAAACGGGGCATTAATGTCAGGAAAACCGTGGCCTGGTGGCTAAAGTTCTTGCTGCACACGGCGAGTGTCAGTGTTCGATTCCCAACGCGGGTAGAAACATTGCGCGTGTTTCTTTACATCGGTTGTCTATGTTCACCCATCAGTAAAATGGGTACCTGGGTGTTGGTCGACTGGTGTGGCTCGAATCCCGAGACAAGGACCTTATTTGCCCGAAATGCTCTGCATAACAAAGGGTTTTCTATACAGTAGTATGTCACTGATGTCAGGTATGGTCTGTATACCTTGTACCTGTACTTGTAGTAAATAAAGATATTATCTTAAGCAGCGCCGCTCTCTGGCACTCAACATCAACACATTATAGAACACACACACACACACACACACACACACACACACACACACACACACACACACACAAATGAAATGATGGAATATGTAACAACAAAATGCAAGGAGGCAGTGGAAAGGTTTATTCCCAAGGGCAACAGTAACAACGGGAAGACCAGAACGAGCCCCTGGTTTACCCGACGGTGTAAGGAGGCAAAAACAAAATGCAATAGAGAATGGAAAAAGTACAGAAGGCAGAGAACACAAGAAAATAGGGAGATCAGTCGCAGAGCCAGGAATGAGTACGCACAGGTAAGGAGGGAGGCCCAGCGACAGTATGAAAATGACATAGCATCGAGAATCAAGACTGACCCGAAACTGTTGTATAGCCACATCAGGAGGAAGACAACAGTCAAAGACCAGGTGATCAGATTAAGGACAGAAGGTGGAGAACTCACAAGAAATGATCAGGAGGTATGTGAGGAGCTGAACAGGAGATTTAAGGAAGTTTTCACAGTAGAGACAGGAAGGGCTGTGGGAAGACAGCACAGAAGGGAACATCAAGAGGGAATATACCAACAAGTGTTGGATGACATACGAACAACTGAGGAGGAGGTGAAGAAGCTCTTAAGTGACCTTGACACCTCAAAGGCGATGGGACCGGACAACATCTCCCCATGGGTCCTTAGAGAAGGAGCAGAGATGCTGTGTGTGCCTCTAACCACAATCTTCAAACACATCCCTTGAAACTGGGCAACTACCTGAGAAATGGAAGACAGCTAATGTAGTCCCCATATTTAAGAAAGGAAACAGAAACGAGGCACTAAACTACAGACCTGTGTCTCTGACATGTATTGTGTGCAAAGTCATGGAGAAGATTATCAGGAGGAGAGTGGTCGAACACCTGGAAAGGAACAAGATTATAAATGAAAACCAGCATGGGTTCATGGAAGGAAAATTCTTGTATCACAAACCCCCTGGAGTTTTATGACAAGGTAACAGAAGTAAGACACGAGAGAGAGGGGTGGGTAGATTGCGTTTTCCTAGACTGCAGGAAGGCCTTTGACACAGTTCCCCACAGAGATTAGTGCAGAAGCTGGAGGATCAGGCGCACGTAAAAGGGAGGGCACTGCAATGGATAAGGGGATACCTGACAGGGAGGCAGCAACGAGTCATGGTACGTGAAGAGGTATGACAGTGGGCGCCTGTTACGAGCGGGGTCCCACAGGGGTCAGTTCTAGGACCAGTGCTATTTTTGATATATGTGAACGACATGATGGAAGGAATAGACTCTGAAGTGTCCCTGTTCGCAGATGACGTGAAGTTGATGAGAAGAATTAAATCGGACGAGGATGAGGCAGGACTGCAAAGAGACCTGGACAGGGGTACATGTGGTCCAGCAACTGGCTTCTCGAATTCAATCCAGCCAAATGCAAAGTCATGAAGATTGGGGAGGGGCAAAGAAGACCACAGACAGAGTATAGGCTAGGTGGACAAAGACTACAGACCTCACTCAGGGAGAAAGACCTTGGGGTGCCCATAACACCGAGCACATCACCGGAGGCACATATCAACAAAATAACCGCTGCAGCATACGGGCGCCTGGCAAACCTGAGAATAGCGTTCCGATACCTTAATAAGGAATCGTTCAAGACACTGTACACTGTGTATGTTAGGCCCATACTGGAGTATGCAGCACCAGTCTGGAACCCACACCTGGTCAAGCACGTCAAGAAGTTAGAGAAAGTACAAAGGTTTGCAACAAGGCTAGTCCCAGAGCTCAAGGGAATGTCGTACGAGGAAAAGGTTAAGGGAAATCGGACTGACGACACTGGAGGACAGAAGGGTCAGGGGAGACATGATAACGACATACAAGATACTGCGGGGAATAGACAAGGTGGACAGAGATAGGATGTTCCAGAGAGGGGACACAGGGACAAGGGGTCACAACTGGAAGCTGAAGACTCAGACGAGTCACAGGGACGTTAGGAAGTATTTCTTCAGTCATAGAGTTGTCAGCAAGTGGAATAGCCTAGCAAGTGAAGTAGTGGAGGCAGGAACCATACATAGTTTTAAGAAGTATGACAAAGCTCAGGAAGCAGAGAGAGAGAGGATCCAGTAGCGATCAGCGAAGAGGCGGGGCCAGGAGCTGAGTTTCGACCCCTGCAACCACAATTAGGTGAGTACAATTAGGTGAGTACACACACACACACTTCCTTGTTGACACATCACAACGTGACAATAAAATGAAGCAATGAAAAGGTCAAACTAGTCCGTAACAGTTGTCCCCTAAGTACTGTATATAAATCTTTGTCTTTCTCTCCCTCTCTGTCTCTCTCCCCATCCCTCTCTCTCCGTCTCTGTCTCATAAGAACATAAGAAAGAAGGAACACTGCAACAGGCCTACTGGCCTATGCGAGGCAGTAGGCCTTTATATAATATATATATATGGTGTATGGTGTAGGAGGTAGGTTACTGAAAGCAGTGAAGAGTTTTTACGGGGATAGTGAGGCTCAAGTTAGAGTATGTAGGAAAGAGGGAAATTATTTCCCAATAAAAGTAGGCCTTAGACAAGGATGTGTGATGTCACCGTGGTTGTTTAATATATTTATAGATGGGGTTGTAAGAGAAGTAAATGCGAGGGTCTTGGCAAGAGGCGTGGAGTTAAAAGATAAAGAATCGCACAAAAAGTGGGAGTTGTCACAGTTGCTCTTTGCTGATGACACTGTGCTCTTGGGAGATTCTGAAGAGAAGTTGCAGAGATTGGTGGATGAATTTGGTAGGGTGTGCAAAAGAAGAAAATTGAAAGTGAATACAGGAAAGAGTAAGGTTATGTGGATAACAAAAAGATTAGGTGATGAAAGATTGGATATCAGATTGGAGGAAGAGAGTATGGAGGAGGTGAATGTATTCAGATATTTGGGAGTGTATGTGTCAGCGGATGGGTCTATGAAAGATGAGGTGAATCATAGAATTGATGAGGGGAAAAGAGTGAGTGGTGCACTTAGGAGTCTGTGGAGACAAAGAACTTTGTCCTTGGAGGCAAAGAGGGGAATGTATGAGAGTATAGTTTTACCAACGCTCTTATATGGGTGTGAAGCATGGGTGATGAATGTTGCAGCGAGGAGAAGGCTGGAGGCAGTGGAGATGTCATGTCTGAGAGCAATGTGTGGTGTGAATATAATGCAGAGAACTCGTAGTTTGGAAGTTAGGAGGAGGTGCGGGATTACCAAAACTGTTGTCCAGAGGGCTGAGGAAGGGTTGTTGAGGTGGTTCGGACATGTAGAGAGAATGGAGCGAAACAGAATAACTTCAAGAGTGTATCAGTCTGTA
>NC_069460.1:4431784-4505643 GCF_026875155.1 Cherax quadricarinatus
CTTGATAGTTCATTTACATAAAAGAAATATGTATTCGACATTGTCTCATAAATGAGTTCATCGTAGACGAACATTATCTCACAGCAGGAGTCGAACCTACATACAGTGCATCAGAGTGCCCAGTAATTTAGCCTCTGGCTGAGTGGCTAATGTACTGCGTGTTTTGATGCGGATCGTGCAACTTCGAATCCGAGAAATAATGTTTGTAAATAATGTCGCCCTTTTGCGAATTGTTAAGAATTGTTAATAATATTGTTAAGCATGCATAAGGGGGATTACCAATAGACCCCTGACTGTCTTCAAGCTGGCACTGGACAAACACCTAAAGTCAGTACCTGACCAGCCGGGCTGTGGCTCGTACGTTGGATTGCGTGCAGCCAGCAGTAACAGCCTGGTTGATCAGGCTCTGATCCACCAGAAGGCCTGGTTACAGACCGGGCAGCTGGGGCGTTGACCCCCGAAACTCTCTCCAGGTAAACTCCAATATATATGTGTATATATATATATATATATATATATATATATATATATATATATATATATATATATATACATACAATATATTATACAAAATAAGCACGGGGGTAAATTCAATAATAGCTTTAAGCCTTTCGTGTTGCAATCAGCAAATCAGGAGCTTGCAATATTGCAGAAAAGAGGAGATCCAAGCAGATACGATCACAGGGAACGCCTATGATCGTCTATACTGTGTTATATATTCTATAATATACATTACTTTTGTTTATGCAATGCTGCTGCTATGGGCGCACATCAGGAGAGGTATACCCTTGAGAATATATACAACGTGTCGCTTGAACATACCAAATTTCGTAGCGTATTATCCTTCATAATTTAGGTAAGTGGGAGACGGTGATCAAAGGCAAAATATGAAATTGTTATAAAATATAATGAGGAATTTGTTGCGTAGTAAAATCTTGACAAAAATCAAATTTACCGATATTCGTTTTCAAGACCAGATGATTTAACGTAAACTTGGTAATCAGTGCCCCTAAAAAATATACTTTTGAGCAAAATGGCACTTTAAGATGATATTTCTATGCTCAGAGAGAGGGGAAAAATATAAAGTTCATTTTCTTGATGACCGTGACGGGTGCAGGAAAAGTTCCAGTAATTACTACTAAAAGAATCTCAAATTCTCTTCTTGCAAAATGGAATTTGTGTTGATCTCAGCAAAATGGAAGGAAAAACGATTAGGGCGATTTTTTTTTTTACTGAGTTTTTAAATAAACTTTCTCAAATAATTACGAATTGCTAGACACTGTTATTACTGAAAAAAAAACCTACGCCAAGCCGAACATGGAAATATTTTGCGTTTTATTAAAAAAACTTGTTTATTCGTGAGAAGCGTAAAATAAACATCTATATTTAGTCTGGAGACGTCAAAAGTTAGGTTATGTTAGATAAGATTTATCAGGAAACAGGACAAGTGTTTTCTGACGCGGGTCTTAGTTCTGTGATAACCCACAGCTGGAGCTCTTGGTCATCAGACCGAGCCCTTCAGCTGGCTTACCCCTCCACCCCTTTAAAAATTAAGGTTATAACTACAAAAGGGTATGTGTCAGAACTCTCTTAAGTTAACCCGAATGTTCGCCTCTCTTCCGTATGAGAGAAAACCGTTATTTTATTTACGCGAAGCGGTAAACCCGTGAAGATCATTCAGCTCAAAGAATGATGGAGGCTCGATCCTAAGTCAGCTAATAGAAAGGAACATAAGCAGCTGTGAAGAATGAAACCACTGACTGGCGAAACGTTTCCTCAATAAAGATTCCGGAATGTTACACAAGTGTCTCATTCTTAAATGATCAAGAGGAGGTTTAACAAGAGGTAAGGATTTGAGCATCCCGCAGGCATGCGTGTTGAGCATCCCGCAGGCATGCGTGTTGAGCATCCCGCAGGCATGCGTGTTGAGCATCCCGCAGGCATGCGTGTTGAGCGCAGAAACGTGGTTAATGGTATATGACGTGTTGTTCGTGGAGTTCATTACCCTTGTAACTTGTTCAATTATCAAAACTTTGGGGCCCAGTCCCTGGACCCATTATGTACCTCTGTAATCTTTTGACTACCACCCACAGGATGGGTATGGGGCCCATAATTGATATTAAACTAACTGATGTGTTGGAGTGTGAACAAGATAGATGAAGGGATTCAGGGAAAGTGTTTATCTGAATTTGTATACTGGAGGTGGAAAGTATACTCAGGTGGGAAGTACACTCAGGTGGGAAGTACACTCAGGTGGGAAGTACACTCAGGTGGGAAGTACTCAGGTGGGAAGTACACTCAGGTGGGAAGTACACTCAGGTGGGAAGTACACTCAGGTGGGAAGTGTACTCAGGTGGAAAGTGTACTCAGGTGGGAAGTACACTCACGTGGGAAGTACACTCAGGTGGGAAGTATACTCAGGTGGGAAGTACACTCAGGTGGGAAGTACACTCAGGTGGGAAGTACTCAGGTGGGAAGTACACTCACGTGGGAAGTATACTCAGGTGGGAAGTACACTCAGGTGGGAAGTACACTCAGGTGGGAAGTGTACTCAGGTGGGAAGTGTACTCAGGTGGGAAGTATACTCAGGTGGGAAGTATACTCAGGTGGGAAGTACACTCAGGTGGGAAGTACACTCAGGTGGGAAGTACACTCAGGTGGGAAGTACACTCAGGTGGGAAGTACACTCAGGTGGGAAGTGTACTCAGGTGGGAAGTCCACTCAGGTGGGAAGTCCACTCAGGTGGGAAGTCCACTCAGGTGGGAAGTACACTCAGGTGGGAAGTACACTCAGGTGGGAAGTACACTCAGGTGGGAAGTGTACTCAGGTGGGAAGTCCACTCAGGTGGGAAGTACACTCAGGTTGAGTTGCTCCGGTTTAGTGGGTCATTGACATTGTGGTATCTGTGTAGTTCTGGGAAGACAGCAACTGACTTATTAACAGTAAATGTTTCTTCCTCTGGGCTAAGATACCTTGTTGGGAAACAGCCGAGTTGTTACCTTTCTCACAAGCTTTTTACATTCAAGCATAATACTAAGTTATCCAGTAACTTGGACGAGAAATACGTTTATGAAAGTTTGGAGCTGACACTAAGTTTAATTCTACCTTCCTTTGCTTTACGTAATTATTATATTTAGAGTACAAATTCCAAAAATCTATATTGTGGTCGCAGTGACGTGCACGCAGGAACACATTTAGAGTACAAATTCCAAAAATCTATATTGTGGTCGCAGTGACGTGCACGCAGGAACACATTTAGAGTACAAATTCCAAAAATCTATATTGTGGTCGCAGTGACGTGCACGCAGGAACACATTTAGAGTACAAATTCCAAAAATCTATATTGTGGTCGCAGTGACGTGCACGCAGGAACACATTTAGAGTACAAATTCCAAAAATCTATATTGTGGTCGCAGTGACGTGAACACAAGAACACATCACTTCCTTCATTCCTTCATTATCTATTCTAACATGTGCTTATACACGATGTTATTCAAACTTTTGCCTATTTTTTTTTCACACGTTCCTGACCCTAATCGCAGAGAGGAAAGCACACTGCTTTTCTCAGCATTATTCTTGATTTATCTTTTGACCTCTAATCTATTGGTGTTATTGTATCAGTAAGCTGCATCAATCTCATCTCTCTAACAAATGGGTGTTAGTCGACTGGTGTGGGTCGCATCTTGGGACAAAATTGACCTAATTGGCCCGAAATACTCTGCATAATAAGCGGCTTTCAGTAAAGTAGCATGTTATTGATGTCAACTATGGTCTGTATACTTTGTACATGTACTTGTAGAAATAAAGAAGATATTATATTACAGCTTCCCATAATAGGTTACAACGAAGTATTTACTGAATTATTCACATAGGAGTCTAAAGTGCATAAAAATATTTTCCGGCAGCAAAATAAGCTATTAACTCAAGTTTAAGTTGTGATAAGCAACTAAGTGAATAAACAGAACGGTAGAGCGTCGGACCGCCCACCCGTCTGTATATTCATAGGCTGCTAAATTAATTTGCTGTTGGTAATGCTGATCTCTGAAAATAGTGCATATTTTATCTATAAAAATTAAATGGCTCTCTCACACACACGTAGACGATATTACAAATATTTCCACTTGCTGGCCATGACGTGAATTTGTGAATATTAAAAAAGATTTTATTTACCCAAGAAGATCTGAAAATATTGTCATTCTGAACAAACGGAAAAGTCATCCTCTACATATATATATTTGATCAGGAAGTAAAATCAATGTTAATAATTAGGATTCAAAGTATTTAAAAAAAAATAAAAAGGATTAGGCCCAGTGGATTTCCCACTGCACTACCGTAAATCTGCCAGTAAAAGAAAATTATCCTTAGTAAGAAATATAGTGACTTGCTTGAAGAAATATAGTTTCTTTGACTTTAATTCTGGTGGAGAATTAACGCCACAGCTGACACATCATTACCATCTCGTCAAGTTAGTTATTCAGTTGTATGTGAAGTGTAAAAAAATCTGATACCAAGATACTCACAGCCAGAAGAAGGATGAAAGTATTCATCGTGGAGTGTGTTGATGATGATGGGCAGCAAGGAAGACAGAGAACCAAGGGTCCTTGCTATGGTTTATATACCATGCTGCTACACGGGATGCCACACACCCCCTTCCTGTTCATCTGGATTACTTACTGACGAAAATGATGAGAAGGCACAAGTAGAGCAGTTTTGAGGCGATGTTTCGCTCAGTGTAGTGCTTTATCTTGCCATGGATTGATCAAACTCTTCACAGGCGAAACGTTATTAATAATACTAAAGCTAGATCCGAAACGTCTCCCTTCTTCGCTTCCTGTTTCTGTATCGTGTTCTTGCACAACTGTCACTGCTCTGTAACAAGCTGACGTGTGTAGCGTTAAAAAACATTTATTTTTTATTAGCTATGCACTGTTTCATATTCCCCAAAAAACATTTTTTTTGGCTGTACTGTTTTGCATTAACAAAGAAGAAATTCTCTCTACTCAGTCTAGGAATTTACAGATTTATTCTCGTAAAATATTCACGTGAATTTCGGATTTGAAAACAAAAATGGAAAAATGGAAGAGACGGAAAATGTTCCTCTGGTGTCAGGAGAAAAAAAAAAATCACCCACTATGAAAAAAAAGCCAATCATTCTCACTTCCAAAACAACTAAAGAATTTATAATTATTAGGAATTCGTTATTTATACCGAAATTTTTATTTTTTTAATACAACATACAGGTGCATAAAATATTTTGAAAATTTATATATATATATATATATATATATATATATATATATATATATATATATATATATATTATATATATATATATATATTTTCTCCTAATATTGGGTGTCTTCATGCTGGTGGAGGGCTTTTAATCCAAGAAACTGGAGCTAATCTCACTTTCCTTGTGTCAAACGTTATCTCCTTTCATCCTCCAGGTACTGTATAGCCCCTGAGTGTTAAGAGCTTCCTTATAATAACAATAATTTTCTCTTTGTTTTTTTCTCTCTCTCTCTTTACACAGGGTTTGACAAGGTTAGGTTTAGGATCTCTAGCTTTATTGACAAGGTAAGAGTCTCTCTCTCTCTCTCTCTCTCTCTCTCTCTCTCTCTCTCTCTCTCTCTCTCTCTCTCTCTCTCTCTCTCTCAAGTTAGTGGCACCTGAGATGCTGTATATACTAAGAACTTTGAAACTATGGTATATTTTTTGGTATAACGATTTAAAATTAAATTAACACAGTCAGGATCATTGCTATGACCCAATTGCTGTATGACCCTGTGGGTTTAGCGCTCAGTTTTGATTATAATGATTACTGTGACCCAATCATGAGTTTCTGTGGAGAAGCCTTTAGCAGATATGTAATTAGTGAATTATTATTATTATTATTATTGTTATTATCATTAATTATTTTTGTGATCCTTCCGTGTCTTAAAAATTGTGAATCAGCACATTGATAGCACAAGAGCTAGAGCTTTAACTTGCTGCTGCTGCTCCCATGCGGGATCCTTAAAAAAATGATAATTCGTAATTGGGTCGCAGTTGTGGCCTTTTCTAACATAAATAACAAAAACACAAAATACCATGATTGGGACAATACGCAAATAACCCGCACATTGGAGAAAGAAACTTACGACGACGTTTCGGTCCCACCTGGACGACTTAATGATCCGATCTGGACCGAAACGTCGTCATAAGTTTCATTCTCTTATGTCCTTTTTATGTATTCTCTATCATTTTCACTAAACAGTTTCTGGTTGATGTGTAATTGTGACCCTTCTACCATGGTGGTCAGTGTTTTAGGTTAATAATCTTAGCATTGGGGCGAAACGTGTCCTATAATAAATGTCCTGAACCGTACATAAGTATCTTGTCCCACACCTTGTCGGTATAACCATACCATTCTTCAGTCTAAGGTTTCTTGAACCAGAGGTTCGAGTCCTGTTCAGAATTGCTTACATTTTCTCGTTGTTCATTTCTAAACACGTGAATTTTTCTTTTTTTTTTTTGGGTGGTCACCTTACCATGGTGAGAGAAGACCAATGTGGTAAAAAGAATATATATATATATATATATATATATATATATATATATATATATATATATATATATATATATATACATACATACGGAAGGAGGGTCGAGTTCTCACTATTCCTTGAGCTTACTTATTTGAGTTTAGCATTTGACGTAAAGCGTAAATATTTATATATTATCAGCATATGAGTGGAGAAACCCCAAGATAATCTTAGCTGTCAGTCTCATAACATCCGGATCTGGAAACGTTTCTGCGTTCTTTTTTCTTTTCTGCCTGGAATAAAACTTTGTTTAGGGACGTTTTGCCCGCAGTAAGGGGTGGCTTCAAGTATATTTAAGGGTTTTCGCCCTCAGCTATCCATTTCTGTTTCGGTAAAACGTTTGTGCCGTTGTTTGTTAGGTTTAGGACTAGGGATTAATGAAAACGTTGGGCATTTTTCTTTACGCTAGTTACCCCTGTTCACCTAGCAGTATTTTCCGGCATATAAGGCGCTTCTTTTTCCCCACAAAAAGACTTGGTAAATCACCCAGCTCTTTATATGCGCAAGGTCAGGGTCAAGGGTAGACTCTGGGTTACGCTTTCGCCTAAAGTAAGAGGGTAATTAGCCCTTAAATGTGATTACTCGTTTACCGTTACGATACTTCTGTCATGCGCCTTATATGCCGGAAAATACGGTAGGTCCCTAGTCACGACTGTTGTGGGTCGCATCTCAGAAATAATGTTAGGGTACCTTGGGTAAGGTCAGGTATCGCACTGAGGTTAAATAACAGCTTTTAACCCGTAAAATCAGATGTTAAATTATTTTAAGAAAATTGTTGCACAGAATAACAGTTTTGATGCCAAGTTCGGCACGTAAAGAAAAGTGAAGTGCCACGGGAAGTTTCTCAAAATACTGACCCTTCCAACAAAGCACAAAGTACAGCCAGAGAGTATAAAAAGAAAGCACCAGGGACAAACATCCGGCCTCAAGAGTGAAGCCGGAGTTGGAAGCGTCCTAATGCGTCGCTGGGAAAGGTCAGACCATGAGATCCAAGACCTCTGTCTCTTCGACTGTGCGATGGCAGGTCTTGTGACCTTCACCATGAAGATAAAACAGGATGTGTGTGTGTGTGTGTGTGTGTGTGTGTGTGTGTGTGTGTGTGTTTTCACCCAGCTGTACTCTACACTTCGTGTATGTGAGGGATAAAGATTTGGCTTTTGATCAAGCCTACGCAGTAACTGCCTGGTTGATCAGACCGTGATCCACCATGAGGCCTGGCCACAGACCGGGCCGCGGGGGCGTTGACCCCCGGAACTCTCTCCAGGTAAACTCCAGGTAAACGATTTTTTTTTTTTTGATCGGCATTGCTGATAAACAGTCTTTTACCTCATCGTATCTGCTCTTGAAGCCGTGCATTAAATGTGATCCCCCGCAATTCGTCTTTAATTTGATCACTTTAAGTTTTCTAATATCCATATATTGTGATAACCTGTTCCAAAAGCAGATAATTCAAAAAGTCAGTGATCGAATTTCAACGGGATTTATGCATAACGTTTACAAACTAAAACAGTCGAAGTTACAGGTGAATTAAAAAATCTACTCAACAAAGCCTCATTTCTGCAATCCAGAGAGTAAATACTGAACCTTAACAACACAAGTTCATCTCAGGGAAAGAGGGTCTTATGTTCTCATGAATTTTCTCATTTTCAATGTGTCAGTAGAAATAAAATCTTTGCAATTCGCCCGGTTGTCTCAGGAATTGTTTCTTATCCTTTACTACGAGGCTATATATGTACTCGCTTAATTGTACTCGCCTAATTGTACCCACTGATCGCTACTAGGTCCTCTCTCTCTCTCTCTCTCTCTCTCTCTCTCTCTCTTCTCTCTCTCTCTCTCTCTCTCTCTCTCTCTCTCTGCTCCCTGAGCTTCGTCATACCTTTGTATGTGTGTGTGTGTGTGTGTGTGTGTGTGTTAGTTAGTTACCCATTTGGTCCTAGGCACATGTCGATTAGACACTAGGCCTGTTGGGTATGTGCATGCGTGTGTATGTGTGTGGGGTGTGTGCTGTGTGTGGGGTGTGTGCTGGGTGTGTGCTGTGTTGGGGGTGTGTGCTGGGGTGTGGGGTGTGTGTCTGTGAGTGGGGTGTGTGCTGTGAGTGGGGTGTGTGCTGTGAGTGGGGTGTGTGCTGTGAGTGGGGGTGTGTGCTGTGAGTGGGGTGTGTGCTGTGAGTGGGGTGTGTGCTGTGAGTGGGGTGTGTGCTGTGAGTGGGGTGTGTGCTGTGAGTGGGGTGTGTGTTGTGAGTGGGGTGGTGTGGTTGTGTGGTGTCTGTGTTGTGTGTGGGGTGTGTGCTGTTAGTGGGTGTGTGCTGTGAGTGGGGTGTGTGTTGTGAGTGGGGTGTGTTGTGAGTGGGGTGTGTGTTGTGAGTGGGGTGTGTGTTTGTGAGTGGGGTGTGTGTTGTGAGTGGGGTGTGTGTTGTGAGTGGGGTGTGTGCTGTGAGTGGGGTGTGTGTTGTGAGTGGGGTGTGTGCTGTGAGTGGGGTGTGTGCTGTGAGTGGGGTGTGTGCTGTGAGTGGGGTGTGTGCTGTGAGTGGGGTGTGTGCTGTGAGTGGGGTGTGTGCTGTGAGTGGGGTGTGTGCTGTGAGTGGGGTGTGTGCTGTGAGTGGGGTGTGTGCTGTGAGTGGGGTGTGTGTGTGTGAGTGGGGTGTGTGTTGTGAGTGGGGTGTGTGTTGTGAGTGGGGTGTGTGCTGTGAGTGGGGTGTGTACTGTGAGTGGGGTGTGTGCTGTGAGTGGGGTGTGTGTGCTGTGAGTGGGGTGTGTGCTGTGAGTGGGGTGTGTGCTGTGAGTGGGGTGTGTGCTGTGAGTGGGGTGTGTGCTGTGAGTGGGGTGTTTGCTGTGAGTGGGGTGTTTGCTGTGAGTGGGGTGTGTGTTGTGAGTGGGGTGTGTGCTGTGAGTGGGGTGTGTGCTGTGAGTGGGGTGTGTGTGCTGTGAGTGGGGTGTGTGCTGTGAGTGGGGTGTGTGCTGTGAGTGGGGTGTGTGCTGTGAGTGGGGTGTGTGCTGTGAGTGGGGGTGTGTGCTGTGAGTGGGGTGTTTTGCTGTGAGTGGGGTGTGTGCTGTGAGTGGGGTGTTTGCTGTGAGTGGGGTGTTTGCTGTGAGTGGGGTGTGTGCTGTGAGTGGGGTGTTTGCTGTGAGTGGGGTGTGTGCTGTGAGTGGGGGTGTGTGCTGTGAGTGGGGTGTGTGCTGTGAGTGGGGGTGTGTGCTGTGAGTGGGCGTGTGTGCTGTGAGTGGGGTGTGTGCTGTGAGTGGGGTGTGTACTGTGAGTGGGGTGTGTGCTGTGAGTGGGGTGTGTGCTGTGAGTGGGGTGTTTGCTGTGAGTGGGGTGTGTGCTGTGAGTGGGGTGTTTGCTGTGAGTGGGGTGTTTGCTGTGAGTGGGGTGTGTGCTGTGAGTGGGGTGTGTTGCTGTGAGTGGGGTGTGTTGTGTTGTGTGTGTTGTGTGTGTTGTGTTGTGTGTGTTGTGTTGTGTGTGTTGTGTTGTGTGTTGTTGTGTGGGGTGTGTTGTGTGTGTTGTGTTGTGTGTGGGGTGTGTTGTATGTGTGTGTGTGCAACTTGCGATTTTGGCTTAAATAGCAACGCTCTTCTTGCCGAATAAGGCAAGCGAAAATTTGTAAATGCAACAATTTCGCGAAAATCATTCCGAATCTAATGAAAAAAAATATATACATGTATATATATTTCATTGTGTTTGTTTATTATTAAATTATTGTAAACTTATCTAAACTATATTTAGTTAGATTATGATAATTTTAATTTCTTGTTATAATAAGAAAGTTTTCTCAGGTTCTTTTGGTACAAAATCATTTATTTTTATATCAACATAAATGCAAAATATGTCGTGCCGAATATGTAAAACTGGTCAATTAGCAAGAACTCATTTAAAATTAAATCCTTTCTGAGATTTTCTCTTATATGTTTAAAGATATATTTTTTTCATTAATGTTAACATAAAAATTTTAATTTTGCACCAAAAGAATCTTAGAAAACTTACCTAACCTTATTATAACAAGAGTAATTTATTTTATCCTAACCCAACTGAATAATTTTAAATACGTTTACAATAATTTAATACTAAACAAACACAATGAAATATATTTTTTTCGTTAGGTTCAGAATGATTTTGGGGAAATTATTGCATACACAAATTTTCACTTGTCCTATATGGCAAGATAAGCGTTGCTATTTAAGCCAAGATCGCAAGTTCTGCCTATTCGGCACGACATATATACATATATAATTTTTTTTTATTTATTTATTTCGTGCATATGTGCAATACACTTGTCATTCCCAAGGCGCTGTATGATTCCTAAGGATTTAGATCTTCACTTATTAATAACCCAGGGATGGGACAGGATTCTAACCCATGGTTAACCAGCCCTACAAGCCTTCATTTTTTTTTTTATTATATTAATTTTCTTTTATATTCTGTGTCTAACTCAGGGAAAAACGCATTAATACGTATTATCGCTCCACCATGCACCTTTTAGTAGATCAAGATTCTTAGAGAGAGAGAGAGAGAGAGAGTTAATTGATACTTTTCCCAAGTGATCTATATAAATAACTAAGAACTGATTACCTATAAAGTCATTTTTTTATGATCACTACAAAAAAATTACGTCATAAACACACTAAGTCCTATTTTCCGAGCAATTTTCTGTAAAGTTATAATGGGATTATTTTGGTCTCAAACTTGGTCTGAACACGAGCAAAACAATTAACTCACTGACGAAGTCTGGCAAAAATATATTCTAGCTGCGAGGAGTTTTAATTGAAAGGAAAGTGGAGAGTTGAACTGAGGTTAAAAGATTTAACGTCTCGCTTATTTACCTCCCGAGAGATAGTCACTGTGTTCACTAACGTCTCGCTTATTTACCTCCCGAGAGGTAGACACTGTGTTCACTAACCTCTCGCTTATTTACCTCCCGAGAGGTAGACACTGTGTTCACTAACAGCGAACCTTGCTAGGTAAGGAAACTTGCCTAGGACACAGATTATGGATGAAGATTTTCAGATGAAGGCTCTGAGATGTTATTTGTGTTCTCATTTCTATTGTATCTTTGTTAATGTATTTTGTTTATAAATAAAGTTTACATAGGCAGAAGAAAATATTCAAACACACCGGGGAGAATCTCGAGTTTTCCCGGAAAAAAGAACTAAACCATACCACGGGTGGGGTTAGAACCTGCGATCAGAGAGTCTGATCGCGGGTTCTAACCCCACCCGTGGTATGGTTTGTTTGCAATCGTCTCATTACGATTTCTTGAGTCATGTTTTCCCTGAAGTAAGTTTATTCTTTTCTCTGATGACGAGGGTCCTCAGACAAGTTCCAGAGGTGGTACATCCCTATATTATATATATATATATATATATATATATATATATATATATATATATATATATATATATATATATATGCAATAAGATCACAGTAAACAGGTGATTTTAGAATATGCAAAACAACCACTGTGAAAGACTAGAGAAATTCCAAGCACTTTCGTGACTACTCACATTATCAAGGAACAATGAAAGTAGAGCATCAAAGGAAGGTATATATAAGGGTCTAACCCACACCTCACTATCAGATCCCACAACAAAGAAAACACCTGATGCACGACTCATAAGAAAGGGAACACTGCAGCAGGCCCGCAGGCCCAACTAGACAGGTCCTTCACATAACCCACCAACAAACTATTCTACCCAAGAAATAAGAATTTTAAAAATTATTATTTGTCCAATGTATTATTAAATTTTTCCCAAATTCTGTTAATTATAAATGGATCTAATTTATATAAACCAAAGGAAATATTCATATTATTGTCAGAACTGCTTTTTATGAAACAAGATTCAATTATATTCCTGTCGACCATGGACTTGCTTGATACAACTTTCTCAACTTTTTGAAAATCAATTGGATGGTTAAAATCTCTTACATGAATAAATAGAGCTTTGGAATCTTGTCCAGTTCTAATGCTATATTTATGTTCTTTTAATCTTAGTTCGAGATTTTTACCAGTTTGACCGTAATAAACTTAATCGCAAATTTTACAAGGAATCTTATAGACACATCCATCAACTTTTTGGGGGGAATTCTTTTCAAAATTTTTTTTTTACTGTATCAAGGTTTTTGAATACAACTTTATTTTTTAAAAAGTTTTAAGAAGATAAGGCTATCAACCAATTTTTCATGGTGGGGGAGAACCAACTTTTTTTTTTGGGGGTTGAATAAGGCGGGTTGCCCCTTTTTGGATTGAAAAAAGTATTTTTTTAGCAACTTTAAAAAAATTCATAAATTACGTTTCTTGGGTATTTCAAATCATTTATTTCATAAATTTTGGTATTTCCTCACTTGAACTCTGGACTACAAATTCGTAAATTCAAAAACATTGAGAGAAAACAGACAGTTTAATCTTCTTGATGCGAAGAATTATAGTGGAATAGGAACGTTATTTGTGGGTTTTCTGAAAATTTTTAATTTGAATTCTTTTTATTACCCTTAATAATTAAAACATCTAGAAAAAAAAATTGAGTTTTTTTTTTTCAAACTCAACAGTAAAGTTTATAAAAAGGGGTAAGCTATTTAATTTGCCAAGGAAATGGTGTATATCTACTTTTTTGGGGCTAAGACACAAAATATCATCAACAACTAACCATTTAGCTCTATTGGGGGAGGTTGTGTTAAGCAACCTTGTTTCAAAAAATTCAGAAAGGGTTTCAAGAACAGGTAAAAGGGGAAATTTCCCATTGCCTACCAAAACTTCTGGTTTTAAAAACTTAATTTTAAATACAAATTTTGCATCAAAAATGAAAAGTTTAAAATTAATTTAATGATAGTAGGAACTGGCAATGGTAAATCAAAATTTAACGAGTTCTTCAGTAAAAAATTTAAATAATCATCAACCGGGAAACTTTCGTAAACAAGGAAATAACATCAAAACTAACCATTTTAAAAATCATTTTAAGTCAGTCAGGGCTTAATTTATCAACTAAATTTTGTTTTTAAAACTAAAGTTGAAAATTTTGCCAACAATAGGACTCAAAATATCAACAAGCCTTTGGGGATAATTTATATGAAACGATCCTGTGGAAGCTAAAATTGGTCTGACTGGGATTCCCGGGTTTGGGGTTTTTTTATTGCCCAAACATGTAAGGTAAAGATGGATTAGTGGAAGTAAATTGTTTGACTTAATTCATCTTTGCCTTTCAGTAAATTTTTTTATTGTTGATTGAAATTGCTTTTTTAAACGGTTTTGGGGGTTTTTTTCAATTTTTGAATAGTTTCAGTATCATCTAAAGATTTTCATTTTTTGTTGGTAATCTTTTTATTTTATAATTCTTTTTGCAATAGTAATTATGAAAGTAAATGATTCCAACAAAAAATGAATAATTTTTTGGGATGAACTGAAACCTATTCTAAATTTAAAAAAAAGTCCCCTAAAAACCCGTTTAACAGCAATTTAAATTTAAACAATAAAACTTCTACTTCTACCCAGCATGTATATTCCATCCTATTGTCTATCTAGCGATGGATCCCAAAACCCGGGGAAGCAGCCCGGGGAAAGGGAAGGTGGCAATCTAGGAGAGGCAAGTGTCGGTCATGCTTACAGCTTCTTTGTCTAACTTAATGGTTTCCCCCCGCAAACCGGTATTTGCCCTGGTTCGGGATGTCCCCTGTGGAAAGTAGATCCAACCACCTCAGCACCTGAACCCTCTCCAAAGATTTATCTCATCGACAATCTTTTGGAAGAATTTAAAAGCAACAGGAAAACCAGGACATCACACAATTCCCAACGCAGCCCGTCCACACCAGCTGGAAACTTACAGACCCCTGAAAAAAGTAAACGATGGTTCCACTATTTTAAAATGTTTTCCACCAACCATCAAGGCATGGCCAACTTGCTATTTTTTGGGCAATGTCTTTTGCTGTGCCGGAAAAGAAGGGGAAAGAGGCTAGCCTCAATGATAATTAAATCCTTAAGAGATTTTCCAGGTTGATAACCTCATTCCCCTTCCCCCCTAAAAAAAAAAAAGGAGGGGCAAAGAAACCCCACTCACTTAGACATGTCCAATTGGAAGAAAAATTGAAGAGGGCAACACAGGGGGGGCAATCAGAATTATTACCTTAAAGATCGTTGCCCCCGGGGGATGCGACAGGGCTGAAGAAATTGGGAAAAAAGCACTCTCCCAGGGAAACCGGGAACCAACATTTTCCCAACACCTCTGTCCCCATATGGAACCATTGTTGTGGAAGACTCAGACTTTTACAAAGCAAAATGTCTTTCCCCTTTGGGCTTGTGGGGGTTACTGGAATAAGGCCACAGCATTTAAAAGGAAATGGTTAATCCATTTTTTGGGGAAATTGCGAACACTGCTTTCAGAATCAAAAGGTTCGTCAAAAATTTCCTTGGGTGGTCTGATTCCTGTAAAATTGCCCTTTTTTTTTTTGGTGCAAACTTTGTGCACTTAAAAGAAGGATGGAGGAATTGGGCCCAGTTGCAGTACGCAACACGTTCCCCGCCTCTATCCAAAGCTGCTGTCCAAAGTATTTGCACAGGCAGCCATGATGTAAAAACCAAACCAGTTTGGGTTTTTGGGGTTTTAAAAGAAGTGAAGCAGCGGTTCATGCAAAAAAGGGCGTTATCAAAAACCCTCCCTGAGGAAAATGCAGTGGTAAAATTAGTTTCAAAATGCGTTCAATCTCCTGAAAAGAACGGGGTATTGCAGCGTACAAAACATTTCCCTGGTCTCTTCCCCTTTGTTTCGGGGGGTATAGCAAGGAATCAATGCTTCTCTTTGGAGAGCATGAATCACATCATCGGAGGGTTCAACAAGGGATCCTCTTGCACCTTTCCTTCTGTTTTGCGTTAGGGAAAAATCACAGCAGACACCAGGGGGCAAAAATTTGGGTTTCCCTAATGATGGCACCTGCAGGTACAAAGGAGTCCCCCCTTTACATGCCTTACACAGGTAATGCCCGGGGGGGACAGGAAAGGGTCTCGTCCTGAATCCATCCAAATTGAAAAAATTCAGTCAGTCAAAAGTGATAAATGCAGTGAGATCAAAACTACCAGGAAACAGCAGTCATTGCCCCCCAAAAAGTGTCTTGCTAGGGGCACCTTGGGAAGCAAAGCCTTGACACAATTCTCAAGAAGAAATTGGGAAAAAGGGGAAGGAGAATGGAACAACGAATGGGGAATCTGGCACCCACATGCCTTGTACCTTCTCACAAAGTGCTTTAGTCTGCCCAGGTTAACATATTTCTAAAATGTGCACCTTCATATGTAACCCTATCTGCACGAAAATTACAGTATTTTGAGGCGATTTTTTGAAAGTACTTAACCTTACTCTAGAAAAGGGGGAGTGGAACCAAAATACACTTCCCCGTCAGACTAGGAGGCATTGGTGTCCCCAAGCTCACAGATTGCACTCCTGCTTTTTTTTCCCGGGGTATTGCATCCCAAAAGCTTGTAAACAGCGATTCTCCCTGAACATCTTAGGGCAAGATTGGAGCCAGGACCAAAAAATTCATTGACGGGAGCAATGTCTGGGATAACAACGGGGTCAGAAACCAGACCTTCCCCCCCAAAACTACAACCCAAACGCACTGGGATGGCCAAAAGTGGAAAATATAGCCTAAAAAATGCTTCAGTGTGTGCAGGGAAGGATAGAGCCCGCCTGCGGCGTGAGAGCCCCCAAGCTGGGGACTTTCTGTTTGGGTGTTCCCCCAAATCCAGCCTTGGCACCGTCTCGACCCCCAGACCATCCGCATCGGTGTGCCCTTCGACTTTCCGCCCCCATTCTGTGAACACAGGTGTTTTGTGGCAGTGAAGCAACAGCCCATTTGGGGGACCATGGGGTTTGTGTGCCTAAAACCGGGGAAAGATTGCAAAACATGAGGAGGTTAATAAAATTATCAGAGGAGCTCAAATAGCTGGGTGCCCAGCAGTAAGGAAGCCAAACCCCCAAATATGCAGATCTGAGGCAGCCAGAAGCGTCCAGTGGTATTTACCCTTCAAAGCCTGGACAATGGGAAGCGGTGGGTGGGGAAATATCATGTGCATCTACCTTGGGGGATACCTTTCCCAAAACACCGGGAGGAAGGAGGGGCGCTGCCAGCTTTAGGGAAATCCCAAAAAACTAGAAAATATGGAGAACTTGCCCCCTTTTAGTTTGTTCCCTAGGCTCAAGACCCTTGGTCATGGGGGAAAAAGTGCACTAAATTCCTTAAGAGCTGGGGAAAAAGATCCCCTCAGGGTAATAGGGTTTTCCCGGACAGCTGTTTTTGTTCCAGCGGCTAGGTGCGGCTGTTCAAAGGGGGAATGCCTGCGTATTTTGGGGACAGCCCCAGCTTGAGGACTGGATGAGATTTTCGCCTTTTAATCGGGGTACACACGTAACAACGTACCGTATATGCCCCCTTTATATCAACAATGTATCTCTTTAAAACTTCTGTACCTATTTTGAATAAAATTTTTATGAAGTATTTGATTTATTTAAAAAATTTGTGTAAAAAAAATATATTATATAAAATATATATTAAAAATTATATATAATATATATATATTATATATATAATATATATTAAATTTTTATATATATTATAACCCAAAAGTGGGGTAATAAGTTTTGCTTTCGCTTCTCGACATCATTTGGGTTTCTTTATTTTTCACGATAAACTTGAACTTTATAATTTTTTGGGACTTACTAGGTAAAATTTCCAAAAAAAATTTTATTTTAAAAACTGTATAACGAAATGTTTTTGACGAAAAGCAAGAGGAAAAATTTTCAACATTGGGGGGTGATGACACTACTGTTAGTTGTATCGAGTTACGATTTATTTTATTTTTTTTCTTCTGGTTGCGACATATCCTCGAACACGTTTGTAGTAAGGCAGTATAGCGAGATAATACTGAAACGTGTTTATACTCAAAAGGGATATTGTCGTGTTTATACGCCGTGGTTCTTTTTTGTATTATATAAATTATAATTAATAAATATATAATTATATATTATTTTATATACACTTTTGGGGTTTACCTGGAGAGAGTTCCAGGGGTCACGCCCCCCGCGGCCCGGTCTGTGACCCGGCCTCTGGTGGACGGCCTGATCAACCAGGTGTTGCTGCTGGGTGCACGCAAAACCAACGTACGAGCCACAGCCGGTGAGTAGGAACTGACTTTAGGTTCTTGTCCATGCCACTTGAAGAGCGGGGTCTGTTGGTATCCCCCTTATGTGTGCTGGGAGGCGTTGAAAAAGTCTCGGGGCCCCCCGACACTTATTTTTGGTCTCTTAAGGCAGTGAGCCCCGCTTTTCATTGGGGGGTGTTGCTCGTCTGCCAAGTCTTTTGACGTCGACACAGTGATCTTATGATGCATGTCATTTGTTCTCGCAAAGATTATTTTAAAAACCCAATTACGACGGGCCTGTTGAAAAAGTAAGTTTGTCATGTTACACAAATACATTTACCAGATTAAACATACACATCAGCATGTGTGTAAAATACCTAGGATACTCCAAAAAAAGTAGGGGCAAAGTACTTATTTCCATTTAAGTAGATTTTCACTGGGATATACTGGGTCCCCCCCAAATACGTGAAAAGTTCTTTAAGTACGTAACAGCTCTTATTTATTAAAATTAGGAAATAATTGGGGCCTAACCCTCTAAAAAAAAATTGTGTTTTAAAAATTGAAAAAAAATCTTTGCAACCAAATTCAGTTAGTTTCCTTTTAAAGCGGAGACAGAAAACTTTTCTTCGTTAATTAAAGAAAACGAAAATTTTTTTTTTTTATGATTATGTATAGCAATTTTCACATGCAAAATTTTCGTTTTTTCCCCAAGGGTTTTGATTTTGGATAACCTAAGTATCCAACTTTGTGGTTTATTTCTTTGGGGTTTTTTAGGTCCTCCCCAAGGTGTGCTTCAAAAGTCTTCTTCACCCCGGTACCTATTTTTCGCCCAAAGGGCCCCAATGGAAAAAAGTCACTTCGTCTGACTTTTCTTTGAGTTTCCCCGGTAATTTACACTACGTTACAATGTGTGACAATTGTTTTTACTTAAAATTTGTAACTGTATTTATGTGTATGTGTACCTAAAAACTTAGTTCTTTTTTGCTAGGTGAACAGGTCAATTTGTGTAAGGGGACTCCCAGAAACCCCCTTAAAATAATAATAATAATTTATTTCTACAGGAAAAAGAAAAAAAAGGTTTTCGGGCCCATAACTGACCTCGCGACATATTATTAAAATGGGGAAACCACTTGTTATGCAGAGCTTTTCCCCCAAAAATTTAGGTCATTTTTTTCCCGGGGGATGCGCCCCACCCCGGTTTGTCAAACCCCCAAAGGTACCCTTTTTTAATTGATGGGCGAACATGAAAAAAACCCGGGGTAAGGAAACATGTCCAATGTTTTCCCCCCCTTGCCGGGAACCCGAACCCGGCCCCTGGTATTTGTAAATTTTAAAGGCTTTTGCCTCCAGGCCGAAAGATTTAAACAATAATTTTATCTAGGTATAGGTGCATTTTTTTTGTTCGTTTGTTCGTTGTGTTTGCTTTTTTTGGTTTTAAAATTTTTTTTTTCTTTGGCTATGAGCACTGACTGATCTCCGTGGAAAAATTTAAAATTTTTTTTTTGGTGGACCGGTAAGCCAATGGGAAGGCTTCGGTTCAGGATGCCCAAAAAGCCCAGCTTTGGGGCTTTGGGTTCATCCTGACTGTCAGGAAACACTTGCTGGTAACCTACCAGTCGAGTGCTCCTTAAATGTTAAAAGCTATTTGCTGTTTGGTGCAGTTGGATTCGCAAGTTCCAGTCGACGACTGATCTCTTTTTGGGTTTTGGGCTGGCGGGTTTTCATCCGGGAGGGTTTTGCCAAACCCCCTTCATATTTTGCCGTTTCGTCTTTAAAAAAAAAGCCGATGACAAAATTTGGGGAAAGACTGGCATTCTTCGGGGGTCCCCCAAAACTGGGACTGCGGGGGGCCCTCTGTTCTCGTTTCCCAAACAGTTTGCCCTAGCAATTGTTCGGGGTGAAATGGTTTTTGTGCTACTCTGGGGTTTAAACCCTTTAGAAGGGAGGGGCCCTGTAGGGGCATGTTTTGTTTTTAGCAATGGATTTTTGTGGTCAGCACTAAAACTGGGTTGTAAAGGGCCCCTCCTTGTTTTGAATGATTTTGAAAAGGACTCCCCCGGCACCTACTCCTGCCCACAGACTTTCAGGTATAGGAGACATCAAAGGGGGCCCCTTTCCCAAAGGGTTACTAGGTTTCCCCCTTAAAAAAAGTTGGCAAACTATTTCATCTCGTGGGGGGTTCGACAGACGCTTCCTATTTTCTATATTCCACGGGGTGGTACTGCCCTGCGGGGCAGGGAGGCGAAAAGTCTCAAAGGGTTTAAATTTAACGTCACCTTATGTGAGCAAATGTTTTAAAGGGGTTTTTGTGGGGCGATTCTGCGGCCGCTAGACATTAAAAAAAACAATTTCCGTACTGGGAAAAATACATTTAAAAAATCGTAATAAAGTTTGGGAGAATTACCGACAATATGTAAAGGGAAAAGGACAAAAAGTGCAACTTTAAAGGGACATTTATTTTGGCAACGTTTCGCTCTCCAGGAGCTTTATCAAGCCCTTACAAACAAAACATTGGGCACAGAGGGTTTTATAACACGAAATGGTACCTCGTAGTATTCAAAACCCCACTCTGGGCCTTTAAAAACCCTTTGTGTCCATGTATTGTTTTTAATTTGGGTTGATTTAAACTCCTGGGGGGAGCAAACGTTGCCCCAAAAAAAATGTCACATTAGTTTTTTTCCCTTGGGGTCCTTTTTCTTTACATATAAAACTCGCCTTTGGAAAGAGGAAATTCCCCCCTCTTCTATGTGCGAGTTAATTTGTGTAGTCTAAAACAAATTTAAAGGGTTTTCTCTCATTTTTCTGGGGGGAGCAAGAGGGGAAAACGGGTCGGCGGACAATGATCTTTTTCCCCATGATACCTCCACCAAATTTCCCAAAAAACTGTATGGCCCGTCAGGTCCCCTTCCTCGGCCGGGTTCTTACCTGCTGCAAATTTTTTTACCCCCAGGGGAAAAAAAACACTGCATTTCCCTACCCTTAAAAGCTGTTTTTGGGCCCTCACGTCCTTTTAAAAAACAGTATTTTATTATAATAAAATTTTTTGCAAAATTTTAAAAAATTTTAGAAAAAACAGTAAAAGTTTGTCATGAAATCAGTCCCAAAAAAAAAATTAAAAATAAATTGCAGTTTGATTTACTTAAAATGCGCATTGTTTTGGAAAATGTTAAATTTACCCTTTTAATTTGGGTAAAAGTATTTTTTTTTTGATTGACTGTTTTAAAAAACCCAAAGTAGATAAAAAAACAGTGGTATTTGTTAAAAAATTTGTTTTTTAACCCGGGGTCTAATTTCTTGAATGTTTTTTTGCTTTTCCCGCACAAAACGCAGGCCTGACAGTAGTTGCACCCTTTGGCCCCAAAATTTACAGTGATTTTTAAAAGCTAGGGGGGGTGCAAACTCCCAGAGGGTTTACCTGTAGACCAGCCGACCGCCTGGCGTTTGTGTCATACAAGAGGGATGCGATTTGATTGCTTGTCCCACAAGCATGTTGCTGCTTTTCCGTAATAGAATGATGGAATAGCCGGTGTGACTCTCCCTCTAAGTCACTGGACTTCGGGCTATCAAAACATTGGGGCCCAGTCCCTGGACCCATTATGTACCTCTGTAATATTTTGACTGCCGCCCACAGGATGGGTATGAGGTGCATAATAAACATATTAAACTAATTAAACTCTTAGATTAGAAGTAATTTAATAGTGTAGATATGAATTTTCTTCTCTAACAGTATGTGGAAGAAATAAAAAAAAATGCATCATTGCTATTACAAAAATACACCAGAGGTATTTCTGTTGTTTTTCACTGTGATTTATATTAATTTTAGTAATACGTATATATGGTGAGGTTTTTTCCCTCATTTCTTCACCCACCACTATTTTCCCTTCATTTCTGCCCAGTTAACATCATCCATCAACAGTTCCCCACCGCCTATCCCCACAAACCCTTAAATTCTTCCTTTCCCTTTCACCCATTTCCCCTCCCGTTTCCTCCAGCCCTTCCATGTTCCCCACCAGTTTTTTCCCTTTACTCCCCGTTCCCTCCATGCCTCACCTGCTCCCTCCATGATTCATCCGTTCCCTAAATGCCTCACCTGTTCCCTCCATGCCTTAAACCTTTCCCTCCATGCCTCACCTGCTCCCTCCATGATTCATCCGTTCCCTCAATGCCTCACCTGTTCCCTCCATGCCTCACCTGTTCCCCCATGCCTCACCTGTTCCCTCCATGCCTACCTGTTCCCTCCATGCCTCACCTGTTCCCTCCATGCCTCACCTTTCCCTCCATGCCTCACCCGCTTCCTCCATGCTTCACACTTCTCTAACTTTCAATCAACATTTCTGCTGACAACGTTCTCACGCTGGCAGGCAATACTCAAGCAGGTATAAAAAAAAACATTGTGTGACTCTACCGCTGTAATTAGTGACTATAAAACAAAAAGCTGGACATAGTACTGGACATTATTGAACAAATCTGTGTAGCTCACTTGCTGTTGCTGCTCCTGTTGCTGTTGCGCTGCTGTTGCTGTTTGCTTGTTGTTGCTGTTGTTACTTGCACTGTGTGGGGGAAACGTTTCCTTATTAAGGATTCCCATATGTTGCTTTAGTGTCTGCTTTTTTGTTTTTTGATGCTGTTTGTTGTTGATGCTGTTTTTTGTTGATGCTGTTGTTGATGCTGTTTGTTACTGATGCTGTTTGTTGTTGATGCTGTTTGTTGCTGATGCTGTTGATGCTGTTTTTTTTGCTGATGTTTGTTTGTTTTGATGCGTTTGTTGTTGATGCTGTTTGTTGTTGATGCTGTTTTTTGTTGATGCTGTTGTTGATGCTGTTTGGTTACTGATGCGTTGTTAATGCTGTTTGTTGCGGGATGCTGTTTGTTGTTGATGCGTTGTTGATGCTGTTGTTGATGGTGTTTTGTTGTTGATGCTGTTGTTGATGCTGTTTTTTGATGCTGTTGTTGATGCTGTTGTTGATGCTGTTTGTTGTTGATGCTGTTTGTTTTTGATGCTTTTTGTTTGTTGATGCTGTTTGTTTTTTGTGCTGTTTGTTGTTGATGCTGTTGTTGTTTGCTGTTTGTTGTTGATGCTGTTTGTTGTTGATGCTGTTTGTTGTTGAGCTGTTTGTTTTGATGCTGTTTGTTGATCTGTTGTTGAAGCTGTTTTTACTGATGTTTGTTACTGATGTTTGTTACTGATGCTGTTTGTTTTTTGAGCTGTTTGTTGCTGATGCTGTTTTGTTATTGATGCTGTTGTTGCTGTTGATGCTGTTTTTTTGTTGATGCTGTTTGTTGTTGAGCTGTTTGTTGTTGATGCTGTTGCTGATGCTGTTTGTTACTGATGCTGTTTGTTGTTGATGCTCTTTGTTGCTGATGCTGTTGTGATGCTTTTTGTTGTGCTGTTTTGATGCTGTTGTTGATGCTGTTTGTTGTTGATGCTGTTTGTTGTTGATGCTGTTTGTTGCTGATGCTGTTTGTTGTTGATGCTGTTTGTTGTTGCTGTTGTTGATGCTGTTGTTGATGCTGTTTATTGTTGATGCTGTTTGTTGTTGATGCTGTTTGTTTTGATGCTGTTGTTGATGCTGTTTGTTGTTGTTTGCTGTTGTTTGATGCTGTTTGTTGTTGATGCTGTTTGTTTTTGATGCTGTTTGTTGTTAAATGCTAACACCCAGGTGTCCATTTAACTGATGAGGTGAACATAGACAACCGGTGTAAAGAAACACGCACAGTGATTCTACCCTCGCCGGGAATCGAACCCGGACACTCGCCGTGTGAAGCCAGAGTTTAAGCCACCAGGCCCATGGTTCTATATACTTAAATGCATTCTTTCTTCATAAAATCGTATGAAAAGCTGAAGAATGAATATAGAGCGAAAATACTACTGCATATGGGACACCAAAGTAAGTTTATTCGGGTGTACACAAAACAATTACATAGATTAAATAATTATAAATAGCACCATGTGTAGAGAACCTGTTTTTAACCCAAAAAAGTCAGTGATTTGCTTGTTTTTTCTATTGGGGTTCTTTTAATACCTTATTTTTAATACTATGAGGAGATAATAACCTATTCAACAGAAAAGGGAGATATACTAGGAATAAGGTAAAAAGATTTATTTACAATTACATGTGTGTTACCTAAAAAAATAATCATTCTCCTCCCTTTTTCGCTACATTCATTGGGTACCTTTGGTTCTCTTTTTGAACTGTTCATGCTATGACTGGCTTTGACATGTCCCGGGTAGTCTTTTTCCATTCCTTTTTTGGGCTGTACAATAAAATGTGTTTTTGACGCCTGGCCACTGACTGTGGCTACTACAAAATTTTGCTCTCTCCCCCTAATAGGTTTAAAGCTCCCCCATGATTATAATAATAATAATTATCCCCCCTAGTACTATGATTGCTTTGACATAATTGGCAGCAAGATATTCTGGACCCTGTTCATAACAATTTTAAAACTTGATTTAACTTCAAATTTTTTACTCTGTCTTCAACATTCAGCATATCCAGGTGTTGTAATTCATCCTGGCCTTATCTGACATTTTTTTGTAGGGCTATCCTAGGTAATTTACACTATATAAGATAGTTGTACTTGTGTGTACCTGTGACTTAATAAACTTAATTGAACTGTATATATCATTGCTTAGTTAATCTTAAGTTAATTTCAACTTGCCCATAATGCTCGCATACAAGGGGCTTTTGGTATGTACACCCAGTCACTATATTTCTTTGTACAACTATGTATCAGGTCCAAATAAATAAATAAATAAATGAATAAAAATAAATGCTGTTTGTTGCTGATGCTGTTTGTTGCTGATGCTGTTGTTGCTGTTGTTGATGCTGTTGTTGATGCTGTTTTTTGCTGATGCTGTTGTTGCTGTTGTTGTGCTGTTGTTGATGCTGTTTGTTGCCCGATGCTGTTTTTGCTGATGCTGTTGTTGCTGTTGTTGATGCTGTTGTTGATGCTGTTTGTTGCTGATGCTATTTGTTGCTGATGCCTGTTTGTTGCTGTTGTTGATGCTGTTTGTTGTTGATGCTGCTGTTGATGCTGTTTGTTGCTGATGCTGTTTTGTTGCTGATGCTGTTTGTTGTGATGCTGTTGTTGCTGATGCTGTTTGTTGCTGATGCTGTTTGTTGTTGATGCTGTTTGCTGCTGATGTTTGTTGTTGATGCTGTTTGTTGCTGATGCTGTTTGTTGTTTTATGCTGTTTGTTGTTGATGCTGTTTGTTTTTGATGCTGTTTTTTTGTTGATGCGGTTTGTTGTGATGCTGTTTTGTTTGTTTTAATGCTGTTTGTTTTTGATGCTGTTGTTTTTTGATGGTTTGTTGTTGATGCTGTTTTTGTTGATGCTGTTTGTTGTTGATGCTGTTTGTTGTTGATGCTGTTTGTTGTTGATGCTGTTTGTTGTTGATGCTGTTTTTGTTGGTGCTGTTTGTTGTTGGTCTGTTGTTGTTGCGTTTTTTGTTGTTTTGATGCTGTTTGTTGTTGATGCTGTTTGTTGTTGATGCTGTTTTTGTTGATGCTGTTTGTTGTTGATGTGTTTGTGTTTTTGCTGTTTGTTGTTTATGTGTTTGTTGTTGTTGCTGTTTTTTGTTGTTGAGCTGTTTGTTGTTGGTGCTGTTTGTTGTTTGCTGTTTGTTGTGCTGTTTGTTGTTGCAGTTTGTTGTTGATGCTGTTTGTTGTTTTTTGCTGTTTGTTGTGATGTTTTTGTTTGGGTTTATGCTGTTTTTTGGTGCTGTTTTGTTGTTGTGTTTGTTGCTGATGTGTTTGTTGTTGGCTGTTTGTGCTTTTTGTTGTTTCTGTTTGTTGTTGAAGCTGTTTGTTGTTTGATGCTGTTTGTTGTTTTATGTGTTTTGATGCTGTTTGTTTTTTGATGCTGTTGTTGTGTTGTTGTTGATTTCTGTTTGTTGCTGTGTGTTGTTGTTGCTGTTTTTGATGCTGTTGTTGATGCTGTTTGTTGTTTATGCTGTTGCTGATGCTGTTTTGTTGTTGATGCTGTTTGTTGCTGTTGTTTGTTGTTTCTGTTTGTTGTTGATGCTGTTTGTTGTTGATGCTGTTTGTTTGATGCTGTTTGTTGTGATGCTGTTTGTTGTTGATCTTGTTTGATGCTGTTGTTTATGCTGTTTGTTGTTTATGCTGTTGGTTTCTGATGCTGTTTGTTGTTTATGCTGTTTTTTTGGGTGCTGTTTGTTGTGATGCTGTTTTGTTGCTGATGCCTGTTTTGTTTGATGTTGTTTGTTGCTGATGCTGTTTGTTGCTGATGCCTTTTTGTTGTTGATGATGCTGTTTGTTTGCTGAGCCTGTTTTTGCTGGATGTTGTTTGTTGCTGATGCTGTTGTTGTTGGTTGTTTTTTTGCTGTTTGTTGCTGATGCTTTTGTTGCTGATGCTGTTTGTTGTTGATGCTGTTTGTTTTGATCTGTTTGTTGTTGATGCTGTTTTGTTGTTTATGCTGTTGTTGATGCTGTTTGTTGTGATGCTTTTTTTGTGATGCAGTTTGGGTTTTTGATGTTTTTTGTTGCTGATGCTGTTTGTTTGTGATGCTTTGTTTTATGCTGTTTGTTGTTGATGCTGTTTGTTTTGTGAATGGGGTGTTGCTGATGCTGTTTGTTTTTGTTTGTTTGTTGTTTATGCTGTTTGTTGTTGATGCTGTTGTTGTTGATGCTGTTTGTTTTTTGATGCGTTTGTTGGGTGCTGTTTGTTGTTTTATGCTGTTTGTTGTTGATGCTGTTTGTTGTTGATGCTGTTTGTTGTTGTGTGTTGTTGATGCTGTTTGTTGTTGATGCTTTTGTTGTTGATGCTTTTGTTTTATGCTGTTGTTGATGCTGTTTTGTTTTGTTTTTTGTTGATGCTGTTTGTTGTTGATGCGTTTTTTGTTTTTTGTTGTTGATGCTGTTTGTTTGTTGATGTTTAAGTGTTGATGCTGTTGTTGATGCTTTTGTTGTTGTTTGATGTTGTTGTTGTGGCTGTTGTTGTTGATGCTGTTTGTTGTTGATGCTGTTTTTTTGTGATGCTGTTTGTTGTGATGCTGTTGTTGTTTATGCTGTTTGTTGTTGATGCTGTTTGTTGTTGATGCTGTTTGTTGTGTGGTTTGTTGTGATGCTGTTTTTGTTGATGCTGTTTTTTGTTGATGCTTTTGTTGTTGATGCTGTTTGTTGTTGATGCTGTTTTGTTGTTGTTTGTTTTTTGGTGCTGTTTGTTGTTGATGCTGTTTTTTGTTAGTTTGTTGTTGATGCTGTTTGTTGTTGATGCTGTTTTTGTTGATGCTGGGTTTTTTGTTGATGCTGTTTGTTGTTGATGCTGTTTGTTGCTGATGCTGTTTGTTGTTGATGCTGTTTGTTGTTGATGCTGTTTGTTGCTGATGCTGTTTGTTGCTGATGCTGTTTTTTTGTTTATGCTGTTTGTTGTTGATGCTGTTTGTTGTTGATGCTGTTTTTTGGTGCTGTTTGTTGTGATGCTGTTTTTTGTTGATGCTGTTTGTTGTTTATGCTGTTTGTTGTTGATGCTGTTGTTGATGCTGTTTGTTGTTGATGTGTTTGTTGTTGATGCTGTTGTTGTGCTGTTTGTTGTTGGATGCTGTTTGTTGTTGTTTCGTTGTTTGTTGTTATGCTGTTTGTTTTGATGCTGTTGTTTGTGGGTTGTTTTTGATGTTTTGTTGTGTCAGGGTTTTTTGCTGATGGTTTGTTGTTTAGGTTTGTTGGTGAGGTTTTGTTGTAGGTTTGGTTAGGTTTGGTTGTTGTTGGTTTGGGTTGTTGACGGGTTTTTTGGGTGGTTGTTGGTGCTTTTTTTAAAACGTTTTCCCTGGTTGAGGCCCGGTTTGGTTGGCTGGGGTTGAACGTTGTTTGAGCTTTTGTTGGGGATTAATGTGGTGTTGAGTGTGTTTGAAAATGCGTTTGGGGATGACTGTTTTTTCTGAGTTTTGTTTGGGGAAGTCTGTGTTTGAATTGCTGTATAGGAAAGCCCTGTTGTTTGTTTGTTAGTACCGGGGGGAAAGGGTAGTCGGGAAAAATAGGTTTGGTTAAGTATAGGTTTGTAGGGGAAAAGGTAGGTTTGTAGGTAGGTTGGGTTAGGGCGGTTAGTGTTGGGTTGGTTTAGGTTGGGTTTGGGGTTGTTTAGGGTTTTATTTAAGGCGTATTTTAAACCCCAGCAAGGCTTTAAAAATAATCCATGTCTACTGATTATTTTAGCGGAAAAATATTTTAACTCGAAAATTGATAACGGTGATGAATGATCAGGTAAAAAATTTGAGTTTAGTCTTGAAGCCCCTATAAGCATAAAGGTGTGGGGGTAACCCAGGAACGGTGGGGCTCTATCCCGGGAAAAGTTTTAGGTCCTTAAACCGCCTAAAAGTAAAAATTTGAAACCGGGGGGAAAGCCCCCTAGGCATTTGTTCAAAAATGTAGTTCCCGTTTAAAGAATATTAGATAATGCTGGTACCTTATTAGTACCGTGGGAAAATATTTCAGTGGCGGAGTCAACAAGTCAAGATTGTGTGTGTGTGTGTGTGTGTGTGTGTGTGTGTGTGTGTGTGTGTGTGTGTGTGTGTATGTGTATGTGTATGTGAGGCTCACATGTCTCAACACAGCTAATGGCTTTACACTCTAAATTCCTCGCTGCTACTTGTAATTTCCCTTTTAACGCCAGGAAATTATTTTAACTCAGGAATGTCGATACACAGAGTGTCATAGAAGTCTGTACTCGTAGAGTAAAACACAGATTTGAGACTTTATTGCTCAAATTGTAAGCCATATACAGCTATAAAGGCTTTGTTTGGGTTAGTAACCTAGGAAAGCCGAGTAGTGTGGCTTATATCCACTGGGAATGTGAGATCCTTTCCCAAAATACAGCCTAAAATAAAAATTTGACCGGGATACGCCCCATACTAAGACTTTTTCAGTTTCAAAATGATAATTCTCTGTATTAAAGAAATATTAGATATATAGGCATTGTGTTGTTACCTTATTCTTTTAGTTAAACATTGGGAACAAATATGTTTCCCTGACACATTCTATCACTATGAATGGGACTCGTACAAGGTATTGAAATCTGTCAGCCTGACCTGGGAGACTTCGACAAGGCAATGAGGATATTGTGAAATATTCCAGTAAGGGTTTTTCAGAATAACAGACTGACTCTTAGGTATCTGTTTACTGCTAAGTAATAAGGGGAACAGATGTTGCGTTGCTCATACTCTCCTTGCTTCAGAATGAACCCTGGTTCTATCACCGAGTTAGGCACAAGTGTTGTGAATGTTCAGAGTTTGTTAGTTTAATATGTTTATTATGCACCCCATACCCATCCTGTGGGCGGTAGTCAAAAGATTACAGAGGTACATAATTGGTCCAGGGACTGGACTCCAAAGTTTTGATAGCTGAGCAAGTTACAGAGGTAATGAACTCACAATTTACAAAGGTAATGAACTCACAATTTACAAAGGTAATGAACTCACAATTTACAAAGGTAATGAACTCCAGGTAAGTCTGGTCACAATCATGACAAGTTACAAAGGTATTTACAGATTACAGAGGTACGTAATGGGTCCAGGGACTGGGCCCCCAAAGTTTTGATAGCTGAACTAGGTACAAAGGTAATGAGCTCACAAGTTACAAAGGTAATGAATTCTGTAGAATGGTTACTTACGTTTATACTTTGGCTACAATCATGAACAAATTATAGAGTAATGAGCAATTCACACTTCCACACCCGGTCACAACTGTAATGAGTTATTGGTGCAAATATTGATTATTGAGTCACACACACCACACACACACACACACACACACACACACACACACACACACACACACACACACACACACACACACACACACACACACACACACACACACACTTTAGTTTAATATCTTTATGCACCCCATACCCATCCTGTGGGCGGTAGTCAAAAGATTACAAAGGTACATAATGGGTCCAGTGACTGGACCCCAAAGTTATGATAGCTGAACTAGTTACAAAGGTAATGAACTCCAGGTAGATCTGGTCACTAATCATGGCAAGTTACAGAGGTAATGAATCAGCTTCACTCCTATACATGGTTACAGTCATGAACAAATTACAAAGTAATGAACCACTGATACGTCCACACCTGGTCACAATTGTAATGAGTTATAAAATACAAATATTAAGTGGATCATACACCCACACTAGCGCGCGCGCGCACATACACACACGAGGGCGCACGCACGGACATGTGCACACGAGCGTACAAATATATGCATACACACAAGGACGCACACCCACACACACACACCCACACACACACACACCAACACCACACACACACACACCTCACACACACCCACACACACACCCTCACACACACCCACACACACACACCCACACACACACACACACACACCCACACACCCACACACGCGCACACACACCCACACACGCACACACACACACCCCACACACACACGCACACACACACACACACCCTCACACACACCCGCACCACACCCTCACACACACCCACACACACACGCACGCACACACACACACACACACACACACACACACACACACACACACACACACACACCCCCCACACACCACACCACACACACACACACACACACACCCCAAAACACACACACACACATGCACACATGCACACATGTGGTAAATGCTTTATTTACAGCTAGCAAAGTCAGGGTATTTCTCCAGAATGGTCTGCAATATACCACTGTGGATAAAATACTTAGCCATTTCTTGAACACTTCTGAGTGAGTTGTTTCTAAATTCATTAATTTTATCACACTCACAGTACATAATGACGCAAGGTGTGACAATAATCCATCTGGCAAAAGTTTACATTTCGTTTGGTCTACATCTGGTGGTGGTGATTTAACCTGCCAAAGATACTTGAACCCAGCCGGAGCCGGGCAGTAGTGACATCCAAGAGTCTGCTTATTTTGTTGGATGCACCAAAAGACATGTGGCTCCTCCTGCATGATGGAATGATGATAGATGGACTGACTTGTGTCAATCTCCCTAAGTCTTAAGTCAATAAAGTTCATTTGAAGTTCTTTTCGTATTATTGTTCTCAAACTGCTAAATGACAACCCAAGATTGTAATCTACCCCCTCTTTGAAAGCATACAGCTTAGCCAATTTATCAGTTCTATCATGCATCTGAAGACCAATGTGAGATGGAATCCACAGCATGTGCACTCTGACTCCACTGTCCACAATCTTACCATATCTATGTCTGGTTCTGACACAAGCATGCCACAATTTATACTTAATGAGTTGAGAGCATTTATGGATGACAGAGAATCAGTTACAATTAAAGTGTCAACCTTAGATACATGGACACATTTGAGTGCAAGGAGTATGGCAAACAGTTCTGTTTGAAGGGTAGAGGCCCAGTTATTGATGCGTGCTCCAATTTCTTTATGAGAGCCATCACTCTGTGTGACAACAGCAGCACTACCAGCTGCACCAGTGGACTGGTGAACAGAACCATCGACGTAAATAATTTGTGAAAGATTGTTCTGTGTGACTAAGTTATCAATACAGCTTAAGGCATCATGTTTGGCTTCAAGACGAAGCTTTGGTTGTGATTTAAGAAGAGTTTTGGGGGGAAATGGAGGAATGGTAGTTTGGAATGGGGTAATATCCCATGGAGCAGGGAAATGTCTCTGTTGTCCAACTTGATATAGATCATGTAGCTGGTTCATGCGGAGGTCGGTTCCAGTTTTTTCGATCCATCTGGAAGGATGTTTCACCAGTGCTGAGGAAAGTTTGGAGGGCTTCTGTGCAGGGGTTTGAATGGGCTAGCCTAAGCATATTGACCCCAATAAGGATATTTCTTTCAGTAACACGATCTCTAATGCTTGGAATATTAAGTTCTTTCCGCATATTTAAAATTTTGGCAGTACGAGGGCATCCTAGGATGATCCTCATTGCTTCGTTTTGCAGTTTTTCCAGCCCTCCAAGCTTCCAGTCAGACACGAGTGCAAGTAGTGGCGCTGCATAATCAACCAATGATCTAATATAAGCAAGATACATCATTTTCACAATTTTAACATTAGCACCATACCTGGGATGAAAACCTGCCACAACTCTAAGTGCTCTCAGCCTTTCTTTGTATTGGCGACAAAGTCTCGTTACAACAGGTCCAAGTAGTGGAACCTCAAAGCCTAGATACCTGTATCTGCTTACATATTCTAGAAGAGACCCATCATGCAACTGGATCTGACGAACTGTGCCTCTCTGCCGAGGAGGACGCCTGTTGAGTATCTTTATTTTATCCCCTGAGATTATTAACCCCAGGTCCTGACACGAGGCTAAAACATGATTAAGAATGTTTTGGGTGTTGGAGAATCCGGTAGTGTGAATCATTATGTCATCAGCAAAACTAACCATATAATGATGGGGCTGGCTAGGCATGGCATTAAGTAGGGCATTAATCAAAATGTTGAAAAGGGTGGGACTAAGCACACCAGCAATTTGTCTATTAATCCACGAGTTCTATCTGACTTAGGTGTTTCTCGAAAAATTATCATTTTTCTCCCTCACTATTTTCTGCGAAAACACGTAAGAACTTTAGCTCCACATTCTTTGTTGATACATTTAAAGCGAGAACAGAAATGCTCTAACTTCAAGAATATTTCGTCTATATTCCCTTTAAGTAGAGACTTAAAGCCCCGCTGAACAACAACTAGGAGACGCGGTTCATTGAGCGACCGGGTCAGTTTATGCATATCACTGAAGGTAGACGGATGGTCGCAATGTCGCTTCCGAGAGTGTGGTTGCTGGTAGTGGTGTTAGTAAGGCTGGTTAGCAGCACAACCTGGTACCCAGCTAATATATCCACCTCAAACCTTGGCTATCCTCAAGCCATCTCTTACAACCTCCCTAGTGAAGCCAGCTGCGCTATGCTTGCTGACGAGGAAGAGGGGTGTTTGATGTACACTTACAAAGATGGAATATGTGCCATGTATAAAGTGCCTATCAGAGGCTATATGGATCAGTCTTCCGAGGGAAGCACTACAGCCTGCAAAACCAGACTACCAAAAGGTCAGATAGTCTACGTCTCTCCAGATTATTTAATATAAGATAAATAGTGTGCAGGTGCCTTTCACACAGCACACACAATATAAAGAATTGGACACATGTAAAACATCTGGGTATCTTTATTGGACACATATACAACTTCTGGGTGTCTTTATTTGTAGACGTTTCGCTCTTCAGAGGCTTTATCAGTACAAGTCAAACTACGGTGCTCATCACCAGCTCCAAGACTGAGGGACTCATTACCTCGTCTTTTGAATATAGTTCTACATTCTTCACATTATGTCCTTGTATTGATAAAGCCACTGGTTGGCGAAACGTCTACAGTTAAAGATAAACAGATGCTGCACATGTGTCTAATACTTCATCTTGCCGTTATTGTATAAGTTTCTTGTACAACGCAGACATTTCCAAAAGTCTGGATTTTCCTTAGGCAGAAATGAGCATTGAAATAAATTGGGGTAGACAAACAGCTCTTAGCCTGTAAATGAGCTGAAGTAAGATAACTCTTAGCCAGTAAATGAGCTGAAGTAAGATAACTCTTAGCCAGTAAATGAGCTGAGGTAAGGAAATTCTTAGCCCGTCAATGAACAGAGCTAGGCTAGCAGCTCTCACCCTGTAAATTGAGCTTTGATTTGCAAATTAATCAACTCCTTATGTTCTTCCCGTAGGCTGCCTACCTCCCCTGGTGTACGTGTACAAAGTGGGTTGTGTGTACCTCCATCTGACACCCATGGACTGGACCCAGGCTAGGTCCTATTGCTTCACGATGGCAGCTGATCTTGCAGCTCCCATTACCTTCCAGGCAATGCAGAAGTACCTCAGTCTACACAACAATACCAGTGAGTGTTTTTGTTGCTTGTAACCCTTAACATTAGCGTCCTTGTGGCCTGGTAGCAAAAAGTTCTCGCTTCACATGGTGAGGTGTCCGGGTTCGATTCCCGGCAAGGGTGAAAACATTGGGCGTGTTTTCTTACACCGGTTGTTCATGTTCACCTATCAGTAATAATAGGTACTTGGGTGTTAGTCGACTGGTGCGGGACGCAACCCGGGACAAAACTGACCTAATTTGCTCGAAATGCTCTGCATAACAAGCGGCATCAATCACATCTGCTAGAAAAATGGCAGGATGGATAATGAGAGCCTTCAAAACCTGGCCAAAGCAGCATGAGTTCGAGTCCTTGGCTAGTGGAGTGTTGTTATTGATCAATACCACTCGTTCGTGGTCACAGTAATATAAAATACTGCTCGTTGAACTAATACACCAAACAGGGACTAGAATGAAATTACCTGGAGACGTGGAGTTTACCTGGAGAGAGCTCCGAGGGGTCAACGCCCCCGCGGCCCTGTCTGAGACCAGGGCCTCCTGTGGATCAGAGCCTGATCAACCAGGCTGTTGCTGCTGGCTGCACGCAAACCAACATACGAGCCACAGCCGGCTGATCCGAACTGACTTTAGGTGCTTGTCCAGTGCCATGCTTGAAGACTGCCAGGGGTCTGTTGGTAATCCGCCTTATGTGTGCTGGGAGGCAGTTGAACAGTCTCGGGCCCCTGACACTTATTGTATGGTCTCTTAACGTGCTAGTGACACCCCTGCTTTTCATTGGGGGGATGGTGCATCGTCTGCCAAGTCTTTTGCTTTCGTAATGAGTGATTTCGTGTGCAAGTTCGGTACTAGTCCCTCTAGGATTTTCCAGGTGTTATAATCATGTATCTCTCCCTCCTGCGTTCCAGGGAATACAGGTTTAGGAACCTCAAGCGCTCCCAATAATTGAGGTGTTTTATCTCCGTTATGCGCGCCGTGAAAGTTCTCTGTACATTTTCTAGGTCGGCAATTTCACCTGCCTTGAAAGGTGCTGTTAGTGTGCAGCAATATTCCAGCCTAGATAGAACAAGTGACCTGAAGAGTGTCATCATGGGCTTGGCATCCCTAGTTTTGAAGGTTCTCATTATCCATCCTGTCATTTTTCTAGCAGATGCGATTGATACAATGTTATGGTCCTTGAAGGTGAGATCCTCCGACATGATCACTCCCAGGTCTTTGACGTTGGTGTTTCGCTCTATTTTGTGGCCAGAATTTGTTTTGTACTCTGTTGACGATTTAATTTCCTCGTGTTTGCCATATCTGAGTAATTGAAATTTCTCATCGTTAAACTTCATATTGTTTTCTGCAGCCCACTGAAAGAATTGGTTGATGTCCGCCTGGAGCCTTGCAGTGTCTGCAATGGAAGACACTGTCATGCAGATTCGGGTGACATCTGCAAAGGAAGACACGGTGCTGTGGCTGACATCCTTGTCTATGTCAGATATGAGGATGAGGAACAAGATAGGAGCAAGTACTGTGCCTTGTGGAACAGAGCTTTTCACCGTAGCTGCCTCGGACTTTACTCTGTTGACTACTACTCTCTGTGTTCTGTTAGTGAGGAAATTATAGATCCATCGACCGACTTTTCCCGTTATTCCTTTAGCACGTATTTTGTGCGCTATTACGCCATGGTCACACTTGTCGAAGGCTTTTGCAAAGTCTGTATATATTACATCTGCATTCTTTTTGTCTTCTAGTGCATCTAGGACCTTGTCGTAGTGATCCAATAGTTGAGACAGACAGGAGCGACCTGTTCTAAACCCATGTTGCCCTGGGTTGTGTAATTGATGGGTTTCTAGATGGGTGGTGATCTTGCTTCTTAGGACCCTTTCAAAGATTTTTATGATATGGGATGTTAGTGCTATCGGTCTGTAGTTCTTTGCTGTTGCTTTAATGCCCCCTTTGTGGAGTGGGGCTATGTGTTGTTTTTAGTAACTGTGGGACGACCCCCGTGTCCATGCTCCCTCTCCATAGGATGGTAAAAGCTCGTGATAGGGGCTTCTTGCAGTTCTTGATGAACACGGAGTTCCATGAGTCTGGCCCTGGGGCAGAGTGCATGGGCATGTCATTTATCGCCTGTTCGAAGTCATTTGGCGTCAGGTTAACATCAGACAGGCTTGTGTTAACCAAATTCTGTGGCTCTCTCATAAAAAATTCATTTTGATCTTCGACTCTCATTCTGGTTAGCGGCTTGCTAAAAACTGAGTCATATTGGGATATGAGTAGCTCATTCATTTCCTTGCTGTCATCTGTGTAGGACCCATCTTGTTTAAGTAGGGCCCAATACTGGACGTTGTTCTCGACTTTGATTTGGCATAGGAGAAGAAATACTTTGGGTATCTTTCGATTTCATTTATGGCTTTTAGTTCTTCCCGCGATTTCTGACTCCTATAAGATTCCTTTAGCTTAAGTTCGATGCTTGCTATTTCTCTGACCAGTGTCTCCCTACGCCTTTCAGATATATTGACTTCTTTTAGCCGCTCTGTTATTCTTTTCCGTCGCCTGTAAAGGGAGCGCCTGTCCCTTTCTATTTTACATCTACTCCTCCTTTTTCTTAGAGGAATAAGCCTTGTGCATACATCGAGCGTATATAGTACACTGAAATACTTGTACATTATATATATATATATATATATATATTATATATATTATATATATTATTATATATATATATATATATATTATTGTGACCACGAACGAGCGGTATTGATCAATAACAACACTGTACTAGCCAAGGACTCGAACCCATGCCGCTTTGGCCTGCCTCATGGTGGGCGAAAATGCATGACGCCTGATCCACTGGACTATTACGATCCTTAAGACCCTCTTGTAGTCGATCGTTTTCAGATCTAATTAACCAGTAAGTTAAGACCTCTTGTAGTCGATCGTTTTCAGATCTAATTAATCAGTCAGTTAAGACCTCTTGTAGTCGATCGTTTTCAGATCTAATTAACCAGTCAGTTAAGACCCTCTTGTAGTCGATCGTTTTCAGATCTAATTAACCAGTCAGTACGACATGGTAATTCTGTTTTGATAGGCACCATGGTAAGGTGGTCAGACTCGCGGCTCCCATCATGGAAGGTAAGGTTCAGTTCTCGGCATAAGGATAGAGCCTTCAGTGTTTCACACAGTTGCAATATTATTATTATGATTATTATCATTATTATTGATCAAATTCATTCCCATTTATTATTATTTATTATTATTATTATTATTATCAAAACTAAGCGCTGAATGAACTGCGACCGAGTCGTACGCTTCCACGTAAATATAATTGCTCGTTCTGTCTTACAGATATATGGGTCGGCGTGAGATATCGTATGTGGGTGCATGGAAATCAAGGTATTTACGATGGCTGGGTTAACAAACACCGCCCCACTAGCTCCGAGATGGGTTTGTGTGGACTCCTGCAACCTTTCGATGGTGTCCACTACTTGGTTGAAAATGACTGCTACCAACCTAACATCTTCCTCTGTCAGAACTTGTATGCTTAAAATGTCTAGTGGTAATGGAGAGAAGAGGATATTATTTTTATTTATTTTTTTTAGCACCTGTCGTCTCACACTAAGATACGAAAAAAACAAAACAAAAATATAATGTTCACCATCGTTCTTTCAATAGCTGTCTAACTTGATATGCGCAGATATCATAGTTCAAGATCAACACCCCTTTGGAGTGCAGGCACTCTTCTTACCACCTCCAGGACTCAAGTCCGGCCAACCAACGCTTCAGAATCCCTTGACAACACGTCAAGTCATAAAAAAAAAACTGTCTCCACTAATTGCTGTCTAACAAGCTCACACAAACCTGCTTGATGCTCAAGCCCTTAGTACAGAAAGCCACTTTAAACCCCACCCTCGAACCCTTCCTGGAATGGCCCCTGTCCATTTTTTTCTCTCCAGATTTCACACCATCTCGATCTTGATGTCACACGACAGCTAGGGATTGGAAGGGAAGGGTATATGCAATACCTTGAATCAAGAGCCCTTCAATTTTAAGACACCTCTGTGGAAGGGTTAGGGGTAACTACAAGGTGGAGCCAGTATGGTTAATAAGACACATGTACGTCACTTGGTTATCTTTGCTGTGGAGAGACGTTCCACCGACCAGTTGCTTTATCAATCCAACATTCACTGTGGAAGACCTAAAGCAGTGGATGTGTCCATTCTATCAGTTTTGTTGAATTTAAAGTGGATGCCCGAGGATGGAGACTTGTATACTGAGAGACAAGTGAGAAACAATGTGGAGACGGCACTGTTGGGTTATTCTCTATACCAAGAATTATCCTGATGGGGAATTTTTCAACAACAATAGCGCTTGCCTAATTAATTTTATTTAGGCACATGTACACTTAACTACAATTATCACACATAGTGTAAATCACCTTGGAAAACTAAAAAAAAAATGTCAAGTGACTTATTTCTATAGTATAAATAGTAGTATAATCATGGGGAGCGCTAAACCCGTAGGATTATACAATGTGTGTGTGTGGGGGGTTATGGAAGATATTCAGGCTCAGTTTAGGGAACCAGAGCACAGATCCAATTCCTTAGATCAAGAGCCCCTCACCAGCATCAAGGAACTTCCCGTGAGGGGGGTCTACAGTAATCTATTAACCTATTAATATGACCTAGTCTCACCAGCAAGTTCTGCCCACATGTGACAGTCTCCACCTGTCTACCCCCTCACGGAAGGTTCCTTGATGTTGGCGAGGGGCTCTTGATTTAGGGAATTGGATCTGTGCCCCAGTTCCCCGAATTAAGCCTGAATGCCTTCTACTCTTGATACGTTCAGGATTGCTTTTTAGAACAGGTTGTGACAGAACCAACTAGAGGAAACAATCTGCTTGACTTGGTTCTTGCCAACAAAGATTCACTAAATAATCTTGAGGTTAATGATGAGCTTGGGGAAAGTGATCACAAATCACTTAGTTTCAATATATCATGGAATTACCCAGATAACTGCAATCAAATCTCTGTCCCAGATTTTCGCTTGGCCGACTTCATGGGACTGAAATTATTATTATTATAATCAAAAAGAAGCGCTAAGCCACAAGGACTATACAGCGCTGCAGGGCAGGAAGGAAGTGAGGGCATCAGGTGGCAAAAGGGAGATGGATGAGCAACAGGTTACGGATAACAGCGGGGCAGTGGATGGTGAAAGGGTAAAGGGCAGCAAGAGACTGAACCAGAAAGGGCTGAGGGGAGTGCGAAAAGTATCATCAGAGTTTGTGGAGTAAATCGGTCGTTGTCAAGAAGTCAATGAGAGAGTCAGGATTAAAGGAGGGTCCATCAGAAAAGAAGGGAAGGTAAAGAGAGAGTAGTAGAACGAAGACGACGTTGGAGGTAAATTCTGCGTGCTCGTTGATAGAGAGGGCAGTCTAACAGAATGTGGCTAAATCGATACTGGAACTTGACACTGCTCACAGAGAGGAACAGGGTGCCTCTCCATGAGATACCCATGAGTAAGACGAGTGTGGCCAATGCGAAGGCGGGAGAGAGTGGTCTCCCAACTTCGGCACTGATGACAAGAAGACGGCCAGTAACCTATGCTCGGTTTTAATAGAATGAAGTTTGTTACCGAGCAGAGTTGACCAACGTTGTTGCCAACGGGTGCGAAGGTGGGTAGCTATTGCAGCAAAATAGTCCAGAAATGGAACACCTCGATAGGAAATTGGTAGGTCATATACTGCTGACCGCGCAGCAGTGTCTGCCTGTTCATTGCCCTGTACGTCGACATGACCAGGGACCCAACAAAAAACAATATCTTTATGTTTGGTAGAGATACGGCGTAGCCAAAGTTGGATACGGAGAACTAGGGGATGAGATGTATCAAATTTTCGTATAGCCTGTAGAGCACTAAGGGAGTCTGAGACTACTACAAATGATGACACAGGCATAGATGCAATACGAATAAGTGCTGCAAGAATGGCATACAGTTCAGCAGTAAAAATGCTAGCTGAAGATAGTAAATGCCCTCGTACGACGCTGTCCGGAAACACTGCTGCAAATCCGACGCCGTCTGAAGACTTAGAGCCATCTGTGTACACAGCGGTGGCATGAGAATGGGAGTGGAAGTGATCAAGAAAAAGAGAGCGGGAAGCCACCGTAGGCAGTTGAGCTTTCGAGCAAGGGAGTGAGAAAGAACAGACCCGAACAGCTGGAACTTCCCAGGGGGGCAGGGAAAAGTGAGATGCTACATGAACATATAAAGGTGGTAACTGAAGGGAAGACAAGAGTGAATGTATTATTATTATTATAATCAAAAAGAAGCGCTAAGCCACAAGGGCTATACAGCTAGAGTGAATGTAGGCGAAGAGAAAAGGGACGGAGCAAACAGGGGCGGCGAACGAATAAAGAATGTCTACTAATATCGGTGACCATTCTATAAATGGAAGGATTGTGTAGATCGTGAGAGCGTACATAGTAACGAAGGCAATGGGCATCACGGCGATCAGACAAGGATGGAACATTTGCTTCTGTATAGAGGCTCTCAACAGGGGAAGAGCGAAAAGCACCAAGGCACAAACGTAAGCCTTGGTGATGGATAGAGTTAAGGCTAGAGAGAGTAGCAGGAGAGGCCGCGGAAAAATCTGGTCACCATAATCGAGTTTCGATAAAACGAGGGCTGAATGTAGGCGAAGCAGAGTTCGACGATCAGCTCCCCAGGAAAGATGAGCAAGGGTTTTAAGAAGGTTTAGCCGGCTGTGACAAGTTGCCTTCAGAGAGGTAATGTGAGGTTTCCAGGTTAACCGACGGTCAAAGAGAAGGCCTAGAAACCTGACTGTATCACGTTCGGGGATACGGGAGCCATAGAGATACAAAGGATGATCGGAGATAACAGAGCGTCTAGTGAAAGTAATTTGGTGAGTTTTGGTACTTGAAAATTTAAACCCATGTGTGGTGGCCCAAGTGGAAACACGGTCGACCGCATGCTGGAGAGAAACTGCAATAAGGTGACAGTCAGCGCCTATGGGACTGAAAAATTACTTGGGTGGGCTAAATTGGGATGTCCTGACTATGGGTCAGGTAGGTGATCTTGGTTGCCAATATGACAGTTTTTCAGAGCATAGTTCTAGCTGCCCAGACAACTTTTGTTCCGAGTAGGGAAATTAGATCTAACAAAAATGATCCCAAATGGATGAATAGATTAAAACATCTCATTGGTCAAAAGAGAGGCATATATAGGCGTATCGAAAGAGGGGATGGACAGTTAAGAAATCAATATATTCAATTAAAGAGAGAACTAAAAAAAAAGGAATAAGAAAAGCAAAATGAGATTGAGGCTAAGGTCGCAAGGGATTCAAAGACTAACCCAAAAGGGTTCTTTCAGGTATACAGAAGTAAGATTAGGGACAAGATTGGCCCACTTAAGAGTAACTCTGGTCAGATCACTGACAGTGATAAGGATATGTGTGAAATTCTAAATACCTACTTCCTCTCAGTTTTCACCCAGGAAAATACTAGCAATATTCCTGAAATAATAGATTACGTAGAACAGGATGATAATAAACTATGTACGATTGCGGTAACTAGTGACATGGTCCTCAGACAAATAGAGAAACTAAAACCTAACAAATCCCCAGGTCCTGATGAACTGTTTGCAAGGGTGTTAAACGAATGTAAAGAGGAACTTAGCATACCTTTGGCTAATCTTTTTAACATATCACTACAAACTGGCATAGTGCCTGAAAAGTGGAAAATGGCAAATGTAATACCTATTTTCAAGGCAGGTGACAGGTCCTTGGCTTCAAACTATAGACCAATAAGCCTTACCTCCATAGTGGGAAAATTTATGGAATCAATAATTGCCGAAGCAATTCGTAGCCATCTTGACAGGCACAGATTGATTAATGATTCTCAACACGGTTTTACAAAGGGACGTCCTGCCTTACGAATTTACTAACTTTTTTCACTAAGGTGTTTGAGGAGGTAGATCATGGTAATGAATATGATATTGTGTATATGGACTTCAGTAAGGCTTTCGATAGAGTTCCACACCAGAGGCTATTGAGGAAACTTAGGGCACACGGAATAGGAGAAATTTTTTCCTGGGTAGAGGCATGGCTGACAAATAGACAGCAGAGAGTTTGCATAAATGGGGAGAAATCAGAATGGGGGCACCTCACAAGCGGTGTTCCTCAGGGGTCAGTGTTGGGCCCGCTGTTGTTCAAAATTTACATAAACGACATAGATGAGGGAATAAATAGCGACATAAGCAAATTTGCTGATGACACCAAAATAAGCCGTCCAATTCATTCTATTGAGGACATTAGAGCACTCCAGGATGATTTGAATAGACTGACGCAATGGTCGGAGAAGTGGCAGATGCAGTTTAATATTGACAAATGCAAAGTTCTAAATGTTGGACAGTTAAATAACCATGCCACATATAAACTAAATAATGTAGATCTTAATACTACTGATTGCAAAAAGGATTTAGGAGTTCTGGTTAGCAGTAACCTAAAACCAAGACAACAGTGCATTAGTGTTCGCAATAAAGCTAACAGAATTCTTGGCTTCATATCTAGAAGTATAAATAATAGAAGTCCTCAGGTTGTTCTTCAACTCTATATATCCTTGGTTAGGCCTCATTCAGACTATGCTGCTCAGTTCTGGTCACCGTATTACAGAATGGATACAAATGCTCTGGAAAACGTGCAGAGGAGGATGACAAAGATGATCCCATGTATCAGAAATCTTCCCTATGAGGATAGACTGAAGGCCGTGAATCTGCGCTCTCTCGAAAGGCGTAGAATTAGGGGGGATATGATCGAGGTGTATAAATGGAAAACAGGAATAAATAAAGGGGATGTAAATAGTGTGCTGAAAATTTCCAGCCAAGACAGGACTCGCAGCAATGGTTTCAAGTTGGAAAAATTCAGATTCTGGAAGGATATAGGAAAGCACTGGTTTGGTAATAGAGTTGTGGATGAGTGGAACAAGCTCCCGAGTACAGTTATTGAGGCTAAAACGTTGTGAAGTTTTAAAAATAGGTTAGATAAATACATGAGTGGGTGGGTGTGAGTTGGACCTGACTAGCTTGTGCTGCTGGGTCTGGTACAGTGCTCCATCCTTGAGTGGGGATGACCAGACTGGGTGGGTCATTGGGATAATCCGAGGGGTGGGTCATTGGTCTAATCCGGGGGGGTACATGGACCTGCTCCGCATGGGTCAGTAGGCCTGTTGCAGTGTTCCTTCTTTATGTTCTTACGTCCCCCCCCAGGCGCTGTATAATCCTACGGGTTTAGCGCTTCCCCCTTGATTGTAATATATTAATAATCCATCTGTCTACAGTGTGTGAGCTTCTAGCAAGTGACATCCGCTTTTAATTTAATTAGGCTGATGGACTGTACACTACCGAGTATTATCTCGTCTGAAACCATCTCCAGTAATTATTCTCTGTATTAGAAATAAGTCACTTTGTCTGACTTTATTTTGGATTACCCTAGGTAATTTACACACGTTACTGTGCAAAAAACCACTGTGAAAAACAGTGAACTTCTAAGTGCTTTCATGATTTCCCACATTATCACATTTCCTTGATAATGTGAGAAATGAAAATGCTTCAAAGCTCACTATTTTTTCACAGTGGCTGTTTTGCATATTGTGATATCACCTATTTACTGTGACTTTATTGCATATGTTACTATGTATGATAATTGTACTTGTGTGGACCTGTATCTGGATACTGTACTTACTATGTGGTTCAGTGAAGAGAAATTTCAATTACTCCGATATGGAAAACTCGAGGAAATTATAACTACGTATATCGGAGTATAAAACAAATTCCAACCACACGATAGAGCGAAAAACTAATGTGAAGGTCCTGGGAGTGATAATGTCAGAGGATCTCGCTCTCAAAGATCACAACACTATCTAATGCATCTGCTAGGAAAATGATAGGATGGATAATGAGAACCTTCAAAACTAGGAATGCCAAGCCCATGATGATTCTCTTCAAATCGCTCGTTCTCGCTAGGCTATACACTAACAACCCCCTGGTGGTTAACGCTCTCGCTTCACACGGCGAGGGCCTGGGTTCGATTCCCAGCCAGAGTAGAAACATTGGGCGTGTTTCTTTCCACCTGTTGTCTATGTTCCCCATCAGTAAAATGGGTACCTGGTGTTAGTCGACTGGTGTGGGTCGCATCCAGGGACACTGACCTAATTTGCCCGAGATGCTCAGCATAACAAGTGGCTTTCTATCTAGTAGTATGTCATTGTTGTCAGCTAGGACTGTATACCATGTACATGCACTTGTAGTAAATAAAGATTATTATTATTATTTCAAAGCAGGCAAAATTGCAGACCTGGAGAATGCACAGAGAAATTTCACAGCATGCATAAATACAATATTATTATTATAATCACGGGGGAGCGCTAAACTGTAGGATTATTACAGCGCATTGGGGGGGGGGGGAAGATATTCAGGCTCAATTCAGGGAACCGAATCAGATCCAATTCCCAAGATCAAGAGCCCCTCACCAGCATCAAGGAACCCTTGAGGGGATAAGTAAATAAAGCACCTAAATTAGAGATGTTAGAAGCCTCTTGATTTGTACTCCCTGGAACACAAGTGAGATTATTATTATAATCAAAAGGAAGTGCTAAACCTACAAGGGTCATACAGCACAGAGCACAGGTGAGGAAGATACATCATAATATACACTTGAAAAATCCTAGAGGGACTAGTCCAAAATTTGCAAATGAAAATCACTTCTTACAAAAGCAAAAGACTTGGCAGGAGATGTAACGTCCCCTTAATGAAAAGCAGGGGTGCCATGAGTATGCTAAGAGACAACACAGTAAGAGTCAGGGGCCCAAGACTGTTCAGTTGCTTCCCAGCATATATAAGGGGATTACCAATAGACCTCTGGCTGTCTTCAAGAAGGCACTGGACAGGTACCTAAAGTCAGTACCTGATCAGCTGGGTTGTGGTTCGTACCTCTGTTTGCGTGCAGCCAGCAGTAACAGCCTGGTTGATCAGTCCCTGATCCACCACGAGGCCTGGTCACAGACCGGGCCAGGGGGCATCGATCCCCGAAACCCTCTACAGGTATACTCCAGGTAAAATGTCTCTACAGTAAACATACCCAAGTATGGCACATGTCTTATTAATCTACTTGCCGGTTTCTTATATTATTAAAATCATCGTTGGTGCTGGTCGAGGTAATAAGGTAGTGCTGGTGGGGGAAAATTAAGTTGAACTGAAGTTGTGGTGGAAAATGGTGATGGTTCTGCGGTAGAATGTATTGTGGCAGCAACAGTTTTTTTTTTTTTTTTTTAACACATCAGCCGTCTCCCACCGAGGCAGGGTAGTTGTACATTATGGTTAATAGGTTGACTATGTACCTCTTATCCATTATGTGGGCAGCAGTCAACATTATGGTGTTATGATTAGAGGGGTATGGTGATACAGATAGTATGTAGAGACGTATACACATCCTCTATGGCGATATGTTCCCTCAGTGTCTTGAGCAACGCATGTCTGTCTGCATAATGGTGTATGTGGTGTGAATTATGGTGGTTACTGTAGTAGTGATGGTTGTGGTGCTAGTGTTGTGATAATGTGATGATAGGGGTGAAATATTGACAGCAAATAGAAAAATATTTTATTTGGATAATTAACCAGGGGGTTAAGCCAGGAAAATAAGGCTTATTCTATTGTGATCCTTCCTCAGGATGCTGCTCTTAAGTCTCATAACATCCAGTACCCTACTCACTGGAAAGTGAATAGGAATAAGGAAATACACTCAATGCTTCCACTTGTCCCGAGATTGAACCCGAATTCCTTGGTTATCAGCGAAAGGTGCACAATATACACCTACCACTTGTGCCATGAGCCGCCAAGTGCAAGTAGAAATGGAGACGATAATATTGGCTCTTGTGGTTGCAATACAATCGCATATTATAATCAAAACTAAGCTAAACCCACAAGGGCCATACAGTGCTGCAGTTGTGACACAAGCAGCATTACTTGCTGCTAATTATTAAAGAACGTGCACTAAACTCTTGTGGGTCGCAGCACTATTCTGTAGATTATTATAATAAAAAACAAGCGCTAAGCCACAAGGGCTACACAGCGCTATTCTGCAGAACAAAAATTTTCAAGCAAGTAATTCTGTTTACCCTTGTGTGACTGTTCCGAGTCATTATTATTATAATCAAAACTAAGTGTTAAACCCACAAGGGTTGTACAACTGTTCTGGTTTACTCTTGGTTAAAAATCACTTTCCACACCTGTGTGCCTATACTATTTATGTATAAGATGTAATAATGTAAATGTTTTGAAAGACAAATCCAATGTAATGTAATAATTTAAAGCAATCTTGATTGTTAAATATATGAAGAATTGCTAAATCACCATAGAAAATTTTACTTTAAAGAGGAAAATAAAATTTCTATACATTAACTGTTAACAAAAAGTTTTTCAAGACATGTCCACATTTTTTTTTTTTTTAATTTAGCATACAGTATCTCCTCACTTAATGATGTACTAATTTACTGACTGCTCGGACTTACAACCGGTTCTCCAACCAGTATGCAAATCTGTGCATATTAGAGCTGATTTCCTCTATTCTGTTCATTACAGTATACAATACACAACTGTATAAACATTTAAAAATATAAATGGTGCAAAGGTGACATATAAAAAAATCTAAAGATGGTTGGCACAAACCCACCACCAGTACAATATGCTCCTCGCTTAACGACCAATTCGCTTACCAACCTACTCTTAGGAACAGAATAATTTATGTAATTGTTTTCATAGGGAATACCATATGTCTCTGTACTTGAGTCCTGGCAAGCCATCTCTCTCTCTCAAATAAAGAAACACAGATACTGCTAGTCTTTAATAATCGTCAAAACCTGCTTAGTCTCTTGAAGGCCGAACTTTTTAGCAATGCTAAACAAAGCCTATTGTGGAGAACATTTCATGGGGAGTGAATGCCAAACCAGCAGGGGTTATACATCACCTGGGAGGAATGGAATTTCCCAAACTACAACAATTACTGTACATACACAAATAACCCGCACATAAAAGAGAGAAGCTTACGACGACGTTTCGGTCCGACTTGGACCATTGACAAAGTCACAGTGTGACTTTGTCAATGGTCCAAGTCGGACCGAAACGTCGCCGTAAGCTTCTCTCTTATGTGCGGGTTATTTGTGTATCGTTCCAGTCACAGTATTGTGCCTTTTTGTGTTATTTAATTACTGTACATCTGATGAGAGTATATTTTGTATATGAATATAGAAATCTCCATTGTGTACACCTGTATGAATAAAACGGTACAATGATCATACTGAAGAAGGTTCAGTCTCAATCAGAATGTACGAGTACTGAGGTGTAAACATTTAAAACCGTATTTCCACTATAATGCATTCACTAATACATTATTACAACTGTACACACACATTCATTTTTTTAATGAAGACGGAGCCGTAAACCAGTAGAGGTTATATAGCACCAGGAAAATAGAAGGTATTTAAATCTGAGCCAAGCAGAGGATAAATCCAGCTCTTTGAATCAAGAGCTTTTTACTGGCATCAAGTATCCTCCACTTAGGGATATAAAATAATAACCAATAACCTATAAAGTATATATATACTATATAGTGCAGAATAACCACTGTGAAAAAATAGTGAAATTCCAAGTGCTTTCGTAATTTCTCACATTATAATGTGAGAAATCGTGAAAGCACTTGGAATTTCATTATTTTTTCACAGTGGTTATTCTGCATATTGTGATATCACCTGTTTACTGTGAACTTACTGTATATGTATTATGTATATGTATGTATTTTATATATATATATATATATATATATATATATATATATATATATATATATATATATATATATATATATAGTATATAAACATTACCTATATTATTACATATGAAAAATATAAAAATAATTCATAAAACATTACAGTGGTACCTCGAGTTACGAAATTAATTTGACCCAGAAGGCTGTTTGAGTGCGGATACTGAACGAATTTGTTCCCATGAGGAATAGTGTAAATTAGATTAGTCCGTTTCAAGGCCCCTAAAAACATACTTACAAAAGAACTGGTGGCCTGGTGGCAAAAGCTCCTGCTTCACACACGGAGGGCCCGGGTTCGATTCCCAGCGGGCAGAAACATTTCAACGCGTTTCCTTACACCTGTTGTCCTGTTCACCTAGTAGCAAATAAGTACCTGGGTGTTAGTCACATCCTGGGGGGGACAAGATTAAGGGCCCCAATGAAAATAAGTTACAGTCCTCGATGACGCACTGAATTTCTTGGGTTATCCTGGGTGGCGAACCCTCCGGTGTTAAAAACCCAAAGAAAATCTTATCTTAATTTACAAAAATACACGTACATGTATATAACTGTTTGAGTTGGGAGCTGTTTGAAACTCGAGGTACCTCTGTACAGTGGACCCCCGGTTTACGATATTATTTCATTCCAGAAGTATGTTCAGGTGCCAGTACTGACCGAATTTGTTCCCATAAGGAATATTGTGAATTAGATTAGTCCATTTCAGACCCCCAAACATACACATACAAACGCACTTACATAAATACACTTACATAATTGGTCGCATTGGGAGCTGATCGTAAACCGGGGGTCCACTGTATTTGGAATTAAAAAAAAAAATGCCATCATGGGACAAACGAAAGCCTGTTTATTATAATCACTTTTTTAAATCATGGTAGAAGAAAAAAATTAAGAATGCAATCCATACATTTATTCTAACAAAATTACAGCAATAATTTTTAAGCACCAAAATATTTTTCAAAAATAGTAGACCAAAAATATAAAATTAACATTTCATTTTCAAATCAACAACGAGGCTTAAATTATGACTTTTCAGTCTATTGTATGCTATTTCTTAATGCACAATGTTTATTTCTAAATATTATACATTAAATTACCTTACATTCAAAATTACAGATTTTAATTTTATGAATGTTGGGTAGAATTATGTGTTTTATGAATAATTCCATTTATTGATCCTAATCATTTTCTTGCATCACTCCAATACTTTTGTGTATTCTATTACATTTTTTTTTTTACCTTACTGGCCATCTTCCCCAAAGAAAAAAAAAAGAAATCAATTCACCTTCATTCATTCAAATGCTGTTTTGTTAGATGTGTACTCACCTAATTGTGGTTGCAGGGGTCGAGACTTGGCTCCTGGCCCCGCCTCTTCACTGACCACTACTGGGTCCTCCCTCTCCCTGCTCCATGAGCTTTATCATGTCTTGTTTTAAAACTATGTATGGTTCCTGCCTCCACTGCATCAAAATGCAAATGACCCACAGACCAACATTCCTGCCTTATCAGCACTACATTGCATCAACACAGTTTAAAAATCTCAAACAGCAGTATTTAGAAGCTAATTAGCATCTATTAATACATCATTATTCTTGCAGTTAAATAAGAGTGAATCAAACGGTGGGAAAAGTTTTGGTAGATTATAATTAATGTATTTGCATGAAAGCTCTAAGCCTGCATGGAACAAACAGTGCCAAAGGTTGCTGTTAAGTTGCTACTTCTTGTCAATCAACATTTCACTTTCTAAAATATACTCAATTTTTACTTCTGCACGACAGTAAGTTGTACCAACAAATTTTACGCCCTTGTGTTCAGTGTCGATGTCACCCGAGTCTGTCATCACAAAAGTTTTACAAATTTTTAACAAGACCTTATAGGTCTGATCAGGAACTAGGTGAACTGGCTTTTTAAAATGGCAAACAGCACCTTTCCAAGTCCCTTGAGCAAATTCCTCTTCAGCTGAATTGAGCACAGATACCTCACCATCTTCAACACTTGAAATACATGGAGAAGAAATCTTCATTAAAAATATTGGCTCTGATGTCTTAAAATTATCAAGCACTTGAAGGAGAAGTTCACTCCTAAAGTTAAAACTATAGTTACTACCATCTGATAAACGGGGCCTAAACAAGCAGCAAGAACTCATTATATGTTTTCGTTTCTTTGTTGAAAGAAATGAAATAAAGTCTGGTAAAACTACAGATTGTACACCTTCAATTCTTTGTAGAATAGCCACACCTTCATCATTAGTGAGAATGCCAGAAGGCAGCACATATCTCATAAATTCTTCAGATGTCATTACAAGAAATCTCACCAGAGGAAGAAATCCCTTCACTATATTACGCAGCTTGGGAATGAAAGGTTCTTCTCCACAATGATTAATGTCAGATGGTACTGCTACTTCCGTTTCTTTTTTCTTCTTTTCGCAGACTACTACTTCTGACTTGGCTTCATCATCTTGTGCCTCCTCAACATTAAGAACTTTTTTCTCAACATTTTCTATGTCACCTTTCAGCACCTCATCTTCAATGATGGTTAACTGTACTAAGCCCCTGTATTTTCAGAGTAAAAAAAATAAATTTAGAATTAAAAACATTACTGAACACAAATGTTTTTACGGCATTGAAATAATCACAGGAAAAGGGCCTAAATAAAAGAAAATTTATATATAATACAGTCTCTCCTCACTTAATGACAGAGTTCCATTCCTAAGAGTAGGTTGGTAAACGAACTGGTCGTTATGCGAGGAGCAAACGATACTAGTAGTGGGTTTGTGTTAACCGTCTTTAGATATATATATATTTTTTTTAACAAGTCGGCCGTCTCCCACTGAGACAGGGTGACCCAAAAAGAAAGAAAATCCCCAAAAAGTAAATACTTTCATCATCATTCAACACTTTCACCTCACTCACACATAATCACTGTTTTTGCAGAGGTGCTCGAAATACAACAGTTTAGAAGTATATACGTATAAAGATACACAACATATCCCTCCAAACTGCCAATATCCCAAACCCCTCCTTTAAAGTGCAGGCATTTACTTCCCATTTCCAGGACTCAAGTCCGGCTATATAAAATAACCGGTTTCCCTGAATCCCTTCACTAAATATTACCCTGCTCACACTCCAACAGCTCGTCAGGTCCCAAATATCATTCATCTCCATTCACTCCTATCTAACACACTCACGCACGCTTGCTGGAAGTCCAAGCCCCTTGCCCACAAAACCTCCTTTACCCCCTCACTCCAACCCTTTCGAGGATGACCCCTACCCTGCCTTCCTTCCCCTACAGATTTATACGCTCTCCATGTCATTCTACTTTGATCCATTCTCTCTAAATGACCAAACCACCTCAACAGCCCCTCTTCAGCCCTCTGACTAATACTTTTATTAACTCCACACCTCCTAATTTCCACACTCCGAATTTTCTGCATAATATTTACACCACACATTGCCCTTAGACAGGACATCTCCACTGCCTCCAACTGCCTCTTTAGCCCATAAATGGTCCAAACATATTACCTGGAGTTCACCTGGAGAGAGTTCTGGGGGTCAACGCCCCTGCGGCCCGGTCTGTGACCAGGCCTCCTGGTGGATCAGAGCCTGATCAACCCGGCTGTTACTGCTGGCTGCACGCAATCCAACGTACGAGCCACAGCCCGGCTGGTCAGGTACCGACTTTAGGTGCTTGTCCAGTGCCAGCTTGACGACTGTCAGGGGTCTATTGGTAATCCCCCTTATGTATGCTGGGAGGCAGTTGAACAGTCTCGGGCCCCTGACACTTATTGTATTGTCTCTTAACGTGCTAGTGACACCCCTGCTTTTCATTGGGGGGATGTTGCATCATCTGCCAAGTCTTTTGCTTTCGTTGTGAGTGATTTTCATGTGCAAGTTCGGTACTAGTCCCTCTAGGATTTTCCAGGTGTATATAATCATGTATCTCTCCCGCCTGCATTCCAGGGAATACAGGTTCAGGAACTTCAAGCGCTCCCAGTAATTGAGGTGTTTTATCTCCGTTATGTGCGCCGTGAAGGTTCTCTGTACATTTTCTAGGTCAGCAATTTCACCTGCCTTGAAAGGTGCTGTTAGTGTGCAGCAATATTCCAGCCTAGATAGAATAAGCGACCTGAAGAGTGTCATCATGGGCTTGGCATCCCTAGTTTTGAAGGTTCTCATTATCCATTCTGTCATTTTTCTAGCAGCTGCGATTGATACAATGTTATGGTCCTTGAAGGTGAGATTCTTCGACACGATCACTCCCAGGTCTTTGACGTTGGTTTTTCGCTCTATTTTTTGGCCGGAATTTGTTTTGTACTCTGATGAAGTTTTAATTTCCTCGTGTTTACCATATCTGAGTAATCGAAATTTCTCATCGTTGAACTTCATATTGTTTTCTGCAGCCCACTGAAAGATTTGGTTGATGTCTGCCTGGAGCCTTGCAGTGTCTGCAATGGAAGACACTGTCATGCAGATTTGGGTGTCATCTGCAAAGGAAGACACGGTGCTGTGGCTGCCATCCTTGTCTAAGTCAGATATGAGGATGAGAAACAAGATGGGAGCGTTTTTGCCACTAGTGCCCCAAACGTATATATACGTTTTATTTGTTATGCATTCAACATTGCCACGATAAGCGTGAGTCGCCTAGACATGAGAGAATGGGTGTGCACACTCACTTTGCACCATACTGAAATAATTGGGGATGCCGTGGTACCATATGGTCTTTTTTCCTATTAAAAAAAAAACTATTTTTTTTTTCTCGAAAAATTTGGGGCACTACGCAAGAGAACGTATATATACGTTTGGACCGTTTGCACCATTTACAACATTGTTAGTATATTTTTAAATGTTTATACAGTAATGTACTGTACATGTATATTGTAATAAAATAGAGGAAATCAGCTCTAATATACATTATACTTATGTATGCACATTGGTCAGAGAGCTGGTCATAAGGCCAAGTGGTCGGTAAATGAGTATGTTAAGTGAAGAGAGACTACAATAATAATGAAAATTTCAACATTCACTCAAAAATCAAAGCCATTCATCAGACATCATCTCACTCATAATTGATGATTTACTTCTTAGAGATTTCAACAAATACCATACAGACACTGCCTACTAATAAGACTGTTTTTCACTGTCAATACATTCATCAGAGTTCTCATTCACACACCACTTTTTCCATTTCTTTTTGAAATTTATTCAATATGATCTAACCTGCATTGTGTGTTTTCCTCGTATTGAATCAACACTGATTTTTTTATGAACACACTGGCCATTTCCTGCCGAAGCAGGGTGACAAAAAAAAAAAAAATGATCACTCAATCACTGTCTTGCCAGAGGAGCACTGACATTACAGTTCAAAAACTGATTTATAAAAATATATTAAAACATACACTAGCAATCCTTGTTAGAATTCAGTATACTGATGATGGATTTTGTAAATGAAATTTTTTATTGGTAACTTCAGAAAAGTTTGAAAGAAAATTACCCTAAATGAACTCATTGATATTAATTTACATAACTGAATCTTAAAGCTAATAATAATCATAATAAAAGAATTAGCAGTTGGTTTATTAGGTTTAAAGCCTATCAATTACACAAGAGTAAGACTGCACTTCACCTTTGCAACAGCTGTTTGATATATATCAGAACCAAATATATATCTGGTTCCTAAAATAGGCATTAAAAAAACTTTGTAAATATATACATTAAGATACACAGCTCTTGGTATATATACAGTAGGGCCCCACTTATATGGCAGGTTAGGTTACAGGCTATCGCCAGAAAACAGAAAGCCATTTTTTTCCACTAATAAAGTCATATACAGTGGACCCCCGGTTTACGATATTATTTCATTCCAGAAGTATGTTCAGGTGCCAGTACTGACCGAATTTGTTCCCATAAGGAATATTGTGAATTAGATTTGTCCATTTCAGACCCCCAAACATACACATACAAACGCACTTACATAAATACACTTACATAATTGGTCGCATTGGGAGCTGATCATAAACCGGGGGTCCACTGTACAGTGGAACCTCTACTTGCGAGTTTAATCCGTTCCATGACCTTGCTCGCAACTGGATTTGCTCGTTTGCAGAGTCAATTTTCCTCATTTAAATTAACTGAAATGCAATTAATCCATTCCAGTGGAATTCTGTGCTTCAATAATTTTGCTAATATCAACTCTATGGCTTATTTATCTATCTCACTTCATCTAGTATGACATAATAAACAATATAAATAACATAGAAACTTGATATATATACTCTAAAATGAATAAAATATGTAATTCATGTAGTGGTATGGGCGGTGTCGGTGGTGGACGAGAGTTTGTCTGGAGACCGGACAAAATACTTTTTGAATAATTTCGCTAATATCATCTATACAGCTTATTTATCTATCAAAGTTCATCTAATATGACATAATAAACAATATAAATAACAGAAACCTGATATATACTCTAGAATGAATAAAATATGTCATTACATATGTGGCGGCAGCGGGCGACAAGTGTTTGTCTGGAGACAGGACAAAATATTTCTTGAATATTTCGCTATCATCAACTCTACGGCTTATTTATCTATCACAATTCATCTAATATGACATAACAAACACTGTAAATAACATAGAAACCTGATATATACTCTAGAATGAATAAAATATGTCATTACATATGTGGCAGCGGCAGCTGATGAGTTTGTCTGGAAACAAGACAAAATATCCATTGAATATTTCGCTATCATCAACTCTGCGGCTTATTTATCTATCACAGTTCATCTAATATGAAATAATAAAAAATGTAAATAACACAGAAACCTGATATATACTCTAGAATGAATAAAATATGCCATTATGTAACAGGTGGAGGCGGCCACAACCGCTCCTTCTATGTTGTGCTAAACACCGCCATCTAGTGACGGCCTTTTGAAGCCGTCTATTATTATAATTATTATTATTATGTAGTACATTATTATTAAATATGTGTTATTTTTATACGTATTATATTATTATTCTTATTTTTTTTTTTTTTTTTTATTATCACACTGGCCGATTCCCACCAAGGCAGGGTGGCCCGAAAAAGAAAAACTTTCACCATCATTCACTCCATCACTGTCTTGCCAGAAGGGTGCTTTACACTACAGTTTTTAAACTGCAAAATTAACACCCCTCTTATTGTATTATATTATTATATGTACTATTATTATTATACATATTATTATTATTATTACAATATAAATAATTTGTAATTTTTATTCACGCAAAAAATATAAGATTTACTGTTACGCCTTATTGCAATAATTGTATAAATAATGTCAACCCATTCACAACTGCATATTGGAATGGACAGTGACATCATTTGTTTACTCTGAAACATAGCCAAAACAATCGAACACTTCTCCTGTGTTGAGCTCAATTTCAAGGTACTTTTCGTCGTGAAAGCAATCAAAATCATATCTATTTCTGTAAAATATCTTCAATTCTATCAAATGAGACCAGAAAAATGAGAATACAACCATAAAAACCTTACGAAAATAGCGCTAAGGGGTGGCTAATTGCCGAGACGTGAACTCCATTATTTATGCTTAGATTTCTTTCATTTTTGGTGTACGTTAAGAAGCATCTTTCCATCATACATTGCCCAAGTTTCAATAAGATAGTCCAACAAACAAATGAGATACAATTCCCTAGATCAAGAGCAAGAGCCCTCACCAGAGTCAAGGAACCTGCCTTGAGGTCTGCTCGCTTATAGAAATTTTGCTTGCATATGGAAACAAAAAATCGACCCATCGACTGCTCGTATTTGGAAAAACTCACACGTGGATGGGCTCACAAGTAGAGGTTCCACTGTATATGCCTAGTTCTATTACTAACTTATATTAAGCTAGTAATAGAGCTAGGCATTAAATAACACAAAAGTAAAATACATACACAGTACATTCATTACTTACCTTAAAATATTTGTAGTCTTATTAATGTAGGCAAGAGGTGAGTAGTATTTATTTGTAGGAAGTCAGGTCAGCAGAAGTTTGTGGTTACAGGAAAGTGGGTGCGGGAGGGGAGAGGAGCGAATGGTGGAATGATGATGTAAAGAGAGTAGTAAGGGAGAAAAAGTTAGCATATGAGAAGTTTTTACAAAGTAGAAGTGATGCAAGGAGGGAAGAGTATATGGAGAAAAAGAGAGAGGTTAAGAGAGTGGTGAAGCAATGTAAAAAGAGAGCAAATGAGAGAGTGGGTGAGATGTTATCAAGAAATTTTGTTGAAAATAAGAAAAAGTTTTGGAGTGAGATTAACAAGTTAAGGAAGCCTAGAGAACAAATGGATTTGTCAGTTAAAAATAGGAGAGGAGAGTTATTAAATGGAGAGTTGGAGGTATAGGGAAGATGGAGGGAATATTTTGAGGAATTGTTAAATGTTGATGAAGATAGGGAAGCTGTGTATAGGGCAAGGAGGAATATCTTGTAGGAGTGAAGAAGAGCCAGTTGTGAGTGTGGGGGAAATTCGTAAGGCAGTAGGTAAAATGAAAGGGGGTAAGGCAGCTGGGATTGATGGGATAAAAATAGAAATGTTAAAAGCAGGTGGGGATATAGTTTTGGACTGGTTGGTGCTATTATTTAATATATGTATGGAAGAGGGTAAGGTACCTGAGGATTGGCAGAGAGCATGCATAGTTCCTTTGTATAAAGGCAAAGGGGACAAAAGAGTGTGCAAAAATTATAGGGGGATAAGTCTGTTGAGTATACCTGGTAAAGTGTATGGTAGAGTTATTATTGAAAGAATTAAAAGTAAGATGGAGAAGAGGATAGCAGATGAACAAGGAGGCTTTAGGAAAGGTAGGGGGTGTGTGGACCAGGTGTTTACAGTGAAACATATAAGTGAACAGTATTTAGATAAGGCAAAAGAGGTTTTTGTGGCATTAATAGATTTGGAAAAGGCATATGACAGGGTGGATAGGGGGGCAATGTGGCAGATGTTGCAGATGTATGGTATAGGAGGTAGGTTACTGAAAGCAGTGAAGAGTTTTTACGAGGATAGTGAGGCTCAAGTTAGAGTATGTAGGAAAGAGGAAAATTATTCCCAGTAAAAGTAAGCCTTAGACAAGGATGTGTGATGTCACTGTGGTTGTTCAATATATTTATAGATGGGGTTGTAAGAGAAGTAAATGCGAGGGTCTTGGCAAGAGGTGTGGAGTTAAAAGGTAAAGAATCACACATAAAGTGGGAGTTGTCACAGTTGCTCTTTGCTGATGACACTGTGCTCTTGGAAGATTCTGAAGAGAAGTTGCAGAGGTTGGCGGATGAATTTGGTAGGGTATGTAAAAGAAGAAAATAAAAAGTAAATACAGGAAAGAGTAAGGTTATGAGGATAACAAAAAGATTAGGTGATGAAAGATTGGATATCAGATTGGAGGGAGAGAGTATGGAGTAGGTGAATGTATTCAGATATTTGGGAGTGGACGTGTCAGCGGACAGGTCTATGAAAGATGAGGTGAATCATAGAATTGATGAGGGGAAAAGAGTGAGCGGTTTCACTTAGGAATCTGTGGAGACAAGGAACTTTGTCCTTGGAAGCAAAGAAGGGAATGTATGAGAGTATAGTTTTGCCAACGCTCTTATATGGGTGTAAAGCATGGGTGATGAATGTTGCAGCGAGGAGAAGGCTGGAGGCAGTGGAGATGTCATGTCTGAGGGCAATGTGTGGTGTGAATATAATGCAGAGAATTCATAGTTAGGAAGTTAGGAGGTGCGGGATTGCCAAAACTGTTGTCCAGAGGGCTGAGGAAGGGTTGTTGAGGTGGTTCGGACATATAGAGAGAATGGAATGAAACAGAATGACCTCAAGAGTGTATCAGTCTGCAGTGGAAGGAAGGCGGGGTAGGGGTTGGCCTAGGAAAGGTTGGAGGGAGGGGGTAAAGGAGGTTTTGTGTGCGAGGGGCTTGGACTTCCAGCAAGCATGCGTGAGCGTGTTTGATAGGAGTGAATGAAGACAGATGGTTTTTAATACTTGACGTGCTGTTGGAGTGTGAGCAAGGTAACATTTATGAAGGGATTCAGGGAAACCAGCAGGCCGGACTTGAGTCCTGAAGATGGGAAGTACAGTGCCTGCACTATGAAGGAGGGGTGTTAATGTTGCAGTTTTATAAGAAACTGTAGTGCAAAGCACCCCTCTGGCAAGACAGTGATGGAGTGAATGATGGTGAAAGTTTTTCTTTTTCGGGCCACCCTGCCTTGGTGGGAATTGGCCAGTGTGTTAATAAAAAAAAATATAAATAACTATTTATTTTTTTTTTTTTATTTATTATAAATTTGTGCACACATACAGAGGTACAAAAAAATACAGATAAGAGCAGTATGCCAAAGCCACTTATACTATGCATAGCATTACGGGCTGGCTTAAAATTAACTTAAGATTAATTAAGCAATGATGAAGTCAGTGATAAAACATTAATGTAAACAGATTACTATAAAGCACAAGTGAGTATTACAAAGACAGGTCATATGAAGGATTCTGTTAGGTAGTGTATTTAAAAAATAATAAAGTTAGATTGGGTTTTAGGTTTAACATTTATGTGATATAATTGTGAGAAACATTTAAGATATACAATTTATAAGGTTCAGTTATTCAGTATTTATTTGGTTTTGGGTGAGTAAGTGATCTTTGAGTAGAGACTTGAATTTATAAAACAGGTAGTGTTTCTTTTATATTTACAGGTAATGAATTCCAGATTTTAGGGCCTTTTATGTGCATTGAGTTTTTGCATAGTGTGAGATGAACACGAGGAACATCAAAGAGTGATCTGTGCCTTGTGTTATGGTCATGTGTTCTGTTGAGGTTGGCAAGGAGATGTTTGAGGGGAGGGTTAATATCAGAGTTAAGTGTTCTATGTATGTAATAGGTGCAGTAATAAGTATGGATGTTTTGTATGGTGAGTAGGTTTAGTGTATTGAATATTGGTGGAGTGTGCTGCCTGTAGTGAGAATTTGTTATCATTCTAACTGCAGCCTTTTGTTGGGTAATTAGTGGTCTGAGATGGTTAACTGTTGTTGAGCCCCATGCACAAATTCCATAGGTGAGATAGGGGTAAATAAGAGAGTGATATAGGGCCAGGAGGGCTGACTGTGGAACATAGTACCGTATCTTCGATAGTATGCCTACAGTCTTGGAAATTTTCTTAGAAATTTGTTGTATATGTGTATGAAATTTGAGTCTATTATCAAGGTGGATTCCTAAGAATTTTCCCTCTGTTAGCTTTGTGATAGGTGATCCGTTTATCATTATGTTAAGAGGGACATCTGTAGCTCTGTTACCAAACTGAATGAAGTAGGTTTTGTCAATGTTTAGTGTAAGTTTGTTAGTCCTCATCCAGGTAGATATTTTCTGTAATTCGGTATTTACAGTATTGGCTAGTGTGACTGGGCTCGGGTGAGAGAAGACGTATGTAGTGTCATCTGCAAATAGTGTGGGTTTGAGTAATTGCGAAGCATTTGGAAGGTCATTTATGTATAGGAGAAAGAGAAGAGGGCCAAGGACACTTCCCTGTGGGACACCAACTGTAATTGGTTGCGCAGAAGAGTTTGCCCCATTTGCGTACACATATTGGCTTCTGTTGCTGAGGTATGACTTGAGGTAATTGAGGGAGTGCCCTCTTATACCATAGTGTGACAATTTTACGTGGAGCAAGTCATGGTCAACTGTATCAAAAGCTTTACGTAAGTCAATGAAGATCCCCAGTGGGACTTCTTTTTTCTCTATTGCAGTGTATATATGTTCTAGCATGTGTATAATAGCATCATTAGTATTTTTATTAGGCCTGAATCCAAATTGGCAGGGGTTGAGTATGTTCTGGGAGATAAGGTAGGAGTAGATTCGTTTATGAATTAGTTTTTCAAAGATTTTTGAGAGAGGGTGTAAGTTGGATATTGGCCTATAGTTATTCAACTCTGTTTGGTCTCCTCCTTTGTGGATCGGGGTGACCCTTGCTATTTTGAGTACTGTAGGGAAGGTGGATGTTTTCCCTCTGCTTTTCCCTCTGCCCGGCAACCACACCTCCATAGCATATAACCATTACTTTTATTATTTATTAACACAATGGCCAATTCCCACCAAGGCAGGGTGGCCCAAAAAAGAAAAACTTTCATCATTCACTCCCTCACTTTCTTGCCAGAGGGGTGCTTTACACTACAGTTATAAAACTGCAACAGTAACACCCCTCCTTCGGGGTGCAGACACTGTACTTCCCATCTCCAGGACTCAACCCCAGCCTGCCGGTTTCCCTGAATCCCTTCATAAATGTTACTCTGCTCAGATTCCAACAACGCATTAAGTATTAAAAACGATTTGTCTCCATTCACTTCTATCAAACACACTCATGCACGCTTGCTGGAAGTCCAAGCCCCTCGCACACACGTTACATAGCATATAAACACAGTATGTTTATATGCTATGTAACGTGTTTCTTGTATAATTTTGAAGAAAATATCACAGATGGATTAATGAAAATGTCTATATTAACATACAATATGACATTTAATGTGCCCAAGAGTGATTAATATGTACTTTTTGTATTACTATGGCATTAAGACTAGAGGGACACTCTTAGTGATTAATGTGTACCTGCATGCCAGTACAGTGTATAAGTATATTTAGGTACAGGTACACAAGTACAGTGGACCACCTCATAACGATCAGCTTCCAACTCGACCAATTATGTAAGCGTATTTTTGTAAATGCTTTTGTAGGTGTATTTTTAGGGGTCTGAAACGGACTAATCTAATTCACAATATTTCTTATGGGAACAAAATCGGTCAATAACGGCACCCAAATAGACTTCTGGATTGAAATATCGTTATGCGGGGGTCCACTGTATTATTATCAGAGCACATATAAATTATGCAATAACTTTAAAACACTTGAAATTTTGGAAAGTTTCCAGACATAATAGATGTGCTGATGGAGAATATAAACAAACAGGGTGGCACTCTCCATATTATAAAGACAGGTGTCGTATAGTGAGTTTTGGTCATAATTTGAAATAGCCATATTAGCGGAACGCCGTAAAGCGGGGCCCTACTATAAACCCTTCATAAAAGCATTAATGTTTACACTATTCTGACTATAATTTGCTTTGTAACAATAATTAACATTACCAAGATTGGAGGGCAGCAAATACTTTGCCCTCTGAAGATACATTGAGCTTGGGGTGACTAAGGACCTTCTTCAGAGATGATGGCCTAAGAAGACCAAAGTTCTTTGATTCCAACACTGCCTCTGAGGATGTTGCAAGTACCTGTTGCAAATTCCAAACTATGGTATTTTAAATGTTGATACAAAACCTGCCATTAGCAGGTATCAATTCATGAGGATATTTTTAAATGCTGCAGTTAAGAGGAACACTAAGTGTGAAATGTAAACTGCTGGAAAAACAACAAGAATGATGTTGAATGACTCTTCTGTCTCTCTCTGCCTTGTTACAATAATAAAATTTATTTGTACAAGTACATATACAACATGTACAGGCCTAGCTGACATCAATGACATACTACTATACAGAAAGCCCCTTGTTATGCAGAGCATTTTTGGCAAATTAGGTCAATTTTGTCCCCAAGATGTGACCCACACCAGCTGGCTAACACTCAGGTACCTATTTTACTCCTAGGTGAACAGGGACAGTAGGTGTCTTAACCCTTTCAGGGTCAAGACCCCCTGATCCTAAACTCATTCTCAGGGTCAAAAATTTTTCAGAAAAAAAAATTGTGTTTTTCTCATGAAATGATAGAGAATCCTTTCCCGGTGGTAATGACACCAAAAGTATGAAATTTGATGGAAAACTTATGGAATTATGCTCTCGCGAAGTTAGCGGTCTCGACGATATATGTATACGCATCGGCAATTTCGCCCCACTTTGAACCCTATTTTCAACCAATTCCAATGTTCCAGTCGACTAAAATCATAGCTATTTCACTAGTACTCCCTTTGTTCTATTGAATGAGTACAAGAAGCTGCCCATTTACAGATTTCAGCTACACAATAAAGTGGTCAGAAATTGGCAATTTGGCCAATTTCACAAATTTCAAACAATGCCAATTTCAAAATAAGGTCAGGAATAAACAAGATAGACATTCCTGGCACTAAAATAACATTTTCTCTGTTCATTAGTCATGTCTCCAGGCCCCTTTTCTATTACACTTGCTTTCCATTTTGAATTTTTCTCACAAAAAAACAGAAGATTTACTGTTATGCATTATTGTAAAAATGGTATAAATAACATCAGCACACTTGTGAAAGAATACATGTATTAGACTCGCCAGTTATTGTGTATTGGACGCAAGTTGTGATTTGTTTACTCCTGAGCATCAGCAAAAAATCGAACATTTCTGCTCCTTTGAGCTCAATTCCAAGGTACTATTGATTTTGATTAGTTTCACAATGATCTCCATTTCTGTAATACATCTTCCATTCTATCAAATGAGATCAAGAAAACGAGAATACTACCATAAATACCATACAAAAATACATGGCAAAGTTGCTGTTTTAAACCAAAAACACAGTCAGTTTTTTTCTCTCATTATGCACTGTGCTGCAGGATTTTTTTTTATACTGTGCACACTGACCATGCAGACCCATTATTTCATATGTAGGCCTACCAGCTCTCTCACTAAATTTGAAAGTGCTAGAATTTACGTGTTCAAGTACAGCACCAACCCTGGCTTTCAAGCCTTACAAGTATGGCACCGACCCTGAAAGGGTTAAGGAAACACACTCGAATGTTTCTACCCATACTGGGGATCGAATCATGGACCTCAGTGTTGGTAAATTACTAATGAATTTAAAAAACACAATTCCCACTTAAAATTAAAACATGCGCATTCAATGATTTAACTCTTTCAGGGTTTTGGCCGTACTAGTATGGCTTACACGCCAGTGTCCATGACGTACTAGTACGCATAAATTCTAGCACCTTCAAATCTCACGGGAAAAGGCTGGTAGGCCTAGATGTGAGAGAATGGGTGTGTGTGGTTGGTGTGCATGGTAGAAAAAAAATCTGGGACCCAGTGGCGCATTGTGGGAACGCCATTTTAGTAGACCTTGTTCACCATGCCTCGCAGTAAGAAGCTCCTCACTCCTCAGTGAATTGGGACATTTGTTCCCCAGTGATAGTTCTAATACAGATGGAAGTGCTAGTGAAGATGAGTTTCAAGGTTTTGGCGAGGTTTTGACTGAAACTAATGGCCATAATATCGGTAATAGTGAGGAAAACCCAGACGACCCTCAGCCTTCCACCTCTGCTGCTGGGCCGTCTTGTCCACGTTCAATTGTACCAGAATCAAAGTGGAAACTCCTATTTTCCCAAATCCCGGACTCAGATGTGAGCAGTGGAGATGATAGTGATAGTGAATATGAACTACAAGCTCTTGAAACCAGTTCCAGTAGTGATAGTGAAGTGCAATACATGTATTCTCGAGTGAAGCGTCAGTATATACGACGATATATGCGCTCTGGTAGTGTGCCATATGCTATTCCAAGGGGAAGGAGTACATCTCGGAGTACATCCCATCGCTGTACAACAGGAACAGACAGTGAAAATGACGATGATAGTGTTGCAATTGGGATGGAAAATGTGCATGGTGGTGGTAGTGGTGGTGCCAGCCGTGAGGCACCAGCATTGGGCCATGCTACCACCCATGCCACTACCTCAGCTGATCTACAACAAAGGCCACCACCCCTCGCCCACCCACCACACCAGCTTCTACAACCACAACCTCCACAACCACCTGTCATTGTCCAGTACCCACCAGCAGACCGCACTTGGGATTGGCAGGAAGTTGTCAGTTTTGTTCCAAATCCCCACAAGTTTGATGAAAGCCAAAGTGGAACACGACCATGTTGTACACTGGGGAACAATGCCACTGAACTGGAATGTTTCGAGTTATTCTTTGACGAACCCCTGATGGAAATTATTGTCAGGGAAAGCAACACATACTACGAGTACACCATGGCAAACAATACGTTCACCAAACTCACGGCTACAGAGGTGGAAGGAGACAACCGTGGCTGAGATGTATTTTTTCTTTGCCACAATAATGCTTATACCATATGTGTATAAGCACACTGTGAAATCATACTGGTCAACAGACCGCCTGATTGCAACCCCAGGTTTCAGTGATATAATGGGAGTGAATCGATTTGTGCTACTATTACGTATGCTTCACTTCTCGGACAAAACCAGGCCTGACAGAAACGACAGGTTATATAAGATTAGGAATGTGTTTGTGTATCTGAAAGAGAAATTCAATATGTATTTTTATCCCTTCAGGAAGCTTGTAATTGATGAGTCTTTAATTCTGTTCAAAGGAAGACTCTCTTTCAAGCAGTACATACCAGGTAAGAGGAAACGCTTTGGTATAAAGTTGTTTGTGCTTTGTGATTGTTACAGTGGTCTGGTATTGGATATTATTGTGTACACTGGAAGTTATACATTGCAAAATACTAGGAGGTTATTGGGCATCTCTGGTGATATGGTTAGAACAATGATAGGACCATACCTTGGTAAAGGGCATGTATTATATACTGATAACTGGTACACAAGCCCCTCACTCAGTGATTTTTTTTGCGAGTGAACATGACAGATGTGTGTGGAACAGTGTGTGCAAATTGTAAACATATGCCCAGGTTTGACGCTGGCACTCGTAGAGGTGAGGTGCAGGCATTTGCTACCAATGACATAATGGCATTTCGGTGGCATGACAAACATGATGTCACACTGTTGTCATCAGTTCACCCTAACGAAATGACAAACACTGGCAGGCAGCATAGAGAGACAATGAACCAATTCTAAAACCTGCAGCTGTGATTGAATACACCCTCAATATGCGCTCAGTGGACAAATGTGACATGCAGTTTGGGGTTTTTGCTGATTGTGTTCGCAAGAGTTATAAGTGGTACATAAAACTCTTTTTCCATCTTCTGGACATTTCCATGCTCAATGTTTATAATATGTATAAGATGAGGACCAGAAACAAACCATCATATGGCGAATTTGGTTTGTCTGTCATCAGACAAATAGTATTCAAGTACCAAGGAACAACACCTGCAATAGACCGCCCACTAAATTATCAACAACTACCTTCTTGTCTGAAGCATGGTGATCACTTCCTAGTAAAATTGCCTGCTACTGCTTTCAAGAAAAAGGCTCAGAAAAGGTGTTACGTCTGTGCACATGCAAAAAAAAAATGCACACAACACACAGACACTCATTTTATGTGTGAAGAGTGTAAAACACCATTGTGCATGACACCAAGTTTCAAAGACTTCCACGGCTGCAGAACATCTAGAAACATTCCCTGTGATTGTATATGTGTATATAAAATATAGATAAATAGTAATAAACAACATTTCATATCGTTTGTGTGTGTAAACAACAATTATAAACAATATAAGGACAAGTGTTTGTGGAGTTATTGTGTAGTAAATAAATAGAAAAAAATGATAAAATAACGTTAATATTGGTCTCACAGGCAATAAAAGTTACTTGGAAAAAAAAAATTAAAAATAATAGAAAATATTACCTAAAAAACAAAAACAAACAATACCGGGTGACGGCAGTCGGCGATGTTACCATATACCGGGCATTTTCTGTCAACTTCACGCCTCCATATCTCGGTAAGTATTGATGGTAAAAAATTTTTTGTTTAGCCTATAATGTTTAGAAAAAAAAAAACTATCTTTTCATAAGAAAAAATAATTTTTTTTTTTTTGAAATTTGGTGGACCCTGAGAACAAGTCTCGGAGAGGGCCTGTGGGCCCTGAAAGGTTTAATGTTGATAAAAAGAAAAGCATACAATGCAAAATAAAAATTGTAGATGCAGTTATTTATTTCTGACTTAGAAAATATGTACTATTATTATTATTTCCCAGAGGAACTTATAATAGCTGAAAAATCAGAATAATCCTACTGTACAAAATAAAGGATTGTATATTATTGATTCTTCATTTTTATTTGTTATTAGCATTTTCTCTCAATACAAATTATAAAATACCACTCAACACTGGAAAATAAAATTCAGAGAATCACATACATCAATTCAAATGATTTCCTTTTGTCACTTTGTTTATTATTTGTCATATGGAGACAATACAGTGAGAGACATTTATAAACAATAATAAAATTTTGTGTGCTACTTAAAAATTATTTCTTATAATTTGTACATAGTAATTTTTTAACCTGATCAACCTCTTCTTTCACACTTAAAACAACTGTAATGATCAACAAATATTGACAAGAATATACAGCAGGACCTCCATATCCATGGGGATACCAAAACTGAAGATATCAGAGAACCCTATACAGCCTCTCCTCACTTAGCAACGTACTCACTTACCGACGACTAGGACTTACAACGGGCTCTGACCAGTACTCATACCTAAATAATGTACAGTGGACCCCCGGTATTCGATGGCATTGGTATCTGATAAATCCAGTATTCGATGCATTTTAACGCAAAAATTTCACCTTGGTATCCGATCAAAAACCCGGTATTCGATGCGATTCGTACGAGACGTGTCCACGTGTGGCCTGAACTGCCCCATGTGTGCCAGTGTTTACAAGCCAGGCAGTGTGTGCGCTTCTAAGGATACATTCGGTACATTTCATATCACTGTTTTTGGTGCTTGCTTCTGCAAAACAAGTCACCAGGCTAACCCTGAGAAGTGTATGCCAGTTGAGGAATCCATTGTGGCATTGGGGAAGTCCTTGGGGTTGGAGGTTAGTGAGGAGGATGTGGAAGAGTTGGTGGAGGAGGAAAATGACGAACTAACCACTGATGAGCTGCTAGATCATCTTCAACAGCTCTGGTGCTCTGGTGGCCTGGTGGCTAACGCTCTTGCTTCACACGGCGAGGGCCTGGGTTCGATTCCCAGCCAGAGTAGAAACATTGGACGTGTTTCTTTCCACCTGTTGTCTATGTTCCCCATCAGTAAAATGGGTACCTGGGTGTTAGTCGACTGGTGTGGGTCGCATCCTGGGACACTGACCTAATTTGCCCGAAATGTACCGAAATGCGGAGCATAACAAGGGACTTTCTATATAGTAGTATGTCATTGTTGTCAGCTAGGACTGTATACCTTGTACATGTACTTGTAGTAAATAAAGATATTATTATTATTAAGAGGCCAGACCTGAGGAAACTGCTTCGGAGGAGGGGATAGAGAAATTGAGGAAGTTGCCAACTTCAAAGATTAAGGAAATGTGTGCAATGTGGCTTAAAGTGCAAACCTTTTTTGATGAAAATCACCCTGACACAGCTACTGCAAGCTGCGTTGGCAACCTGTACAATGACAATGTTGTGAACCACTTTAGGAAAGTCATAAAGGAATGAGAGGTACAGGCCTCTATGGACAGATATGTTGTGCGACAGAAGTCCAGTGACTCTGAAGCTGGTCCTAGTGGCATTAAAAGAAGGGAAGTAACCCCGGAAAAGGACTTGCTACCTCAAGTCCTAATGGAAGGGGATTCCCCTTCTAAACAGTAACAACTTCGACACTCTCCCCTCCTCCCATCCAATCAATCATCACCAGATCTTCATTAAAGGTAAGTGTCAATTATTCTATTGTTATTACGTATTCTATTGTTATTGTTGTTATTGTAATTATTCTATTGCATTAAACTTAATATTTCACGTGGTAAAATTTTTTTTTCATACTTCTGGGTGTCTTGCACGGATTAATTTGGTTTCCATTATTTCTTATGGGGAAAGTTGATTCGCTTTTCAGTATTCGATGAGCTCTCAGGAATGGATTAATATCAAATACATGTACCGGGGGTCCACTGTATATTAGAGCTGATTTCCTCTATTCTGCTTATTTCAATATACAGTACACTACTGTATAAACATTTAAAAATACAGTGGACCCTTGGTTATTGTAATTAATCCGTTCCAGAGAGCATGACCAATGCCAAATTTGACTATTTCCGAATTAATTTTTCCCCATAAGAAATACAGTAGGGCCCCGCTTTATGGCATTTCACCTTACGGCATTCTGCTAATACGGCAATGTTAAATTATGACCAAAATTTGCTATACAGCAAGCGGTCTTTCAAATACAGCACGCCACACCCGGTGACCACATCTATTATGTCTGGAAACTTTCCAAAATTTCAAGTGTTTTATAGTTATTGCATATTTTATATGTACTCTGATAATTATACTTATGTGTATCTGTACCTAAATACATACTTACACACTGTGCTGGTGTGCAGGTACACATTAAAATTGCTAAGAGTCTCTCTACTCATGACGTCAATAGTACGTAATAATCATCATTCTTGGGCACATTAAATGTCTTATTTTACATTATTATTATTATTATAATCAAATAGAAGCGCTAAGCCACAAGGGCTATACAGCGCTGCAGGGCAGGAAGGAAGCAAGGGTATCAGGTGGCAAAAGGGAGAGGGATGATTACTAGGTTACGGAGAACAGCAGGGCAGTGGATAGTGAAGGGATAGAGGGTAGCAAGAGATTGAGGGAGAAAGGGCTGAGGAGAGTGCAGAAGGTATCATCATCAGAGTTTGTGGAGTAAATCAGTCGTTGTCAAGAAGTCAATGAGAGAGTCAGGATTAAAGGAGGGTCCATCAGCAAGAAGGGAAGGTAAAGAAAGAGTAGTAGAGCAGAGACGACGTTGGAGGTAAATTCTGCGTGCTCGTTGATAGAGAGGGCAGTCTAACAGAATGTGGCTAACCGATACTGGAACCTGACACTTCTCACAGAGAGGAACAGGGTGCCTCTTTATGAGATACCCATGAGTAAGACGAGCGTGGCCAATGCGAAGACAGGAGAGAGTAGTCTCCCAACCTCGACACTGGTGACAAGAAGACGGCCAGTAACCTATACTCAGTTTAATAGATTGAAGTTTGTTACCGAGCAGAGTAGACCAACGTTGTTGCCAACGGGTGTGAAGATGGGTAGCGATTGCAGCAAAATAGTCCGTAAATGGAACACCTCTACAGTGGACCCTCGACCAACGATGGCATTGATTAACGATAAATCCGACTAGCGATACATTTTAATGGAAAATTTTTGCCTCGACTAGCGCTAAAAAACCCGGCCAACGCTATTCATTCCGTTCGAGACGCATCCACTTTGGCCTGAGCGCGCCTTACTTGTCCCATGGGTGCCAGTGTTTACAAGCCAGCCAGCCACCGTGGTCACTTCCAAACATACAATTGGAACATTTTATATTATCACAGCCTTTGTAGTGATTGCACCTGCAAAATAAGTCACCATGGGCCCCAAGAAAGATTCTAGTGCCAACCCTACAGCAAAAAGGGTGAGAATTACTATGGAGATGAAGAAAGAGATCATTGCTAAGTATGAAACTGGAGTGCGTGTCTCCGAGCTGGTCAGGTTGTATAGTAAACCCAAATCAACCATCGCTACTATTGTGGGCAAGAAAACGGCAATCAAGGAAGCTGTTCTTGCCAAAGGTGCAACTATGTTTTCGAAACTGAGATCGCAAGGGATAGAAGATGTTGAGAGACTCTTATTGGTGTGGATAAACGAAAAACAGATAGCAGGAGATAGCATCTCTCAAGCGATATGTGAAAAGGCTAGGAAGTTGCATGACGATTTAATTAAAAAAATGCCAGCAACTAGTGGTGATGTGAGTGAATTTAAGGCCAGCAAAGATTGGTTTGAGAGATTTAAGAAGTGTAGTGGCATTCATAGTGTGATAAGATATAGTGAGGCTGCCAGTTCGGACCACAAAGCAGCTGAAAAATATGTGCAGGAATTCAAGGAGTACATAGACAGTGAAGGACTGAAACCTGAACAAGTGTTTAATTGTGATGAAACAGGCCTGTTTTGGAAGAAAATGCCAAGCAGGACATACATTACTCAAGAGGAAAAGACACTCCCAGGACATAAGCCTATGAAAGACAGGCTTACTCTGTTAATGTGTGCCAATGGTAGTGGTGATTGCAAAGTGAAGCCTTTATTGGTGTATCACTCTGAAACTCCCAGAGTGTTCAGGAAAAACAATGTCCTCAAGGCTAATTTGAGTGTGCTGTGGAGGGCAAACAGTAAGGCATGGGTCACTAGGGACTTTTTCTATGACTGGTTACACCATGCATTTGCCCCCGATGTGAAAAATTACCTAATTGAAAAAAAATTAGACCTTAAGTGCCTCCTGGTATTAGACAATGCTCCTGGTCATCCTTCAGACTTGGCAGAGTGACTTTCTAGGGACATGAGCTTCATTAAGGTGAAGTTTTTGCCTCCTAATACCACTCCTCTCCTGCAGCCCATGGACCAGCAGGTCATTTCCAACTTCAAGAAACTGTACACAAAAGCTATATTTGAAAGGTGCTTTGTAGTGACCTCAGAAACTCAACTGACTCTAAGAGAGTTTTGGAAAGATCACTTTACCATCCTCAACTGTGTAAACATTATAGGTAAGGCTTAGGAGGAAGTGACTAAGAGGACCTTGAACTCTGCTTGGAAAAAACTGTGGCCAGAATGTGTAGACAAAAGGGATTTTGAAGGGTTTGTGGCTAACCCTGAGAATCCTACGCCAGTTCAGGAATTCAATGTGGCATTGGGGAAGTCCTTGGGGTTGGAGGTTAGTAGGGAGGATGTGGAAGAGTTGGTGGAGGAGGACAATGAAGAACTAACCACTGATGAGCTGCTAGATCATCTTCATCAGCATGAGGCCACACCTGAGGAAACTGCTTCGGAGGAGGGGATAGAGAAATTGAAGAAGTTGCCTACTTCTAAGATTAAGGAAATCTGTGCAATGTGGCTTAAAGTGCAAACCTTTATGGATGAAAATCACCCTGACACAGCTACTGCAAGCCGTGTTGGCAACCTGTACACTGACAATGTTGTGAAACACTTTAGAAATGCCGTAAAGGAACGGGAGGTACAGGCCTCTATGGACAGATATGTTGTGCGACAGAAGTCCAGTGACTCTGAAGCTGGTCCTGGTGGCATTAAAAGAACAAGGGAAGTAACCCCAGAAAAGGACTTGCTACCTCAAGTCCTAATGGAAGGGGATTCCCCTTCTAAACACTAAGAAGATCAACACTCTCCCCTCCTCCCATCCCATCAATCATCACCAGATCTTCAATAAAGGTAAGTGTCACGTAACTGTGCATGTCTTCTTCAGTTTGTGTGTATTCAAATTAATATTTCATGTGGTAACATTTTTTTTTTTCAATACTTTGGGGTGTCAGGAACGGATTAATTTGATTTCCATTATTTCTTATGGGGAAAATTAACTCGACTAACGATAATTTCGATTAACGATGAGCTCTCAGGAACGGATTAATATCGCTTGTCGAGGGTCCACTGTATATGAAACTGGTAGGTCATGTACTGCTGACCGTGCAGCAGTGTCTGCCTGTTCATTGCCCTGTACGTCAACATGACCAGGGACCCAACAAAAAACAATATCTTTATGTTGGGTAGAGATGCGGCGTAGCCAAAGTTGGATACGGAGGACTAAGGGGTGAGGTGTATCAAATTTCTGTATAGCCTGTAAAGCACTAAGGGAGTCTGAGACAACCACAAATGATGACACAGGCATAGATGCAATACGGATAAGTGCTGTAAGGATGGCATACAATTCAGCAGTAAAAATACTAGCCGAAGATAGTAAATGCCCTTGTACGACGCTATCCGGAAACACTGCTGCGAATCCTACGCCGTCAGAAGACTTAGAGCCATCTGTGTACACAGCAATGGCATGAGAATGAGAGTGAAAGTGGTCAAGAAAATGAGAGCGGGAAGCGACCGTAGACAGTTGGGCTTTCGAGCAAGGGAGAGAGAAAGAACAGACTCGAACAGCTGGAACTTCCCAGGGGGGTAGGGAAAAGTGAGATGCTACATGAACAGAGAAAGGTGGTAACTGAAGAGAAGACAAGAGCGAATGTAGGCGAAGAGAGAAGGGATGGAGCAAACAGGGGTGGCGAACAAATAAAGAATGTCTACTAATATTGGTAACCATTCTATAAATGGAAGGATTGCAGAGGTCATGAGAGCGTACATAGTAGCAAAGGCAATGGGCATCACGGCAATCGGACAAGGATGGAACATTCGCTTCTGCATAGAGGCTCTCAACAGGGGAAGAGCGAAAAGCACCAAGGCATAAACGTAATCCTTGGTGATGGATGGGGTTAAGGCTAGAGAGAGTAGCAGGAGAGGCCACTGAATATTTCTGGTCACCATAAAAGAGTTTCGATAAAATGATGGTGGAATGTAGGCGAAGGAGAGTTCGACGATCAGCTCCCCATGAAAGATGAGCAAGGGTTTTAAGAAGGTTCAGCTGGCTGTGACAAGTTGCCTTCAGAGAGGCAATGTGAGGTTTCCAGGATAATCTACGGTCAAAGAGAAGGTCTAGAAACCTGACTGCATCACGTTCAGAGATATGGGAGCCATAGAGGTACAAAGGATGATCGGAGATGACAGAGCGTCTAGTGAAAGTAATTTGGTGAGTTTTGGTACTGGAAAATTTAAACCCATGTGTGGTGGCCCAATTGGAAACACAGTCGACCGCATGCTGGAGAGAATATAGCAAGGAGAAAAAGTGTTGTGCTCAGAACACATCCCTGGGGGACACCTTCAGCTTGGATAAAGTCCGGGGAGAGCACATTATTAACCCGAACCCGGAAATGTCTGTCAGTTAAAATGTTCTTAGGAAGGAAGGTAGATTGCCTTGGAGGCCTAAGGAGTGGGCTTGGGCCAAAATATTATACCTCCAAGTTGTGTCATATGCCTTCTGAAGGTCAAAAAATATGGCAATAACCGAGTGGTTATTCACAAAGGCATTACGAACATACGTATCCAAGCGCAGTAAGGGGTCTATGGTAGAACGGCCCTTACGAAAGCCATATGGACTAGTGGAGAGACTGTTGTGTGTCTCTAAATACCACATTAAACATCTATTTACCAGACGTTCCATCACTTTGCAAACTGCACCGGTAAGAGCAATGGGAGGATAGTGGGAGTCTTCATGTCCCATAGTACCTGGTTTGCAGAAAGGGAGAACAATGGCAGATTTCCACAGCTGTGGAAGAACTCCTTGTGACCAAATAAGATTGAAAAGGCATACTAGGACTGCAAGGGCTGACTGATGTAAATGTTGTAGCATACGAATATGAATGTCGTCGGGCCCAGCTGCTGATCGGCAAGCTGAGAGTGTTGCCTCCAGTTCCTGAAGTGTAAAAAGCACATTATACTGTTCTTCTCTGAGAGAAGAAAAGTCCAAGGGTGCTAAACTCTCTGGCAGACTTTGAGGAAAGAAACGAGGGGCATAGATGGAGCCCAGAGAAATATGGACCAGATGATTGCCAATTTCAATGGCAACATCTAGAGGGTTTGCTATATCAACACCGGCAACCAGCAGAACAGGAGCCGGGTCAGGAGAATATTTACCACTCGGTTTCCGTACTTTTTCCAGACTGCACTCATAGAGGAAGCAGAGGTGATGGTGGAAACAATCTCGCCAGCAAGTGCGTTTAGCATCACGGATGACACGGCGAGTGATCGCACGCTTCTGCTTAAAATCAAGAAGTCTCTCAGTGGTTCTATTGTACCAGTACCTGCCCCATGCAGTGCGTTTCAACGTACTGCACGAGCACAAGCAGGAGACCACCAAGGCACGCATTTCTGAGAATGCTGCCCGAGGTTTGGGGTATAGAATGAGAAGCTGCGGTTAAAACTGAGGACAAGAAGAGGTGTAAAAGCTCATCAATGGAGGACGAAGAAGGAACCTCACTAAAAGCAGTTAGTTGTGAGTAAAGGTCCCAATTTGCTTGATCAAATTGCCAGCATGGATTACAAAGAGGTGGTGAATATGAAGGGGAAGTAAGAATGAATTGGAAAATGATCGCTGTCATGTAACTCCGGAGAACAGACCGGTGAGTCTAAACAGCAGAGGAAAGAGCAGCTTGAGAGATCGATGCAAGAGAGAGTATGAGTACGAGGATCAAATGGGTGTGAGTGCCTGTATTTAAAACATGGAGGGGGAGGGAAGCAAGAAAAGCCTCTAGCTGTAATGCCACGGAATCACAGTGAGACCCCCCCCCCCAGAGGAAATGATGGGATTAAAATCGCCAAGTAACAGAAGTGGCGGCGGTAATGACGAAACAAGAAAGGCAATATCTGGAATAGATAATGCTCGAGAAGGAGATACAAAGAACAGAGTGTATACCACCTATGCAAGTGGATACGGGCTGCTGTGTAATGCAGCGAAGTATGAACCAAATAGCTGATGGTATGGAATATCAGTGCGAAGAAGAAGGGCACCTTTATTAAAGGTCCCATCAGGAAAAGGAGCCCAAGAATACAATAAATTATAGCCTGAGATGGGGTAGATAACAGCAGAGTGTAATTTTGGTTCTTGTAAGCAAACACCAACAGGGAAAAATTGGGAAAACAACATT